>WOFM01000034.1:1656599-1831591 GCA_011428145.1 Ericerus pela
CGAATGATGGTTTAAAAAATTAGTATTTTTACGGTAAGTAACACTGGTCAAAGAAATCTGAAAACTTCCCCATAGATGACACAAAAATTAAATTCAAAACTTAGGAATTGTTTTCACAAAAAAAGTACGATGACCAATCACAAGTCCCGATTTAAAATAAAACGGAATAACGCATTCTGATTGGATCACCCAAAAGTGTCTAGGATATGGTATTTCCTATGGTTATATAAATATTTCAGATAACACCATTCTCTTAGTATTATGATAGCTTTCCTCAGTTGTGCACATATAAACATTCCACAAGAAAAATTTTGAGTTTTGACACTTTATTGTTTGATACATCACCAAGTATGTTTTTTGAGGCGCTAAGTGCGAATTTGGTGTTCATTTTTCCATATGACCCATTTTTCAACCCATAGTGGACCCCAAAAGGAGTCAATTTTGTGTTTTCACATTTTATTGTGTGATACATTACAAAATATATTTTTTGAGGTGCTAAGTCCGAATTTGGTGTTCATTTTTTCATTCAGCTCATACTTCAACTGCCGGTGGTGGTTCAATTTTGAGTTTCCACATTTTATTGTGTGATACATCATAGCATAGGTTTTTTGATGTACCTTTTTGTTAAATAATTATTACTATTACTATTAATATAGTCCAATATAGTAGAGCTGATAGTGTTTAAAATTGATTTTAAACTTTGAATTTGTTTTCCTTGCATCTGATTGGAATTTGATCGTTGACTAATAAAATAAATTTGGATTGCTGTAATTGAGAAGAAAACAATAGGCTGAAAATCAAATTCAGTTTTATCCAAATATTACAATATCAATAATTATCTATCACTTCTGAAGTAAATTCTTATTATTGTAAAAAACTGCAAGACTTTAATTTTGCATTTCATAAAAAATTATTCAAATAATTAAATTTTTGAAAAAAAAATGAAACCAACTGCATGTAGGGACATAAAACATAATGGAACTGAAATGTTGAAAACAAATTTTCCAGGTTTTATAATAGTAATTTTTTTACAAAGTGGAATTACAACTAACGCAGTTGCTGGTAGAAATACCTTTTGATATTAATATGAAAATCAATATTGTTTGGTTCTCACTAATTAAATTGTGCAATAAATTATATTTAAATGAATGTTGATTTCATAAGTACCTATCATTAAGCCTAATATGAAATTGATTAAAATCAAATGGAAAGTGGAGAGTTTTTGACAGCACATCTAAGGAATTTAAACATTCTTAACAAATAAAACCCCCTAATGTTTTGAATAGATGTAATAATGCTTTGTACTTCAAGGTTGTCAAATCCATGTTAAATTTACAAAAAATTGCATCGAGGAAATATTTAATATGAAGGGATCTACATTGCTTCATTCAAAAATCTTGCATTATATATTTATAACATGTGACTTGGAAGGCATTTCTACCTGCAACTACATTAGTTGTAATTCCACTTTGTAAAAAAATTACTATTATAAAACCTAGAAAACTTGTTTTCAACATTTTAGTTCTATTATGTTTTATGTCCCTACATGCAGTTGGTTTCATTTTTTTTCCAAAATTTAATTCTAGCCAAAATGATTGGATGGTACAAGATTTTTGGCTAACTTATCTTGTTCTGAAATGTGTAGCGTAGATCAATAGTTTGCAAAAATGTGTAGAGAATGCTTCTTAGAACCAGTTGTACAGTGTTGACTCAAAGTTAGAGTTTAACGTGGATTCAACTTCAAATTATCCTTCAGAGATTGTCAAATTAAGCCTAGTTGTGTGTCTGGGGTTCCTCTCGTCATTTTGCCGCAGAGCCTTAGTAAATTAAACACACTTTTCTGTGTTGATGAACCTGACAGTTTTTGTTAAGCAACTTTAGTCCTTCCCTTCAAAAAAGACTTAGAAGGTTCTAACATAATTATCTCATTTTTTGGAAAATTCTGAGGGACTGAGCTATTTTTATGCAAAGTTTTTACTTAATAATTTTTTTTTCTCTTGTTTTAAAGTTAGTGAGGGCTGAGAAACTGGCTTGGTGAAGCTAAGCCTTTCAGCCCCCAGCTGCCTGTTAATTACTTGTATCCTCTTCTGCATATTTTTCATTCTTGGTACACATTTATATGCATAATAGTATTTAAGAGACTGAGGAAATTCAGAAGTTGCTGTATAAGGGGAAAAATTTGAGAATAAGTTTTGCCGTTCATCAGTTTTTGGGTGCAGTTGGAGTTGTGCAGAGTTTTGTTAAAAATAGAAAACATGAAAGTGATTTACAATAAACGCTGCCGCAATTTGTCGGCAGTTCAATTATATAACTTTGTTTTACACAAATTCACGTAATCATCTCTTATTGTGCTTTTTTTTTTTTAAATATATTCTATGAAATTTCCTGCGAAAATTCTTTATTTTAAAAACCTGTTGTGTTTAAATTAGAATTCTCGCCCAAAAAATAGCTATAATCTTCAAAGAATTATGTTAAATCCTTACCATTTCTTTGCAGAGTCTTTTATTCTGAGTATGTTAGAATAATTTACTTTTTATATTTATTTGGCTCGGGCTAAGATTCGAAATTTTTTCATTCATTCTAAAATTATATTCTCTTAAATTTTTGATAGATTTCAGCAATTTCGCCTCTTCAACATTACTTTTCTGGATTGTATTTGAAACTCATTCATTCTTCTTCGTCGGCAACACTGATGAATATATATTTCTTTTCAACATTACTTTTGACTAAAACAACGAAGACACACCATTTTGCCTCTCTAACGGTCACATACAATTTTCGAATGACCGCCCGAAAAACCATTTAACTAAATTCAGCACCTGTCATTTCTCTTTTAACGTCGTGTCTAATACGCTGGCCATATAGCCTACCTATATACAGTATACGTAGGTATATATATTGAAAACCACATTTAAATTAATCGTCTTCTACTTCCATTCGAAATATTATGTTAATAATATTTTTCATCTGCGCTCAGGATAGTATTCTCGCGTAATTTTCGAACCCTATATAAAGAAAAGCTATATCGTTCGAATTTACGTCATTTTGTTCATGAACGGGGAAGAGTGGAGAGCTCGTGGGAGGGTGAGGGACAGAAAAAAGGGTATTTTTCGCAGTATACCACTTCGGTTCGCGTCAATCATATTTGTGTTTCTTATCGATCTGTTATCATATATGTGCTTTCGAGTTCACCGAATGTTTGATGGAAGAAAAAAGAAAGAAAAAGAGAAAAAAAATTGAATGGGAAAAATGAAAGACGAAACAACGAGAAAAAAAATTAAATTAAATATCTTATTGACGATAAACGTGAGAACGTACTTATGTATAATCGAGTATGAACAAAAAAAAACAAAAAAAAAAAAAAAAAACATAATAATAGGTAATGTGATGATAATAGTATAATAATAATAATAATAATAATCCAATTATGATAAGAAGTGAAAAAAAAATACTAATAATAATAATAATAATAATAATAATAATAAATACATGAAAATTGGAATGGGTTAAAGGCAGAAAAAAATCGATACGTTTAATTCGGTCGCGCTTTCAAAATGATAATAATTTTTCCGGCCAAGTTGACAGCTGAAACAAATTGTTAATAAAGATGCGGTTTTTGTTGAACACGAGACGAGGGATTATTGCGTGACCATAAATGCAAAATAAAAATAAAAATCCGACGTAAAGTGGTCGTAAAAATGCACGTAACCAAAATAATGTGTGCAGCCTAGGCGATTCTCTATTTTTCTTGCTAATTGTCCTCAGAAATTAAAAACCTTATTTTTATACATTTTTTATAATTTTGAACGGGGAGAAACGTAGCCGAAATCAAAAACAGAACTGTCAATTTTGTTTAATGAAGAAATCATCAGCGAATGGCCTGCGAAAACGAGATTTTCATTTGGTACAAAGTGTTTCCTGTTTTGGGGAAATTTTCCGGAAGAATTGGGAACAAGTGTGGAATGTATAGGCGCAGGATTGGATGATGGTTGTCCGCAGATACAGGTTTACTGAAAAAAATTTTTCTAGAAATATTCGATAGAGGCAGAAATGATACTAGGCGGAAGTACATTGACCGGGGAACCTTTCTATCAAGGGGCAACACGTTTTTGAGAATGTTTTCTTTGAAAATCTACTTATTAATGTTACTTTCATGAAAAGACTCGGGGTGGGGATCGGCACAAATTTTGGCACCAAAAACTCCCATTGATATAATTTTATATATATGTATATAGTTTCCATTTTCTTGTTACAACGGTACAGGCCGCAATTTTTACGCGATAGTCACGAAATTTTAAACGAACGTTAGATAAAGCCAAGAATATTATCCGTTGATTTTTGTACGGATCGGCCGGACCATGTTTCTGATACCATCATTTTCATTTTTATTTTGGCTTTAAAAATGCCTAATTTTAGACCAATAGGTACAAAATTTGAAACAAATATTTATTATGATCTATTCTACCATGCTACCCAATTTGGTGTAGATTGGCCGAACGGTACTTCTAATACAACTATTTTAGATTTTATTTTGGCCATAAAATGCTTAATTTTGAACCAACAGCAACGAATCTTGCAAAAAATATTTACTATAATTTATTGTAACATGTTACCAATTTTGGTGCAGATCGGCCGGATGGTACTTCATAAAATACATTTTTGTTTCGATTTTGGAAGATTTTTAACAAATAATTTTCTACTTTTCGAGAAACCAATGTTTCTAACTGAGCTGGTGATGCGTTAGTTTTTCGCATTCGTTTCGATACTTATGAACTAGATAAGTGTCACTAGAATGAGATAAGGACTAAGAAGGTTAATATTCAACTAGGCAACATGGATTTATTTTTTTAAATTTCAGTGCAAATACCACTAACGTTACTCTTATTGATAATTTGAAAAATGAATAATTTTCTTTGATAACCTTGCTGAGGTGAGGTTCTGAGTTTTATCCCTTTTTTCTAAAGACGATCTAATTGTGCTCTTCCAGATATATAATGGTCTATAGGTATATTGAATAAGATTGTGCCCGAAAAAATCGGAATATTTTGTACACCAGTGATTGCTTGCCACGCTAACTTAACGTCAGTCACCTCGATATGATATATTTTAATAAATTTGCATCACAGACCTCGAAGACTGAAATTAAGTTATATCGAGTAGCCCACTCAATATACCTCATATTGTTCACACTTGCTCAGTTGACACAACATCAATATCATACACACACACCCACACACCTGCATCTGTTGAGTTTATCCGTAAAAACCTAGCCACTTGATACACTTCTCCAGTCAATGGGCATCCTATTAGATGGATGAGATGCTATCGAGAATGTAGGCTGGCCAAGATAATCAACCTTGAGAATAAGAAGAATAACAATCAGTCATAGAAATATTCAATGAGGTATGTCTCCTGGGCTGGGCGGACGCTACAAAGAAAAAAACCTCAGCGTAATAACAAGCCTCGCTAGAAAAATTAGGTTTTTGAGAAAAAGAATTATGAATTTTGATGGTTAAATTAATTGTCTGTAAGTTTATATGCGTTAGTGCGTTATGATCCTGCGAAATTTGTTAGCTGCAGTTGACAAAATATTAGATAATATAAAATATAAAAGCATTATTTCTTGAATTGAAAAATTAATTAAGATAATAAAGTATGGCAAATATCATATAATTTCAAATAAAACCAAAAAAATATAATAAAGTTATGACGTAAAAACAAAAAACCTGAACATTTGGTTAATTTTTATAAAAAGAAATGTTCATGCAAATTAGAAATAAAAAAGAGCAAAAAAAAGGTTTATCGGAAGTACTGTCCGGTCGATCCATACCAAAATTAGTACCTAGCATACTACAATTAATTGTAACAAATATTTGTTTCAAATTTCGTACATATGGTTACAAAATTCATTCTGCATTTTATGGTCAATATAAAAACAAAAATACCGGTACCGGAAGCACCGTTCGGCCGATCCGCGCCAAAATTGGTAACGTTTTACAGCGAATTAAAATAAATATTTATTCCGAATTTCGTGGCTATCGGTGGAAAATGAAATATTTTATAGCCAAAATAAAATAAAAACAAAAATGGCGACATCCGACCGATCCTCAGAAAAATTAATATGTCTGGTTCTTGGCTTAGTAAAAATGTTCATACCAAATTTCGTGATTATTGGATAAAAATTGCGACTTGTACCGTGGGAACAAGAAACTGACATATCTATCTATCTATAAATATATATATATATATATATATGAATTTGAGTTATTGTTACCAAAATTTTCCTGATTTCATGAAACGAAAAACGTACCTACCCTCAACCCTGGGAGCTAATACCGCACCAGGCGTAATAAGTAGATTTTCTAAAGAAAACTTATTTAAAAACTCAGATGACTGCTCGACCTTTTAACACAGTTCTAATTCAGGAAAGCCATTACATTAACCGGATAAATCATCTAAACCGTCTATTTTGACCCGATATGTGGTCGACTGAAAATCTAGACGAAATCACAAATAAGTAACGGAAATTTTGAGTGAATTTGAAAAAACATCTAAAGATCATCCCGAGTGTCTCGATTGTTTCGTGTGATGTGTCTCTCACGTCTTACTTTACATTTGTGGTTGCGTGAGGATGTTCTCATCTCGTGTGTGTATGAAAATTCTAACTGCCTGATCATGAGTAATTTACCGTTAGATTTATTTTACCAGATCAAGTATTCAATAATAAATTTATCGAGTCGATTTCATATTTATTTGGTATCTCCAGTTTTATATCGCCAGTGAAATAAATTAACATGATCTCGGATGAAGAAAGGACAAAAACTGAATATCAAATTCATACAAAAAATGAGAGTTTTTTCATGATTGCTTCTTTGTCAATAAACTACATTATGATTGTTGAAATTCGGTCAATTAGACTGTGCTGAATAAATAATCTGCAACTTTCCAAAACCAATTACAACCCCCTTCATTGACGTTAGTAACTCAAGATTTTGAAAAAAGGTTTTCAACGGATAAAAGATGAAAAAAAGAAAGTTAAAAACTAATTATGACGTAATTTACTGATTTGACTGTGCCATCGATAGGGAGGGGGAAAAGAGGGATTGTTTAGGGGGCTTGATAGGTCTCGGCTTTAAGTTGTCTTGAAGTCGGTATAAATGAGTTTTCATATAAAAAATTTGTACTTTGTTTCTGTAGAATTTTTTATAACTGATCCCTCCCCTCACACGCTCAAAGGTCCGATAGTGATAATCATTCGAACCCGGATTTCGCCTCCACGGGCCCGTGATTCGAAGGGTAATATTTGCGCAGAAATATGTCGTTTTTCAGGGCACTATCGATGAATGGAGGAGAATTTTGAACCACTAAATCACTAAAAATGATACCACTGACACCCTTACCCAGTAGGTCTCTGTAATTTTAGCCTAAATCGATATTCCTTTACTATTGGATAAAACAATTAATCTAGCTAAATTTACTTTTGGAAGTTATTTTTTTGAATACTTTCATAACCAACAAATGAGCAGCAATCGACATTAATGGAAGCTCAGAGACCTAATTCAGAGGCATGTAAAGCAGGGTAGAAGTTTCAGACGAGCTAGTCCTTACTTCGTGGAAGACTTAATTGATGTGAAGAAATTTTCTGTTCGAAATTAAAAACAGATAAATCAATGATTTCTTACTAGACAAGTACAACAGGTACAAGAAATTGAAATCATCTTCTAAACTTGGGTAATAGAAATCAATATTTGCAAAAAGCACTAGAAAATTAAAAATATTTTTGAGATAGATGCGCCATATCTTGTAAATATATTCAATAGATTTTCCATATGTCTGTGACGTACCAAAAAATTGCTAATAGATGCTTAATTAATTATTCAGGAAATATTTTTTGATGTTTTGTTATCATCTGTTTCAGAAATTACAAAATTCCAACCGTTTTCGATGTCATAAACGTCGCTATATTCGCATTATGGCGCATAAAATTTAGAATTGTTAGTAGCCTACCTAATTTTTTTTTCTTCAATCATACCTGTAAGTTTTTTTGTTTTTTTTTTGGAAAATTATGGATGATTCTTGATTCAGTCGTCGTAATAACAGTCTCTTGTCTTTTGAAAAAGGTGTAATTGAGTTTATTAAACAAAAAACACGATCAAAAATTTTTCAAACAAAGGCCACATTTTCATAACTTATTCTATCGCTGCAAAAGTTTGTACACAAACTTTTTTCTAAAACTATCGTTCACGCCCTTTACGTAAATATAGATTTTTCCGATAATCTTCCAAAAATTTACCAACCTAAAATAAATTTGGTAAAAATATTATGCTATAAAAATTTCGACAAAAAATTCTTTCTCTTCAGTTTACGTACTACGGACAGAATTTATTGAACGAAAGACCCACACAAATTATAAATACATTTTTGAAACAAATTTCACATTTATAATTTCCTCAAAGTTTTAATTATGAAAAAATTTTAAGTTACTGAAGCATTGAAAAAATTGAGGAAAAAATGAAAACAGTTGCAAGAATAAAGTTAATATTAATTTTAAAAAAAAAGAGGAGAAAAAAAATGTTTGAAAGTTTTTGTCTGAAATAGGTCAAATTCTCAGGCTCAATCCTCCCTTGAATTTTAATTTAAAATTTTTTCTCCTTGATCTTGACTAAAAATAAAACAGCATTTTTCAGTTTTCGGAATACCAATTTTGTATTTTTTTTTGTTGGTTTGTAAATCAAAAACAATTTCTTTTTACATGGGTTGAAAGTTGGCATAACGAAGGTAAAGCAAGTTGGAATTTTAATTTATTTGTAAAAAGAAAAGTTGGAAAATGGCAAAAAAAAAGAAATTTTTTAAAGTGTTTTTTTTTTATGTCAAGCGGAATTGTATTTTTATGTTTTTCAAAAAATGCACCATCTGTTAGAAAAGAGGAAAAAATTTTTATGTCCTTTGGACCCTCATAAATCAACCGTAAATTTTTTTTCACAGTGAAAAAAAATCAATTCAAAATTTTTGTTTTCATTGTTCGCGAACGTCTGTTATGATATTTTTGACGAAAATTCAGTTTGAATGATCGACATTTGTAGCATAGTGGTTACCAAACATGTATCCCTCTAGAGATACGTAAGATTAATCCAGAGGGGCACTAGAACACTCTTTTTCGTGCAACATTCACAAATTATGGCAGCTATTGAAGGTATTCGTGATATCTTAAAGTCAGAATGAGATTATGAGGGTTATGAAATGCTGGGCGCCATAAAGATTTTTATCGATTGGCAAAGAAGGTACCATTGAAAGATAGTATAAGTAATAACGTTCTTTTTGATTACTTCTCTGATGTATGCAGAGGAAAGATCAAAGGTCGTTGAGAGAATAACTTTATTGTCGCTAAAAAATAGCCTCAGTAAAAGTGTTAGGTAATGCTGCAAATGCTCTTATGTATCCGGAATGATTCATATAAGTGAACTGTTAGGTATAGACCTACGAAATTCATTAATTTTGAGTTGTGGATAAAACAAAAATCCGCAGGATTATATCTTGTATATCAAAATAGAGGCGGAAACTATAATGGTATCATATTTGCACATGCAACACTCCGACACAAAACTTTTCTGCAACACGCAGAATTTCTCTATCTCCTACACCCTCAAGGGCCATGAATCAGGAATAAATTTTTTTTAAAGGCCCTTACCGCTAAAAATTTTGCAGCTAGCTAAAAGATTATAGGTCATCGTAGCGCTGGATCAAGTGCGGTACACATACATTTCGTATCGTTTTTGGTGTGTCACTTTTTTCATGTGCCTTACGCCGTACGTCATTTGATTCATATTTGATACCCAATCTGTTGGACTTTGTCCTAAATCAGAATATTTTTAATGTAAAATAAGACTGAAGTTAGGTATGTAATCTGTAGACTGTTCTTAAAATAATTGATATACTTTCTCGGAAGACCCCCGCATGTTCTGAGACAGTGGCCGTCGACCTTTTTCAACTTCTGGTCCTCTTCTTCGCGAGTTTCTAACCTAGTTGCACCCAACTATCGGTCAGTTCTCCAAGTTTTTTATATTTAACAATAAATTTTCTGCTTATTTACATTTTCCTCTCAAGATCTCGTGGCAAATTTGGATGGGAGTTGCGGTACCCCACTTGACAGCCACCATTTTAAGAATACTCATTTGACTTTTTCTTGCTTGGAAAAAAAAACAAACAAATCTGTTGAATGAATCGAAGATAATGATTCTCTATCATTCATGAAGTAAGACCAAGTAATAAGGACCACATTCTGTCAATATAGCAATTCAGTTCGTACTAACCCCAGCAAAGCTGAGAAATAAACTTCATTAGGTGCCATAAGTTATGCCCACCTGTTCTCGAGATCAGATTTCGTAAAAGTCGTTCTCATCGTCGTCGTCCGACCATCGTTTTCGTGCTCTTTGGCGGTGCCACGACGTGTTAACCTGACCCCCTGTGGTCACCAGCCACCGGCTCTTACACAGTCACTGGCGACTACACTTCCGGTACATAGCGAACCACCAATAGCACACGGATACAATTTTTTCATTTACTTCGACCGATTGTCGATCGCGAATGCAAGAACCACACAAAATCGAAGAAAAGAAACCAAAAAATGAAAAAAATATAGCCCAAAGATAAAAATACAGAACACACACACAATCCAACCGAAAAAATCGACGTGTACACTCAAGATTGGAACGAGATACAAAAAAAAAAAAACGCGCAAAGTTCGATTTAAATGGGAAGGGGGCGTAGGCTGCCCTAATAACACGAGGTGGGGGGAAACAACAAAAAAAACTTCGTCTGAATGAGACAAAAAAAATAAAAATAAATAAACAAAAAAAAAAAGAAAATTGAAATTAATATTTTTTTCAGAACTCGGTATACCTTGGTAATATATATAGGGTATGTTTTATTTTTCGTTAAATTTTTCCCGTATCATATACCTAGACTACATCTAAACATGTGTACATATATTTTTTGGTGGGTGGACGAATTTCTTTAGTACACTCGTCGTCGCGACGCTTTCGTAAGGACGAGCGGCGAAGAATGTAAAAGGCGACAGACGAACAGTTGCGAACGTGGTTACGGCCATCGGTTGACTGGAGTTTGTTGTAACGACTGAGGAGGTGGCTGCCACTCCAAAAAAACAAAAAAAAAAACTTATAATCGTTCGCGACATGCGGATATCGGCGCGCACGTCTACCACCACCACCACTTTTCCTGGACTGAGTAACTGCCTTTCGTACTTATACACTGTACTGTGTATGTATGTACTTCCTATTGCTGTCTCGTTCTAAAAAAAAAAAAAAAAAACCACCGCACTACCACTAACCACCTTCGATGTCGTCGAGAACAACAACAACAGCAGCAATAACAACAACAACAACAATAACATCAGTTACGTACTTACGTACAACTATACATACACACCCTCACGATCCCCTTTTCATCCCTTACAGTCTTTTATACGCTTTATACGTGTAGTTTCGTAAGCTAAGGAGAAGAGAATATGAAGGAGAAAGAACGATAAGGTGAAAGGGGAGCGAGAAAATGAGTGTGAGACAGAGTGAGTGAGAGGAAAAGAAGGAGTGAGTGAAAATAGTAGAAGAAAAGAAGAAATAAAGTTGAAAACGGTGAAAAATCAAAACACATACCCCCTTCCTCCGGCTTTCCTGTTTGACGCGTGAACCAAACTGAAAATAAATATTGTTTTTTTTTTTTCTTTTAGTCGCATATGTAAAACACGAAAGCACGTCTATGGACTTGTATTTATTTTTTTGTTACCTCATGTCCATCTTGGCCGCATAGAAGACGACCCGCTAAAAACATCTCTCTGTTATGGGAAATCCTATTTTGTGGTTTAGTATCTGTAAAATATGTAAAACGCTTAACAATATGAACCAATTGGAACCTCCAGTTTTTGTGCACATTGTACAAACCACTTCGGGAAAAAGCCAGGACGAAATTAAGGTTGATAAGTTGTATTTTTCCGTTCATCAGTTGGACAGTTGGAAAATTGTGAAAATTGATGAACTTTTTTTTCTTTTTCTTTTTTTGCGGCAATTAAAAATTTTGCCACTGTTGGCAATTTTGGAGTTGAAAAAATTAATAGTTATACTTACTAGTAGGCAAATCATGTCAGTTTATGACCTACCATTTTACAATTTTCAGCTGTTATAAATTTCGAAAATTTTAGGTAGTATTTTTTTTCTACCCCACTAAAAAAGCCTTTAGTTGCATAAGGTGGATAGTGAACGCTAGTCTAGTCACTTATAACTTTTTATTTGCAGAAATTAGAGTTTTATTAATTTTCTTTTCTAGAAAAAAAAAAAAAAAAAAAACGCTTTTAAAAGCCACTTATTCAACGTATCCACCTTCGCCATCCATTTAAAACTGTGAAAATTGTGAAAAATGTACGTCTAAAATCAGATCTCGGTTGATGATTACTTAACCCACCTTTCAGAAAAGTGAGGGTGGTGTGAGTTACTTAGACACATAAGGAGGTAAATGTTCTAGTTAGGTAAACAAAATGATAAACAAAAAGAAAAATGGGGAAATGAAAATATAATTATGTTGTTTTCGTGATATTTGTGACGTACTGACACATGGATCAGTGAAAAGTTGATAATAGGAGTTTGTGTGTCATAGTGGTCAATTACTCCATTTGACAACTGTTGGATCGTAAGTTGGAGACCAACCACAGTCAGGTAGATTTTATGAAATCGACCTAAAAACTAAAATTCGTCAAACGTTTGAGCCCACTCAGCCACCCTTATCACTGATCAGTGACAAACTATGAGGGACTTCTTCACATTTTAATTTCTCGATCCTATTTCCTGTATGTAAGCAATTGATATAACCTTCTCGCTGATTATGATGTTCTAATTCTTGGACTACTACTCATTATGTTGTACGGATATAAATATAATTCTTGGAGAATTCACAACTTTCCTTTTTTTTTTAGATCGAATAAATTGGGCTTCCGAAGAGGATTGCTTAAAAACACACGGTACATTAGCGCAATGAGTGGCCACTCACTCTATTATTATTATTATTATTTTTTTTTTTTTAATATACTATTTGATAAAAGTTTTTCGAAGTTTTCGGGGTATTTTGATAATTGAACTCAACCAAGACTTTCAGGGATTACAAAATTTGGCAAAATACATGAAATATTCTGTTACAAAAGAACATTGTTTTTCCGAAAGTACGATTGCTCAGTGCTCCGTGCACACGATCTGATGAACCACATTTTTTTCACCATAAGAGCATAAGATCATGAATTTTATATCTGAAGTAATATCACTAAGAACTGCAGTTTGAAAAAATGTCCGTAAGACCTGAACATACGTTACAGATTTGAGGATATTTCAAGCATAACAGTGCTCTGTGTGGCAGCAGGAAGGATGTGCATTTTTCAAATAAAATAACTGAAATATCTTATGTGGTGCGATGCATATTCCACCCTTTCATCACAAAACACTAGAATGAAGAACCAATGCATAGAAGGTGACTGCTAATTCGACAGCCGCTCTAACAGAAAATCGCAAGGTGTGACTTGTGCACTGTAAAGAAAAATGAAAACTTTGCGTGTAAGTATAGCTTTTTGTGGTACAGCGGCTTCTCTGCCAAGTGAGTCAAGAAATGAAAAAAAAAAGTGAAAAAAAAAGGAAAACGGGAAAAAAAAGAGCCGAAACGACAGACGGTTGTGTAGTGTAGTGCCTTGAACACTTACATTCTGGAGAGACGTACAGTATATTTTATATAGACGCACACAACCCCTAAAATTTTACGTCTGTGTGTGTGAGTGCGTTGGATACCACATCGTCCACTCCGTAATTATTTTATACCCTTCTCTCCCTTTTCATCTTCTTTGCTACTTTTGCTGCTGCTTCTTCTTCTTTTTCTTCTTCCTTCTCCTCCTCCTTCTCCGCCTTTCTTTTTTTTTCCCGAAAAATACAACAAACTACATAACATTTTGCTATCGATTGATGTCTGCGTGACGTCACTCGTGGGGTGTATTTTAACAATGGCCATGGTATGATGGAGGTTCGCGGGTGAAGAAAATAGGATGAAGTGGACGTGGAAGGGGGTGGGGTGAAAGCACGAAAGGGCGACGGGTGAGAAAGTGGCAACACACGAAATTCAATTTTAAATCCGCTTTTATATTTCATATTATGTGTTGGTTTTTGTCCCTCACATCTGCTCTTTCTATTTGCGACCCTCGCTCTTCGTGCTCTGTGTACACATTTTTTCCCTCAGTTTTTCTCTTTTTTTCTCTTTTTATGATATATTTTTTCGTATTTTTCGCTGCTATCGCACCCCCTAAAGAAAAACCGTGTATCTCGCCCAACTTTAGGCTCCTCTACACCTCCAACCTTTCTTATTTTTTTTAGCAACCGTATACATATATGTGCAAACATACGCGAACTCGCACGCACATGCACGCACATGCAAACACACACACACACACACACACGTACAATATGGGGGCTACACCTCGAATATTATAGAACTCTCCCGCACCCACAAAATTTGCCTCCAGCTAAAGATTTTTTGGTACGATGCCCTTCTCCCACTCACGTTGATTTTCTTTCTTTCTCTATTCTTACCTTGTTAGGGACGACCACCACTACGAAGAAGACTGAGGGACAACACCGCTATATGGAAGAGGGATATCGGAAGGGTAGTTGCGGAGATGATGGAAAAGCGAGAGGGGTTTAAACTCTACGAGAGAAGACCAAGAATTTTAAAAAGAGCGCGGTGATTCCGCGTGAAAAAAAAATTACTGCACGGATGTTGGACTTTTTAAAAGGGTGATCGGTGGTGTGTATGGTGAGTTTTGTTGAGGAGTGGACATTTTTTTTCCCTTATTATCAGATCCAGGTTTTGTGTGCCCTCCGTAAGTCCCCGTCGCCGCCGCTCTAGAATTTGTTCGCTTGTATTTAAGCGTTTCAAGGAGGATGGTGGGAGGGGAAAAAATGGTGGTCATTTAATTTCGAAACATTTCGATCGTTTTTCTTCATTGGCTTCTTTTATTTTTAGTTTCCGCTCCATAACCGTCGCGCTAAAATTTGATTTATGAGATTTTGTGTGCTTCAAGAATTGGGAAATTAGTTGACGCGGGACTTACAAAATATTTTTACTTGCTTGCGAGTAGCGATGGAGTGGGAGAATGGGTCGGGAAAAATTGTCGAAGACGATGACCATAAAATCGAAGGCTCTGTTAAACCAGTGTAGGTAAGTCATGGTCCGTTTAGGAGTGCATTGTACTTCAGTGTCGTTCACACCACACCGAGCTAGTTTTCAACTATAGCAACTGAATTCCGCAATATAGTTGTTACTAAACTAGCTTCATTTGAATGGATTCTAGCTTGACTTTACTTTATTATCAAGTTGATAAGATGGTGAGCATGTGGCGGTAAAATTTTTTAAACTTTTGAAGCTATAAGTAGCTCGCAGTTTTTGTTGTAAGACTGATAAAGGAGGTAAGAAACAGTGAACTGTATCAGATATAATATGAAATGATATTTTGGAGGCCTAATAAACTTGAAAAAATGATCTGATTTCATTTGAAAGGGTTTAATTTGTAGATAAATTAATGAGTGTTAAATTTTTGAATGGATCTCTTGAATTTTGAGTTGCCTAATGGCAGTTATGGCTCAAACGGGAGAAAATTTCAATTTGAACTTATTTCTAATTTCCAGGGATACCAATATCGTCATTGCGCTGCCAAAACCTCAAAAATAAAAGTAGGTAGTGTAATAAATTTTTCAGAACGGCTCAAAAAAATGTTTCGAAAAATTCATTGGAACTGTTATGGTAAATTTCTGGATATATTCTTTTAAAAATGATAAAGACTTACGAGGTAATTATCAGTCATTGTTTTTTTACCCAGTTTGCTTGCAAATGGGGTATTAAAATTGACTTCGCAAAGTGGTTATTAGTGGTGGAGATGATAAAAATTTTCCATTTTATGAGAAAAGAAAACGATTCTACTATTTTTCCATATTCATCTAATTTTTGTTTAATGCATGTGTGTTACCGTTAAAGTATGAAATGCATTAATTTATGAAATAACTAGTTATTTTATGAAAACCCATCTATTACGATCAGTTAAAGTCAAAGCCAATTTCATTCATCAAGCCGGGAAGTGAAAATCGCAAAGTCGCAAATTGATGAGTGAGGGACCGATTTTTGACAGAACTAAAGTTTTTTAAGTTAATTTTCAAATTCCACATTTCCGAAAATATAATTCGTCATAAATTTCTGATCGTTTTCGTGATTTTTTCTCAAGTTATGCTTGAAAATGTGCTAAAATAGTAAAGCTGACAATTGTGTTGAGGACCATTTTCATTCTACTTCATGGCTTGATAAATGAAGTTGGCTTTGTTAAAGTGTATAATATTTATTGATTATACATTTCAACTGCTTATTTCATGAATAAGAATTGACAGGCAGCCGATAGAAAAGTGTAAAATCCAGGCTGAAGATAAAACATCCTATGATTAGGCTTACCTTAATTATGTCCTGGTTTAACTAGGATTATCCCAGTTTGTGGCAATAGTACTGTTATTCTGGCCAGTTGAGCTCCGTGTCTCACCGTCAGTTTTGCATTATGCTGACTTTTTTTTTATTGAATTTATCAGTAAAAAAACAAATCTAAATAATTAGACTTTTTTTTTCTTTCTTTCTTTGAAACCATTTCAAAAAGAGGAATAACCAATCCATCCTAACCTAAAATAATAAGAATGGTCTAACACAGTGGTTTAAAACATTTTTACTCACAGACCCCCTCAGTACAAAATCCATTGCTTAGCGTACTCCTCGGAACATTCACAAGTGAAAAATTTGAACATAAATAAAAAACTGGTTGCAGACTCTCTAGGCCCCCTTTGTGGAACTGCTGATCTATAATATAATTAGTATTTTATTTTATTTTTTTGGAATTTGGGTGTTTGGTATGAATAAAAGAAAAGAATATTTCAAGTATTATTTGTATAGGTGGGTAATTATAGCAATAACATTAATCTGTGGTAAGGAAATAACCTAAACAAAATTGTCATTCATTAATTTATGTTGAATACCTTACATTTTGGAAGATATTCTAACAACCGAAGGTTTTCTGCATTTATTACTTGTTCACCACATATCATGTGCAGGGCATGGGGAAGCCAAGACCTCGGCAAACATCAGTGATTTTGTAGTCAATTTTGTGGGCTTATATACTGGCTCCTTACACACACACAAAAACACATACATAAAGAATATGTTCATGTGTGTGATGAGTAATTGCAACATATTTTATTGTTGCTATGGCAACAGATAAAATCCGGCATGTGCACTGATAAGCTGGATCATGACATCATCCAAGATGTTGACTATCCATTGGTCACAGTCCAGATGTTACAATGTACTTGCATAAATTTGCAAGTATGTACAAACAAACATTCAATGAGTTTAACATACGGTGCATAAAATTAGTCACCCTGCAATGACAACTATTGTCAGAAGAATGAGCCTCTAACCTCATACGACTGGTCTAATCTCCACAATTTAATTTCATACTTTAACGGATTACAATTTGTTAATATATGAAATAACTAGTTGTTGTATGAATACCCTAGTTAATGTGTGTAAAATAGAATCATGATTTGTGAAAATGACAAAAGGGAAAGGAGTGAAATTTTCATGAAAGTTAGTCGTTAAATAAGATCAGGTCTAACAGAATTTTGATGCCGACTAATTCAAGTAGTTTCCAAGAAAAATGTAGAACATAAAGAAATTGTTGGAGAAAAGCAAGTATTGCTTGTTGTGTCTTTTCCTTATTTATGGCATAAGGGGTTATTTTATTATAAAATGTTACGATGAAATTTCAGTGGATCGATGTGTTCATCAGATGTCGATAACTATCCATAGTTTTTACAATTTTTTCACTCATTTGGAATTCAGGATTGTTTCTTGCATTGTTGATGTAAATTTTATTGTCAAACTGCTGGGTTTTCTAGCAAAGTATTTTGTTAAAGTTTTTTTTCTTTTTTTTTTAGAGTTTTTGCACAAAGTGCAACAAAACTTTATTAAAATCTCTGTGTTTATTATTCTTTTTTTGTTCTTCAGCCAGCTCTATGTTTTGTTTTTCATCTGTGAAAATAAAATTTATTCATTATTACGAACTTGATGCCATGATGACTTGATTAAGCATGTTAATCGATGTACAATTTTATTATATGCTCGTTTTTTTATTATTTTATGAAATTTCTTTGAGGTAATCTTTCCGTATTTATGTTTTATTATTACTTTTTTATCGTGATTAATATTGTTGTTTGTATCTTGTACGCAATTTTTGAACATATAGAATTATTCTGTTCGAGTTATTTTACATATTATCAAAATAATTGCAAAATTACGCTAGTAAAACATGTGTCAGTCTCACTTTGCGGAGGTACTTTATCATGTTATCAAGACTCTAAATGCTTAAATTAGGTATAATTATATTCATCAGATCACTTTTTAGCCATCTGTGACTGAAAAAAGTGTCTTCAGCAGTCAGTATGAATTTTTTTGTAACCTATCGTTAGCGGAGGTATATTATTGGGCGTATGATTTCTTTTAGAGGGTCATCGTTTAAAATTTTCTGTAAATAATGAAAATGACGATTTCTAGAAGCTAGTTATGATGTTTAATTTTATAAATGGATAAATAATTTTAATTTGTTTGTTGTGATTTACATGGTTTGAAGGTTATGAGTTCAAAATCATCCCCATCTAATTTGAATTATTCATCTTGAGAACTAAATGTATGATTTCAGGCAACATCACAGCTCTGATGGTGTCATGGTGAAAACTTTTGATTTGCTATAAATAGCTTTACTTGAAATATTCTTTATTTCATATTTATAGGACAGTTGGGAGTTGATCTAGACGAGTAAATTTTTAATTTATACTATGAAAAATTCTATTCTTTCCAGCTACATACAATCAATTTGTCATCGAATGCAATTTCAAAAGAACCTTTGACCCTAAAGAGCTGAAATTTTAATGAGACATTGTCATATATTCGCTAAAAATTCTAGCATACTATCTTTTATTATTAGCCCCTTACTAATAAATAATGCAAAAACCCTGTTGCCACATCGTATCACGATGCAGTTTGTTTGTATTTATTTTTACTCATGAGGAACCACACAAACATCTATCTTATTTTGAAAAAAGTATGGACTGACAAGGTTTTGAAATCATGACAGTGAGAAATCAAATCAGAAAGTGGAAGTATTGGAGTACCATTTCAAATTTTATCATAATTTTTACATTGAGTTAATACGGCGACGAATCACTCGCTGTGGATGATAAGTGTGGTAAATGACTATTTTGGCTAATTGTAGGTGGTAGACAAAGTTGTTGGCTTTCGCATCCAAGAAATTCGTATAAACTATCTTAGTTTCAGGCGTCTCCCGCCAGCTCACTCAAAACGACATTTGTTAATTTTTTTTTACTGTTTCTCATGGGTGTTAGTGAACACAGCAGATGCCAGCACAGTAACGGTGGATACATCTTTTGGAAGATGCGGGGAACTTTGATTAAGGCATGCCATTTTGTATGTTGGCAATGGCGGAGTGAACTCCAGGGGGTGGGGCTTCGCCCCTTTAGCTTTGTCCCCCGCTATTGTCGCCCTCAAAGTAGCATACCATGGACCACCACCCCAATCTGTCCAAAATATCCCACTATCTATGCAATAAGTGAACCTAGTAGTTGAGTGAATCTAGTATCTAAACTCATTTTAACTAAAATCATGTCTAGTCTGAAAATAATTATTTTTAAAAAACATAAAAAAATATGGGCAAACCTAAAAAACCATTTTATGAATAAAAATTGAAAAAAAATTTTTTTTTAAATTTTTAGCCCTTTGAGGATTTGAACTTGGCTCTACTTGAATGGGAAGCCAGGTTTCTAGCATAGCGCCGAATCTCTTGCATAGTGTCATGTCTCTTGTATAGAGCCACAGCAGTTGAACAAATGATTGGAAATTGTAACATTATATTGACAAAAAACGACGTGAATTTATATACCCTTTCAGGGGTATGGTATTTACACTGTGGTTAGTATGTAGTGGTAACACATGAAATGGAAAGATTTGTATATTCGAGCGACCAGTTTAAATGATGTCACCGAATACCATTAGATATAGGAAAGTGAATACCGTATTTTCTAAACAATAGAAAGAAGAAGAATAAGATAAATTTGTAAATTAAGAAGAAGAAGAGTCAATGGAATTTAGGGATATTATTACGAAGATGAAATAATATCGTCTGTGTACGAATATTGTTATCCATAATTTTTATGGCCGACTATATACGTTACAATAACCTATAATAAAGTTTTAAAAAAGCTGCTGGGAGATACTTGTATCTTAAATGTCCAAAAGCTTCCCAGAAAAAAGTAAAAATTTTCTTTTGAAAACATTTTGGTTGATTTAGAGCAACAGGATGCCAATAGTGGTTTAAGTCAGACATGATAACTCATACACTGTGTTCGGAAGTAAAGTTTTCTGTTGAGTTATCTTAGTTGACCCTTAATTCTGCTTTTTTAGTTTGAATGAAAAAAGAAGATACTCTTTGTAAACAAAAAGAAATAAACTTTTTTAAATTAGCCAATACACTCTACATTTATGAAAATCCGCTAGATATTCGATTGTGCTGCGTTGATGATCTCTTTTGTGCCTGATTATTCTAAATATAAGCCTATTAAAATTAAGAATACAAATCAGGCCTCTTTATGCACGTACTTATATTGGATTTATGAACGGATATCTTTATTTTTAACTGAAAAATAAAGATTGAGTAGGTAGTAACTCAGGGTTTGGGGCGTTGCTAAGAGGCTTTACCTCCCTTGAATCTCGACTTCCAAATGGGCTCCGGTTCATCGACTCCATTTTTCCACAGAGTGTTCCGCTGACCTGTTGTCTCATCAGGGGAGTAAAGTCCCTTTGGACTCTCCTGACTACAACTATTTACTCGCATGTTGAATAAAATTAAAAGTGAGGAGTACATTTCCAGGACCCGGGGAGCACTGTCCTCCTGGACTATCCCAGATCCTCTGTCGCTCGTTAGCAAAGCCTAAAACGTCAAGTTAGGAGTAAAGGTGTGCGATGGAGCTCTCCTCCTATTAAACGTTAGATTTTGAGTTCAGGAGGATATTTTGTAATGAATTTTTGGGACTTGTTTTGGGACAATATTATCACAGAATTATGAGACTTGAAACTGAATAATTCACAAAAAATTATTCCTGTTACCGTGTAGATCCTACCGAAATTTTCATTAATACTTCATTACCAATAGGAGACGAAAATTTTAAACTAATTTCTCATATTTGTTCATATCATGGACGATTTACAAAACATACCTTTTATTGATTTCCGGATGTTTGCGTTACGCGGTTTTGATTGATTGATACCAACAAACCATTTTCAAACTATTACTTTCTTTAAGGCTTTGGATCTTACTTCCTGTCTGTCCCTCGTATTTTATCTTAGAGTTTTTGAAAATGCTGCGGGGAAGAATCATTTAATGTAGATACATGTGACCGCTGCGTTAATTATTGATCAAACGTGAAACAAGAGTTCAGGCACATAATTTTTTGCCCCATATTGTATAAATGAATTTAAATTGGGTACTACTAATTTATCGCTTATTATCGACGAACATTGTGAGAAATTAAGTTGACCATACCACTTTTTGTCTCATTATTATCAAGAAAAATGTGCAATGAAATTATTTTAGGGCCGAGTCTTCAGCAAGAAAAAAATAAAGAGGAACATAAATAAAATTTTTCAACTTTTCTGTAATTTTAATCGTCAAAATGGGGCTCCCAATTAATTTAAAAAACCCAGACTGTATAATGTTTTCATGATATCTATCACTAAATTGGAATCACTATAAAGAATAAATAGGGAGAGATTTTGGTTCTCCAACTCCCAAAATCTATCTTCACGATATGTGTAGGTACATATATGAAGCTTTCAAACTTATCACTTTCTGAGCCCTAAATAAACTGCAGCCACGCTATTGCGACTGTTAGCTTCTTTCACTAAATTTTCAAAACAAAATTCTGTTTCTTTCGCTACAGTTTTTCTGAAAAAACTATTGCGAAGTTTTTCTCTGGTTCAAACAAATATTACCTTCTTGTAAACACGTTTATAATAAAAATTGTTGGCCTGTCTGCAGGCGACGCATTAATAAATCATTGTATTATTAACCAAAACATTTTCTATAAAACAGCAAATGAAAGATTAAAAAAAAAAAAAAAAAGTAAGTAATTTAAACCGAAAAATTCTGTAAAAAAGTAACCGATTTGATCGTTGTAAGTACAATAAATAATGAATTTTACGAGTGCAACGACCTTTTTCTTTATTTTATTTTTATTTTTTGTACCGTAGTAGCGAAAGAAAAATTGATAGGGAAAAAATATCGAACCTGCAGCTGAAAGTAATTTTTCTGCTGGCTTCGGCAACCCAGTTACACAGTCAATAATGCGATATCAACAGAAATTCGTCGACTTGAATTTCACTTTAGTAAAATGAGAAATTCGCCTAATACTCATTTTCAACTAATCGTAAAGTATGTAAATAGAATTTACGATTTCTTGCATTCTGTAAATGTTATTCCATATTAATATCAGATTCTCTACAATTGGAATAAGTGGGCGAGGTTGATTTTTGTTTAAAATAATTATACATATTTATGTTGAACCAAGCGTGTAACATACCAGAATACTTGAAGTAACGATGGACTATTTATAAAAATTGTTTTTCCCAAAAAATTTTCGACCCTTAAGAAATTAAAAATAGTTTAAACGTTGAGTTTTCATTTATTAATAAATTAGATTTAAAATGAATTTTTCAAGAAATATGCTTTGAGGCGTCCGAGATCGATCCCTGCCACAGTCGCCAATAATATGTGAGGCAGATGAAATCGATTCTCATACGTGTCATAAAGTCAACCTTTAATGTATAATGGTGTTTAAATGCTAATGACGTCATAATGTCCTAAAGTTAGGACATCATACCGCCGAAACACTGATTCGGAGGGTCTTGACTTGTGTCTTCAAGACATTTTATTTTTTGACTATGACTATGTCCTACGGCTGAATTCTTCTTGACGTGAATTAGGCTTCATCAAACATGACAAAACGCAGCTTACCTTTGTCTTCATACCTCAGCAAATTAATATGACGAATCAACAATAAGCTAAATTGTGTGGAAAGAAAAGCCTAACAAAGTTTCGATCCATACAAGGTTCGAAACCTACAAAAACGAACAGCAGAATTATTTTGTCAAAGACTATAATTACGAAGGAACTACAGTGTCGACAAAGCGGAACAAAACATAGCATGTAGCGGAAAAAACAAAAAGATAAAAAAAAAAGCTATTATAGACAACAAGTAGGAGAAACCATCAAAAAGTAGTTGTGTCTTCACCTAATTGTGTGTCTTCATGAGTGATGGTTATGTTGTATAAAAGACTCCTAATATGAAACTCTAGGTCTCGGAGCTTTTGGTTTTAGATGAGGGTGAGGTGAGAAAAATACTAACATAGATGGAGTCAAATCCACTATGCGCGAAAGAAGGCTCTACGCGGCCTTTATTTGACAGAGCAAGGCAGTCATCTCGAACCAAGCTTGTCTGGAATTTGTCTTCAACACACCAAATTTCCCTCCTAGCAGATGCCAGGAACTCCATCTGATCATATTGTCGACGGTTACTTTACCTCGTAGGTATTTTTAAAAGATCGCCTTGAAGTGCGATATGTCAACTGGCGAAACTAAGAATGCCTTGCGTGTCGTCACTACTGATCCTTCGTGACGAACGAACATCCCTAATTAGCCTTTGTCTTCAACTGAACCTATCCGGAACACAAACTACCATCCTAGTTGTCTTCAAGGTAGATCAGCTGAATCTTATTCTACATCCGTGGATGGTACACTTATATCGTTGCCTAACGTGAGGACTTTAACTTACGACTTGAGACTTGGACCTGCTACTATCCGCCTACACAAGAAGGACTCATTTTGTAAAAACGAACCTAGTACCGGGTATCGTCAGTACAAAATCGCGAACGACACGAGAGTGAGTTGATACTAGAATTCGTTTTCACAAATGGGTTCTTCTTGTTGATGAAATTTCCCCACTTATTGTCTGTTAATTGCCTTCAAACATGCGATTGTCGATAATATAAGCGAGAGAAATTACCAAAATGTCTACAGCCAATGAAATTACAGATATTTAAAATTAATATATGTCGACATACAATAGGCAAAAGCGCACGTGGATGACTGATAAAGCATAATATAGTATTAAATGACTGCAAACCGCAAGCAAAGCGTGGAGCGAGCAAAGATAAAAAAAGGTTGGCTGCATTCATGTCCGGCGATGGGTTTTCACTACCGTTTGATTCGTCTTCATTTACTATATATTTCATGGCGCCAGTCTGTCGGATCGAACCAAATTATTGTCTGAAATTGTCTGATTTTGGCTTAGTTGTCGCTGAAATAAAATACGTTATAATTGCCTGCAAGAGAATCAGATTTTATTTCTGTCGTCATGTCTTTCTCTGAATATGAGTTCGAATTCGGATAATATAATGTCCGAATTCGAGTTTTGTTTCTCGAAAATTGTCTGCACTTGTGACGTCATTATTTTGTTTTATACTTGCTGAAAATAATTTTTTATTTCACGGTCCAGATCTCGGACTTCTCAGCTTTTATAAATTTTATCATGGTAGACCATCAGTAGAGTAAAACGTGTGAAACCTAAGGCTCCCTGGCGATAAAAAAACGGGCATGTTTCCAAAATTATTTCAAAAAAATTAAAAGAAATGAATCACAAAAAAAATACGGCCACAGGCCATTCTAGGATTTGAACATACGCCGCTATGGAGAAGACACAGCACTCTACTCACAGGACGGAGCAGGAGTCAACAATGTCCTTTGCAACGACATCCATTCGTTTCTCACACAATAGCTCTGTACAACGCTAAAAGACTGAGAATGTTAGTTCAAGATGTATGAATTAAAATTTGTCGTGCTAGTAACTTCAATAAAAGGGTATTAAAAAATATGATTTTCTGGTTTCTTTTTCCTTTGAAAAATTAAAAGTTTTGTGGAGAAAAATACAGGCGAATTTTGATGCATTTCTGTTATAGTAATAATACACTACGTATTTTAGTAAGTACATATGTCTATTATTTATTTACTATACGGTATTGATGGGACAGTACTGGAGAGAAATATGATGTAGATAGGTGAATAAAAAATTTTTAGTTATTTTTACTTTATCAAAGTAATCCTTTTATATTAAGGTATTTTATTTTATTATATAAAATTGATTTTATATTATTTATTTAAATATTTTTGTTCGTTTTATTTTTAATTTATTATTATTAAATAATATTTTATTTTATTTCATTAAATTGCAAGTTTAATTTTTAATAAATAAAAAGTTTTATTTGATAAATGAATTTTACTGGCTTCACCTTGAATATCTACTTGTCATTCAAACATGGCGTCGTATTAAACTATCCAAGGTAATTTTCAAATAGCCGCCATCCTAAAATAAGCATGAATTTCAATATATTAATACTTCATCTCCTAACACTGATCATTACCATAACTTCTGCCATACTTCCTCTATTTAATCAGTTCAGTTCAGGTTTTCTATCGCACATGTGTTTATGGTAAAATTTATTTAATTTTTTTCCCAAAAAATCTAGTGTAATTCAATGAAAAATTAACAAAAAAGGTAAGATTAAGGTTCGTATTTCATGTAACTCCTTAATTATTGACTTGAGCTGAAAATAGAATACATTTGCTTTTAAATGCAGAGAATGAAATCTTAAGTGTAATGCCCATTGGAAAATTAACGATACAATTTGCCAATTTCAAACACTGGTATTGGAAATTGGAAATCTAATAATAACTTAATTAAGAAAATGTAACTTTCTCCACCTCATGTCAAAAATTGCTCGTATAATTATGTATCAAGCTATTTTCATCAATGTTCCTTTTCACAGATTTACTTAATGCTTAGGGTGTTACTAATTGGGGGTCGGCTATTGGCAGCGAGTTAATTTTAAATGGTGGTAATTGGTAAATTGACATTTTTTCTTCAAATTCCAACAAAAAATTTTATATGAAAGATACGGAGACAAAATTCATACCACCAACCTACAATAATTCAAAGTGATTACAATCCAATTTTCATCAAATTTGACTAATGAAATTTTATGATATGGGCATTTAAATAAATTTTAGGTTTTTGATATGGTCGTAATTGGCAAATTACGCAAAATACGTTTGCATTATTTAATTTTTGATGGGAAGTAAATTGAATGAACTTGGATTTCTGGGTTGGTTATTAAGTGAGTGTTTAAGTCGCCATTGTGGGGATCTCGTGGAAATATGAGGGTGAAAAATTCATTGTGGTGCACTCTAGAATTATATGTGGAATGAGTGTTGATCTGGCGTTTGTGGGACATTTTTGAAACTTTATTTCCACTTGAAAGCCTGTGGTATTTTTAGTTTTCATCGTTTGAATTCATGAAGATGTTTACGTTCAACCGCAGTATTTTCATTTTCTTTCTTCCAGTTTCTTCGTTCCGGATGTTCTATTTGCTGGATGAAATTTATTTTTGTCTTTAATATTTTTTCTCTACCCTGACATGTTTTTTTATACCTACCTGTTCTGTTTTAAAAAGAATTTTATTAAATCATCTATAACTACCACAAAAATTTTTAGGATGTTTAACACACTTTTTTGGCTATCTCTCACGTTTTATTCAAAAATTAGCGTTTAAAAAGATACTACAAATATAACTTACGGATGAATTCTTAAATATTCGCAGTACCTACATGGATGTATTTGTAACCTTTGCCAGCACGTGCACCTCTTTTCAAACGAGACAATGACATGCGTAGGAAAATTTTCCGTTCCACCTCGACGTACCAATTCAGATTTTCTACTTTTTGTGCCCTCTCGCAACGGGAGGCACCTATCATAAAATTCACCAACTTTCATTTTTCAAGCTCGGCTCCATTAGCAAATGCCATATTTTCCCGTCAATTAATTTTGCTTTTTACTTTCTTCCTTCGTTTTTTTTTGTACGAACTATTTTTCTGATTTTCACGGGTTCGTACTTGCTTTCCTTACTCTTTCCCCCTCGTCCTCCCAACCTATTCTATACACTCTGCTCCACCAGAATTGTTCTCTTTCTTTGCACGACGATGTCAGCTTATTTTAAGCGATAGAAAGCCAACCCAATGAAAGAAAAGAAGAATAAAAAAAAATCTCGCCCGAGGTTACTATATTCAATGACGACGACAAAAATTAAGCTTTTCCCCCAACCAAAAGTTTTTTTCTTCTTTTTTTCCTTTCTTTTCCTTTTTTTATTCGTTTATTTTCTTTTTTTTTACCGTCAGTCGTCGAGGCGTTTATGGCAAATTAAACAACCACTAGGTTGGGTCTCAAAGTTTCCGCCATTGTCGTAAATTTTTTATTTTCTATTTAAAAAAAAAAAAAAAATAGCTAAGAAATTCGTGCACTTTGAGCAGCCCTTAAGATTTTCAGAATTTATTAGAATCAAAAATCTTCAGATAGACCTGCGCAAATGAATAATTATTGGAGTTGCTACTGAATATTTAGGACTAAGGTTGCAAAATTTTTTAGACACAATATGGTGATATAATTGAAAAATAAAATCAAGAACAATGTGAAATGTGATGTAAACAGTTGTAAAATATGCAAAAATTGTTTGAAACTTTATATCAGCATTACCCATGAAATAAAAGTTTTATTGAAACTGACTTTTTTCATCCATTTACAAACGGTGGGCCCAGTGCCAGATTAGCAACCGCTACCGCTTTGTTCGAATTTTCTATTTGCTCTTAGCCATTGCTCCATCACAATCACTATAATAAAGGTATAAGCCAGCCGAAATTATTATTTCACCAATATTATTCCCTCATATTCGATGCGCATGCGCCAACTACCCAGCCAGAAAAGAAACCAAATTCAGACCAAAAAGCATAGAATGAGAAAGAAAGAGATATTTCTTTCAATTTTTTTTCCTTATTTATTGTGCCAGTAGAAGTCGTGGGCTAGCACGAGCCAAATTGCGGCATTTCAAGGCTTGTAATAACAATCAAGGCGATGTAAATTTTACCGCAAAATTTATTTCCTAAATTTGATATGCATGCGCCAACTACTTATCGTGTTACAAAAAGATAAATGTTTTGTTGTTTCCTCCAAAAAGCAAATTCAACTGTGTTACCATTTTCTATATCTATGCCAATTAAAGTTCTGGGTCAGCATAAGCTGAATTTCTCTGGAGTTAAATAATATTAGGTAGGTACTTAAAAATATACTCATTGTCTTCCATATTTTTTAAAAGAATGAAATAAATAAATTTCCGAGCTCAAAAATTTATAACTCTCTATGACCACTCAATCTGCATACTAGGTAGACCTAGAGCTGATTGGGCCATATTCTTGAGCAGGCCCGTAATTAGAGTTTCCTAAGAGGGGTTTGCATCTTAGAAGGTGTACACTTTTTTCTAAAATCATAAATAAGCTCGCATTTTTTTTGTTTTTTTTTTTAATTGAAAATAAGGGTGGCAAAGTAGATGCCAATTATTTAGTGTTTTTGTCTACGCACGTCAAATTTTAAAGTGAGTAACATCTTGTTTTTTTTTATGTTATTTACTTATTAAAATGAAAATCAAACGAAAAATTGACTCGAAAATACGAAATATAGTCTTACGAAATATAATTTTTCAATAACATTCTGGAAGCAGGAAAGTATATAGTTAAAAAACAAAGCTTTTATAAACAAATTACCAATTAAATTTATTTCCTCAATAAGGTGATTCTGCCAGGAATATAAAATAATTTTTTAACCAATTCCAATGTCTCAACATTAATATTGCCATGGATATTTAACAAAGGTAGTCCAGTCAGGAGATTCTCACTCATAGTTGATTGTAAACACATCTTCGAGCACCGTAGAGTAGAAAAATTTCATTTGTACAAGTTTTGACTGTTAGGGTTGCCAAAATCTGTAGTAGTTTACTTATATTAGGAAATGAAATCAGAGAGCATTTTTCTAAGGCTTGTGCTGCATTTGTTGGTTTCAAATTGTTTTCTTCCAAGTATCTTCTCCAAAGTACAAGTTCATTAGTCTATGTTTCTTCGTCATCATCATCTAGTAATTTTTCATAAAAACTTGAATAATTTGAGGTATGCTTTGCAGTCTGACTTATCACTTTTTTTACTCAAAAATAAACCCATGAAATTCTCCAATAGTTCACAAAATTTTAGAAATTTATCTTGAAAATGACTTGTAAACAAATCCAGATATGGGATGTACACAGAAATTCTGTAATAGTTTTCGACACTTTCAGTATGGACGTTGACTCTCTGGGTTTGTCTAGAAGAAATTTGATGTTTTTTCATCTGTATTTCATATGTGGAACAAATATTTTGTACTTTTTGAAAAATGGTGGAAAAATGTTCAGTAGATTTTTCTCTTTTTGACATCAAATAAGTTGATGCCGCATTTGTCAATCTCATGCCTTCCAAGAGATTTTGATTTTCAGATTGCAAATTCCTACTCAATGGTAAAACAACAGAATTTATGGATTGGATCGTATGAGCAGCTATTCGAAAATTAGTATTTCGAATTGTTTTTATCCATGAAATTTGGATTGTTTTTAATAACATTTAACAGACAATTTTGTTTCTTTGGAGTATTAAAGAAATTGTATATATTTTGAATTACACCCAAGCAATTTCCGATTAAAGGTGTATCTCTGGCTTTATTTACCATCAGATTGAAACAATGGGCAGCACCGTGAGATCATAATGCCAAAGGATATTTTTGACTAATATAAGCTAGAACACCATGAAATTCTCTGCTCATTACTGCTGCTTTATCTTATCCTTGACCAATTAAATAGGAACAATTCATCCCTGATTTTTCCAAAAAATTCAAAAAATAACTGATAACTATTTACCAGTTGGATCTTTGGTGGGTAGATATGTGAGAAAATCTTTGCAAACAACATTTTATAGATGGTTGAGTAACATCAGCTTCCATAAAATTTCATTTTAAAAATTCAAAATCTTCACTTAACTTACCCCATCAGTTTTTTGTTTTTTAGGTTTCTTTGTAAAAAGATTTTGAATATGCGTCTTAACTAAAACGAATTGAACAACAAATTCAATAGGTTACTCAAAAACATAAATTAAATTACGTGTATGAATAAATCAAGAAAGGAGACAATTTCTTTTAGATCAGAGCGCACATACCACTTTAAACAAATAAAATCAAATTAATAAAATTGACAATAATACAACAAAATTATGAAATAACTATTTTAAATTGACAGTGAACAGTCTCTCAGTAGGTAGTTTAAAAACTTTGACAGAACCTTATGGTTCATTTCTGTTATCTGAGCAATGCATCAGAAATATTGCATCATTCAAACCATTTACTCACACATTTGTTCACTCATCACTGGAATAAATGCATTCATTCAAACACATTATTTACTCCACTCCATCAACCAACAACTTTTTTTTCTAATAATTGGTGGTTTTGACCCTCAAAACCCTTCCCTTAAATATAGGCCTGTTCTTAAGTTGTCCAGTTCCCTTACGAAAACTCTTTAAGGAGAAAAATAAGTGTACATACTTTTCTCAGTATTTATTTTTAAAACGTCATTTTTGCCACTTTATCGTGAATATTAAGGAGAAAACTCAAGTTTGATCAAGAGGTCACTTAAGTAAATTCACTTAAGTAAATGCCTTTAAATTAATTGAATGTGAGAACTAAGAATACGGCCGATTATCTCACGAAAAATAATTTTTACGAAAATCCAGAAAAATCATTCTTATTGTGGAATATTGTTTATTCGGAAATAAATCGATTAGGTAATCGTTCGGATAAATTTTCAAGACGTTGTTGGCTTAAAAAGGAACATGATTTTAGTTTTTTTCGTGTAGTTTTAGCGCACACCTATGACTCGTTTGGCCAATTTTGCAACACGTCAACAATTGCTCGTATTGCTGTCTAGTTGCGTACCACGATCATTCTAAAAAAAAGGTATTGTATTCAATCAGTTTTTTGAAGTTACTGATCATCGACATAGGGATAATCAAACACCTTTTATAAATAGAACTGAATATTATAATTATTATGGATAATGAAGAAATTAAAATAAAAAAAACTAGCGCAGCAAGCTTCGTTAGAAAAAAAAGGTTTTCGAGAAAAAATAATTATGAATATTGATGGTCACATTAATTGTCTTTATATAAATTAATAGGTGTAAATGGTATGTCATGATTGTGTGAAATTTGTTAGCTGCTGACTAGAGATGTGCGTCTTAGTTCATTTGGGGGATTTAGTTCAACAGGTCTCGGTCTTTTGAATGAACTAGTTCAGTGAACTAGTTCAAAATGAACGAAATGAGCTGCATGAATCAAACCTTTGAGTATGTATTATTTCATATGGAGAGCAATTCGTATACATTTTCTATACGTAGTTACTTTCAGACATAGAAAGCGCTTTCATTCCCCAAAAACGCTTACTATTTCGTTTCGTTTTTTGTTGATTGATAAGAAGTTCCACTCATCCAGTGATTAACAACAATGCTGTGATGTATAAGAGTGAACTAGCTTGTAGGTCTATACAATATAACTTTGATTTGATAATATCTTTTAGTTCAAAATGAACTAGTTCATCTTCATCTTTCGGTCTCGTTCATTTAGGTCTTTCAAAAGATTAGTTCAAATGAATTAGTTCTTGGTCAACCGACACATCTCTACTGCTGACAAAATATTAGACAATGTGAAATTTAAAAGCATTTTTTCTTGAAATGAAAAATTAATTAATATGATAAAGTATGGTAAATAATCGTATAATTTCAAATAAAATCAAAGAAATACAAGAAAGTAATAAAAGAAAACATGAACATGTGGATAATTTTTGTAAAAAGAAAAATTCATGAAAATTAGAAAACATTAGAGAAAAAAGTAGCTTTACCGGAAGTACCATCCGGTCGATTCTCATCAAAATTGGTAGCATGCTGCAATAAAATATAATAAATATTCGTTTCAAATTTCGTACATGTTTTTCCAAAATTCTGCATTTTGTGACCAATATAAAAACAAAAATAGTAGTACCGGAAATACTGTCCGGCCGATCCGTCACAAAGTAAATTATAGTAAATATTTATTTCGAATTTCGTGGCTATTGGTGCGAAATTGAGCATTTTATAGCCAAAATATAAACAAAATTGGAGGTACAGGAAGTAATGTCCGGCCGATCCGTACCAAAATCAATATGTCTGGTCTTTGGCTTGGTAAAAATTTTCGTACCAAATTCTGTGATTATCGGACAAAAATTGCGACCTTTACTGTGGAAACAAGAAAACGGAGTTATTGAAGTCAAACTTTTCGTGAGGTCATGAAACGAAAAACATACCCACCCCCAATCCTGGAGGCTAATACCGCACCAAGTGTAACAAGTAGATTTTCTTAAGAAAATTTACTTTAAAATAAGTAGTTGAGAAAAAACTCATATTAGGTATATTTAATTTGTTTTTAATGAGGAAAATAATTGGATTGATGGTTCTTTGCAGGGGAAAAACTGATTAATAATAACAGCATCGTCTATCAGCTATAAATGATGCCGTTTTTGCTGTCCTGAAAAATTTCTTCAATGGACTCGAATCAGTTTGGAAAATCATTCTTCAACTATATACTTTTTTCAGAAGCTAGATTTTTTTTTCTTTATATGCAACTTTTCAGTTACCTACACTCCTCTTTGGAAGACTTTCGTTTGAAGGCGGCAAGTCACGAAAAATTCGATACTCATTTTCATTTTAAACGCGAATCGGGTTGTGGTGATGGTAGTAAGAAGCTGATTATGGCGAGATGGAAGGGGGTAGTTTTTACTACGAGTTTCTCCCTGCGTTTGGAAGAAAGAAGAAGAAGCAGAAGAAGAAGCAGAAGAAGAAAAAACGTTCGTTTAATCGCTTTGCTAACGAAAACGTATTGGAGTAGGTTAGTGAAGGAAAATTAAAATACGATGTCGCCGTCTCGTGTGAAAAACTTGGCGTAAAATTAAGTTCCGTCGGTTTAGGCCTACAACATTTTTTTCTCGTTTTCTTTTTTTTCTTTTGTTTCCTCCTCTTTTCTTTTCTTCTGCTGCTATTTTCTACATTTTGTTGTTTTTTTCTTTTGGGGTTTCAGTTAGCTCGTCGAACCCTTTTTGTTTTTTAGACTCGTCTTTTCTCTCGTTTAGGTTGCTCTTTTCTTCGTCGTACTACTGTCGATCGCGATGAGTGAAACTGTGGGGACGAATTTGTTTTGTGGAATGCCTGATTAAGAGGCTAAGCTGTAGAAATTGTGGTGTTAAAAGTGCGCAGGTAATCCGAAAAGAAAAGAAAAATGAGGAAGGAGTGAGAATAATTGGTTGAAATGTGAAGGAAATGTCTGCGGTGTAAGTTGAATGTTCAAGTTTTCCAAGCAATTTTGTGAACAATTCCCCAGGTAGAAAGAGGTAGTGGTACTATCGTTTTAGCTTCTTGGTTTTGTCGATTTAATGAAAATTTCAGTTTTTAAACTGAACCCTTTTCAACATCGGTTGTTTGTTCTTATTTTTACCCAGTTTACTTGAAACGAGGTATTAAAACTGACGTCACAAAAGGGTTAGGGGTGAGGACGATGAAAATTATCCGCTTCATGGAAAAGAAAACCATTAGTACCATTTTCCCATTTTGACCTAATTTTTTATGTATAAGTATATATATTTGACTATATGGTACTGAACCAGTAAAGCTCCATAAGACCATTGTATTTTTTAATGTAAAGACATGCCGGCGAAAAAGTAGGCAACCCTAGCATACCTTTCGCTTGTTTTCGACGTTTTGTTAGAGTTCACCAGTTTAGAATACATCTGATAAAGGTATCCTTTAAATTCACAAAGATAGTGTTTATAAACACAAAGTACGTCAAAAGGTACGCTCTACTTGCCTATTCAGCCCCGGCATGACTCTCAAATAATCATATTTCTTTACTGTTCCAGTACAATATAGTCAAAGATAGTACTATATATATATATAAAATATATGTATGTATGAATAGATATTGCCTAAACTTTTGTGCTCACGGTTTTGAGAAAACTACAGAATAGATAGAAATGAAATTTTTACGAGTTGGTGTTTATCGGTCTATTAGTTTCTAAGAAACTGGAAAACAAAAAATTCCTGGAAAATTCATTTTTCTAAGATTCTGAGAAAACAACAAAAGTGATGGAATTGAAATTTTAAAGATGAATTATCCTTATGTAGGTGCTAGTCTGATAGATGTTTGATGACTATTAATTATTAGTTTAGTAGTTTCCAAGAAAATGGGAGCTGAAAAATTCCTGAAAAAATTTTGGTTCACGGTTTTGAGAAAACTACCAAACAGATAGGGCTGAAATTTTTATAAAAGATAGCTATCATATGGGAGCAGGTCTGAGAGGAGTTTAGTGCTTATTGGTTCGATGGTTCTCGAGAAAATGGTAAAACAAAAATTTTCTAGAATAGTAATTTTTCCAGGATTCTATGAAAATGACAAAAGTGATGTAATTAAAACTTTCATGATAGATTATCCTTATGCAGATGCAAGTCTAATAGAAGTTTGATGCCTATTAATTTGGTAGTTTCTGATAAAACTGGAGGAGAAAAATTGTTGGAAAAAATTTTATGTTCCCAATTTTAAGAAAACTACCAAACAGATAAGACTAAAATTTTCAGGAAAAGTATTCCTCATAATATATGAAACTAGATCAGATAAGAGTTTGGTGCCTTTGGTTCAGTATAGTTTCCAAGAAAACTAGAAAAAAAATTCCTGGAAAATCACATTTTAGCAATAAAACATAGATAGATCGATATTTTTGTTAAAGATATAGATAACTATTGATAAGTTTTTATAATTTTTTTATTTGTTTCTATCAACAAAATATCGATGTATTGATATGTTTGTCAGATGTCGATAACTATAGATTCAATTATCAATTACTATCGATATTCATCTACAATTTTTATAGGGGTTGTTAATTGGATGTTCAATGTAATTTTATTGAAGAAAAAATAGAGATGTTCTCAAAATTATGTCTCACAAGTGTGTAATTGCAGTAAAGAAAATATGTAAAGTACAGAGTATGAAATGTATGTATGAAACAAATATACATATATGGAGATGAGCGAATGAGTGGATGAACGGGTATCAGTGTAGCTGCAAGTATAAACGTATGAAAGTGTTTACAGAAAGATGGTCTAGTGTTTGGAGGAGTGTGATGGGTAGAGGATTGGTGGTCCCAACAATTTTTTTAAGTTTTTGGAATTTAGTTTTTTTTATATTTATTTTTGAATGAAAATTGGTAGACCAAGTTTTCTAACAAAGTATTGCTGCGCTAGATTTTTACCCAGTTTGCTTGCAAATGGGGTATTAAAATTGACTTCACAGGAGGGTTAGGGATAGGGATGATGAAAATTATCCGTTTCATGAGAAATTAAAGTGATTGGTACCATTTTTTCATTTTGATCTAATTTATATATATATATATATGTAAAAAGAACACTCTTCTTTTTCGAATGACTACAATTTTGTTTGTTACTCTCGTTCTTTCATGAATTCGTAATGTTTATTTTTGTTTGACCCACATTAAGAAATTGACACAATTCGACTATCTAATATTTACCGTTCCGATCTTGTTATCTTTAAGTTACGTCATTTCATGTATTATCGACTCGACCATCCTTTGTTAAATGACATCATTTTTGACCATACTCAACATGACTATTTTCCCTTTGTAACGAACGTCGATTTCATTTATCGAATTCATTCATTCATTCATTCATCCATTAATCGCTGTTTCAGAAAGACAGATAAAACTTAGTCGTATCTTCGTTTGTTTCTTTATGTATAATAATCTTGAATTTTCTAATTTCACTACCGTATTTTAATCGTGTCAATAAACTCTGCTTTTGATTACGAGTTCACGAAACCTTATTTACGTGCAAATTAGATCGAGTGGAATACAGGGAAACGAACTTATATATATATATATATGTGTGTGTGTGTGTGTGTGTGTGTCAAGTGTGTGTCAAGTGTGTCATCCAAAATTTTAATTTTGAAGAAAGATAGTATTGTATGGGAGCAAGTCTGAAAGAAGTTTGGTGTTTATCAGTAGAGTAGTTCCCGTGAAAACTGGTAGCAAAAAATCACTGAAAAACCAGTTTTTAGCCATAAAACATCAATAGATCAATATTTTTGTTAAATATATGGATAACTCTGAATAGTTTTTTTTAATTTCTTAGCCTGAAACTAGCAATGAAATATGGATGTAAATATTGTGGGTATTGGCTAATACCCATCAGAAGGTAGCCAAGACCTATATTAATGGCATCAGCTGTGTTGTATGTCCTCTCTCAACTTACTATCTTAAGAGGGTGCCAACCCTTTTAGTGGAGAGAATCGTGTACTATAGGCAATTTATCATACGGTGTGTGCGGGTATATACAGGTGTACCCGCGCACCGTGTCAGTGAGTGGCGAGGAACAAACATCTCGACACTTCACGCCGTCTGCCAAATGCCGCGTCATTAGCCGCAGCTTCGTAATATACATCGGCTAAATGGAGAATGAATCTACATTTGGTGTGATATGTAGTTTGTCCGTTTAGCCTATGTAATGGCGCTAGGTTAGGGGCTAAACAGAACAAATACACATAGCTCTGTTTAGCCGTGCCTACGTATTATTTTAATGTCCGTAGACAATTAGTAGCTGCCGGTAATGGACCAGGGCTAATGCAAATCGACAGAGGCTAAGCCTCAAATCCCTACGGGGTGAATCCCCACAAATATCAATTATTATCCGTATAAATATAGATTATTATCGATATTATTTTGCAATTTTTTCAAATAAGCTCCCCCTCTCTCCATCTTCATCTTCATCCCTATTTATATCTTCATCTCCATCTCTATTCATATCTCTATCTCTGTCTAAATATTAGATTTTCTAGCAAAGCACTGCTGTGTTAGAGTTTTTTTTTAAATTTTTTCAAATATGTCAGAAAATATAATGTTCTTTTCAGTAAGCATAACTGTTTCAGTTACCAGCTTTGAAGGATTATTCCATATTTATGTGGAGAAAGGATTATTTGGGATCTAAAAAATAAATTTTCTGATCACATGCGACTAATCTAAGAATGCAAAGCTCCCCAGGAAAAGTTTTCCAAATGTATTTACATAATGTTTTTCAGTTTCACAAAACTTGAATAAATAAGTTTAGGTTAAAAATGAATTTTTAAAAGTTAAGCTTTTATTTTTTATTTTTTTGGCTGTTGATTCATGGAAAATAAACATTATTTTGTTTCAGTAGGTTGACTGCATTATTGTTATGTTTTAAAATCGCAGTAGTGAGTATAATAAAAGCTTCGAAGGTTCCAGTGAGTGATGATCTTTCATAATGTAGAAAACTTTGTAAGACTACTCGACCCTGTACAATACATTTGAGACTAGTTTGAATTTTTTGGTAGATGAAGGCACTTTTCAGTGGCTTATCCTGCTACGATTCTTGGAAATTCTACTTTAAAAGCCATAATCTGAGGAAAAATTAATTGTCGGTTTTGGAAAATGCGATCAACCGTCGCCTGGTCAGTTATAAAAATTGTACAAATTTCAAAAATCTACATAATTAATTAGTGTTGATGGTGTTTTACACCATGACGAAAAGCTAAATAAATAATTTTTTGTCATTAATTTTTTCTGGTTTTGCGGTCATTTTAGAAAAATTGGAGGTCAAAAAGATGTACCTCTTAAAAATCTATTACCATAAATGTATCGAACTCTTCACATATTTTTTTCAGTTGACGCTTGACGGGCGTTAATATTTTTCCTGGAATAATATATAATGCTACTCTTTTTATTCGTAATTAATTTACATTCTGCATGTTTATCTTATAAGTTCTTCACCTTTGCGATTATAATATACGTCATTCGATACATGAAAACTCGTTCGGAGGTTCAGTTTGGTATCTGAAAAGAAATGTCTTATGACATCATACAGCTCTTCTGGCAAAATATTGGTGAATAAAATGTAATCGCTCTTCAAAACTATGACGTCATACATATTGTTTTCGTTATTTTTTTGCTACCAGTCCTCACTGACATGTTCCAGTGCTTATAATTTTTTTCGTCGTATAGGTCATTCAAACTACTTATACGAAACGTTTTCTGTGGAGAGTGGTGGAAACAATTCATTTGGTGTATCGCTTTCACTGCACAATTGATGCTTCAATGAATTTTTTAGTAAGTTATAATGATTCCAATTCAGTATTATTTCAGATAAACTTATGTATTTTCCTTTGATAAAAATGGAGGCTTTATCCCTTGAGCAACTTTGACCGAACTGTATTTTTTTACGGGCTGTGGCTAGTCCATTTTATGAAGTGGCTGGAGGACATAGTTCGATGTCGAATTGAGGGAGAAGTTTGTCGGCATCCGATAGCCAACATTCTACGAAGTATGAATTTTTGATTTAGCCTACATAATATTGGAGCACTAATAGAACGGAACCAAACATACCGACATTTTGGGTCAGGAATGTGACGGTGGCTGGTCTTGAATTCCCAATCTCCCAACTGTAAACATAGATTATGTTTGATTGAAACAGAAACGTTCAAATCTCATTCGGGACTCTGGCTTTACAACACTGTAATTAGTTGTTTTTCCTAGTTCTCCCATATTTTTTTATTCTTATACTAGATTGAACTATCAACTGCTCAAATCTGGTGTGGCGTCCTCTTGTAATCTGCAGTTGCATTACAGATGTCGATGGTTCTTGGTTCTTATCCCATGGGCAAAAAATTTTACTTTTTTTTTTTTTCATGAGTTTAACGATGTTATATAAGGGTTTTCATATGTTGATTAAAGTATGTGGTTCCGTGGCATAGTTGGTGGGATCTTTTGGACGGATGCGGGGGCTGGTTCATAATATGTGGGGGTCAAAGTGGGTGATCCAAAGCCCCACCCCCTCAAGGCCACCTTGCTATTGCTAACATACAAAGTGGCATGCCTTGGCAAGGCCCCTTGAATCATCCGAAAGATCCCTCCACTGTTAATGTGCTGGTGATTGTAAGATCCGGAAAAAGAAAAAAAAAAAAATCACAACCTGGTAGGCCAGAGTCGCGAGTGAGATTTAGACGCTTGTATTGAAACGTAGCGAGGTACTAACTGTAAATTGTTATTTTAGTCTGAGTGGTTGGTGTGTGAAAAGCAGCTCTTCTGTCGCTTTTAATATTGGGCTGAAACAGCTGTGATTTAAGTTTAAACAGGGATTAGCACTTTTCCATATTTTTGAATGTAAGTTGAACTCCAATTGAGTCAAATGATACCAAATTGAAGCGAATCTTTTGATGGTAACTCAGATAGTTAGCATAAGGTTTGTTTAACTTATGTCAGAGTTTTAACTCTGTAAACCAGTGGTCTTCAACATTTTTGTATCCTTGGGCCTAAATATATTTTTAAAGAAAACCGGAGGGCCACCAGACAATAACGGTACAAAAAAACTTATCTGTATCAGTGCCTTGTACTGGTTTCATCTCTGGGGGAGTGGAGCAAGCAGAAAACAAAAGTGTGCTTCAGTAACTGCGGGGTTAAACTGAAACATAATATGGTACACATCCAATATTTATAGCAAGTTATAATAGATTATAATGAACAGTTATCTTAAATTTGGTAGCTATTAGTCGATAATTAAAAAATTTTTAGTCAAAACAAAAACGAAAATGGCAATACCGGAAGTATCGCGCAGCCGATCCACAACAAAATCGACTTATCAGGTCCTTGGCGTAGTACTGATATTCGTTCTAAATTACGTGACTATCAGACAGGAATTTCGACCTGTAGCGGGGTAACAAGAAATTGGCTTATGCAAAATTAAAATTAGATCTTTCCCATTTTGTAAGTTCTTTGGCGGGCCCCGGGTTGAAGAACGCTGGTCTAAGGTAAACCATTATAAGTTAAAAGATTTTTATAAATTACTATATTTTTTCCTTTATTGCTCGTAACTTTTTTCATTTCTCCTTTGCTAATTTGCATAATCTAGCAAACGATGTGAATATCCTCCTAGGACCCAAGGACAACACGCCATAATACGAGGTCGAATTTACCAATCGTACATTATGAGAATTAATGAAAAAAATATTAATTAAAAAAGGCGAAAAATGCTCTCTCGTTATCGGAGAGGTGCTTTTTATTAAAAATTTTAATTCGACTTTAAAAACGATTAATTTTTGTAATTAAATTTTCGGATATGAAAATCGGAGAGAGAAGCGAAAGTCGTAAAACTCCATCACATCTTCACCATAAACGAATGACGCGAACTGAGAGGAGAATCGATTTATTTTTGATTTTGGCGACGTTGTCCAAGGTACGTAGGATAATATTGTGTAGTTATGACGACAGTGTACAAACTACAGACCAGAAGTTATCCATGTTAAGAACCCAGAGTAAACCACTGTAACCAATTTACGCAACGTGTTAGCATAAAAATTAAGCGAATAAAATAAAATTTGGGTCGTTGTATGGCGCAGGTATGGAAGTAAGAAAAATCAACGAAAAACATAAAGTTACACGTTTGTAAAGAAAGGAATAGGTAGGTAGGTAAATACCGTATAAAGGATTCGAAAAACTAGCAATTTCGAAAATTATAACCCCACAGTATAGGCAAAACTAAGACCAAAAGTAAAACTCGAGGAAAGAGGAAATAAGTTTACGTTAAAAACGAGTTTTTAAAAGATAAGCTTTTATTTATTTTTTTTGGCTTTAGCTACATGCGAAATAGATATTATTTCGTTGCGGAAGGTTGGCTGCGTTATTGGTATATTTTAAAACCGCAGTAGCGAGTAGAATAAAAGCTTATAAAAACAAACAACGAACAATAAAGTACTCGCAACTTTGGTACGTGTATACATAAATAATTTTTCATATTTGTGTGTTTCTCCCTTAATCTTGATCAAGATTCTTGAATATTTTGGGGGAGGATAGAACTGAACCGATGGGGAAAATTTGATCAGAAAATTCGGACGGAAGGGGTCTAAACCTCCTACGCTCTTGTCATTAACTTAATACAATCATTCAACGGTTCATCGCTTGCATATATTTACTGTATTCTAAATAAGAAAGACGTGATATCACAATCACTTTTCACAGCTATGTTAAGCTAAAAATATTGATGTAAACAAAACAGTTTTGGATGCAGCCTTTGTTGAATAGGGTGAATCTCTACCATTTTCTTTCCTCTCTAGTCCATCAGATCGTATGATGTCACGTTGTTCTTATTTGAGATGGAGTATAGAGGTACATGGTTATGATGACTAATGGCAGGTATACGAATTCAGACGTATTATCCATTCTATTGCTATCAACTTCGATTAAATTGTCCACAGGAAAGTATTTTATTTTAATATTATATTACATTCTCTTGTAGGCCAACCTTTCCCAATTGCTTCATCGTTTTTCTTTCTTATTTTCTTCCATACCTCTTGACTTTGGTTTAAGTGTCGTAGACTGGCTGATTTGATATTACTTAGATATAGAATTCCTTGACTGCTTCGATCCAATATAAATTCCTCGGTATACTTCATACCCAATTTTATCATAGGAAACACGAAACTATCTTATTTACTGTTACACTCTGTACTAAACATGGCTTCGTTACAACAAGATAAAATAGCTTCACTCTATTTTATGACGTTGAAAATGGAAAGTAATGACCTCTGTTCGACAGACTTACCTACATCCACTTGCACCGGGTTTAGATTTGGGTCTTAACCGCGAAGTATTGAATATAATAGAGGACGCATGTGAGAAAAAAAACGGCACTTTCAAGAACAAAATATGTGTTGATTGTGATTTCTAAATTAATAATTCGTTTATAATTAAATAAATTGAAAAAAAAATTCTGATTATTGCGCATGGGCCCGAATGAGGGGCAAGGAAATTCGAATTCAGTATTGAAGGAGTGGTGAAAATGGCTTTGAAAGTGGTGTCGTTTTTCATTGCAGCTTTTAGATGAGTGTGCGTCCTTTGTTATACTTGATACTCTGTGGTCTCAATACTCAAAATACAAAAATCTACTCTCTGTGAAGGATGGTTATGAATCAAACAGAGGTCTTGTTTTATTCCGTATATCTGTCGATGAGGTTCAACCTTTGCCTATATAGTACTGGACCAGTAAAAAAAGATGATTTCTGGTTAGACATTCCGGCGCTAAATAAGCAACCAGAGTGTACCTTTTGACGTACTTTACTTTGTGTTTATGTACTCTATCCTTGTGAATTTAAAGGATATCTTCATCAGATGTATTCTAAATTAGTGAACTCAAGTAAAACGTGAAAAATATGCAGATGGTACGTTAGGCTTGCCTAATTTTTTGCCGGCATGTCTTGACACTAAAAAGTACGTTGGTTTTCTGGAGCTTTACTGGTCCAATACTATATAGTCAAAGGGTTCAACGTAAAGGTATTTAAATTTCCTTGTAAATTTTTTTCGTTGGGGAATGATGGGAAGGAGTTAGTTTAAAAGAGCGGTATTGCAGATGAGGAGTTTAATAATGACGGTTTACATTCTAGATCCTTTCCTCAATCCTAAAATTCACTACATACTAAATTTCAGTATAATTGTTTGGCTGGTTTCTGATAACATATTTTAATAATTATGTCACGTACTCATTTTTTACCATATTTCTTAGGTACTTTTCCTAAAATCAGTAGGTATTTCACACTTTGCCTGTAACATATATCTACATAGGATACACACATACATGTGAAAAAAATTAGGCCAAAATAATAGTTCTCTTTTTTCATGAAAGGGAAAATTTTCATCGTGCCCACCTCTAACCCTCTTGTGAGGTCAATTTTAATACCTCATTTACAAGAAAACTAGTTAGTAAGTTATAATATGTTGGTTGAGTAGGAATTCAGTTGTTTCATTCTTGCAATAGAATGAATAATAACTATCGGAAACAATAATAAAAACATGTAATTAGAAAACTTTTCAATACAGCATGTAAGTAGTCTTTTTAAAAGTTGTTTATGACACTACATGCCGCGTTTTATACGTTGTTTCTCCAGAGAAAGTATGTAATTAAAAATGCAATTTGTAAGTGGGAAGACTTATTTACAGTTTGCTCGATATATTATACTCAAGCTTTAGATAATTACTGAAATACAAACCAAGCGCCATACTTTGAGAAACATTGCATCGAAGGGATAGAATAACGTCTTTATTATCAACTATAAAAGATTGATCCTACGATTAGAGCTTACTTAAAAAGCGAGTCACCAATTCTTTCCCCTCTGGTTTTTTTTATAATTTTTTTTTTTCCAACGAAGTCGAGACATGATGCAGCATTGAATCTTTAGCTTTCCCAAGCTATATAATTGTTTACTCGAGTAACTCCACTAAGCTTACACAGACGACTGAAGGTTTTTTTCTGCACTTCCCCTCGCCTTCTTTCAAATCCTGTGCGGAAGAAATAGTACACAACTTTTTCTTTCCTCTCTTTGCAGTTTTTTCCTCTTTTTTTTTTTTTTTGTTTCCATTTTTCATCAATGATTTTTTTTCTTCTCCACATTATTGTCGCTAATACTGTTCGGCTTATGCAACTCTCCTTCGCTCCGACTCCTCACCAAACTATTGCACGCGAAATTAACAACCGTCATCTTTATCTTTTCGCATTTTTTATTATTATTTTTTTTTCTTTCTAATCCGTGTCCTTTATTCTAAATACGTCGAACCTATACCAAGTTTTTTTTTTTTTCGTTCTTTTTTTTCCTTTTCTTATTTTGGTAAAACTGCGAATGACAGGGCGTCCCTCGTGATTTATTAGTACCGTGTCTCTAGTGCGTTTTTCCTTTATTTTTCTCATTTTCATTTCTTTTTCACTCTGTCACACATACATTACTCCCTCATTCTGGCTTCCTTTCTCACTCTCAAGTTTTCCTTTCTTCCTTTTTTCCTTTTTACACGTTCGATTTTCATTTGGACGCGAAGACGAATGCTGGGTGCGGAACGAAATTCGCGATATTTATCGTTGTAATTTTGCGTCCTCTAAAGATACTAGGGAAAAAAAAGCGAAAAAAAAAAGTAAAAAGCAAAATTGAATTACGGTTTTACCAACGTTTCCTTTCACCCGTCACTGTCACATACTGTATAACGACTGACAAGTTCGGTTTTTCTTTTCGCCAAAGCAGACCTAATGAATTTGGTAAAGTAGAGAAGTATATGGAAAGAATAAAGAAAATAAAAATATTGGAAGAGGAAAAAATACGGCTAAAAAAGTCACTCAAATCATAGAAAAATGAACCTGAAACGAGGTATATGTTCTATAATAAGACCAACAACCAGTGGCCCTGTATTGGTGAAATTATTGAGGGGGGGCTGAAGAAGAGATGAGAAAATTTCGTGGTTTACATTCAGCCTAGTCATAGAATGGATAATTATTTAAAACTAAAAACGTATTAGTTAGACGTTAGTTTAGGTCAATGTAATAAATCTGGTCATTATACACCATGACCATTCGATGGATAGATTGACCTCCCATTTTGGGCATTGTATCCAATCAGTTGGCAAAACATTCAAAGGGCAGTGTTATTATTCATATTGTCCGATATTTATTTGCCTCTTCCCTTTGCTCCTTACACCTTTAGACAGGATTCCCATCTGTTCTATCATAAAACATAATTTTGTTTGCAAAAAAGCATAAGATAAATTTTTGTTTTATTCAGAAAAACGTAACTCACCTGACCAGCTAACCTTTCACCATACCTAAATTCATAAGATACATGCAACTTTTTAATGGAAAAAGTGATCCACTTAGCCAACCTCCTACCAGTTAAACATTTTCGACTTTTTTAGTGTATTCGCCAATTTTCGTTGGTAATTGTGAACAAATAACCGGTAAAAGTTTGAAATTATATACATTGACTATACCTTATTAGTACATATTTTATACTTGGGGAATATTGAAAGGACCTATCCCCCCAAAAAAGACTTGTTGGATCTTACGACACTGATCCAAAATAAAGCAAAGAATGAAGGTTGATGCGGCTCATTTTTGGTTCATCTCCTGGTTTTGAAGATACAATGTGACAATATCCATGCGCTGAGTGTTGCCCACTACTGGTACAAGTCAAAAAACCTGAAATTTTAATCGCTTGTGTGACACTCTGTTGTATGAATAAATAATGGAAGGTAAAAACCAATTGGACCAACAAAAATACAACCTTTGTAACAAATGATGTCAACAGTTGCAGTGTCTCTTTCTTATTTACAAATTTGTAATCGATTATTGTTTCCACCAATTTAGATTGGACTATATATTTGTAACAGTGTACTTGTTACAAAAATAAACACGACAGTATTATATTTTACTAAATGTATAGTATTGGAATGATTACAAAGTGTTGTATAAGAAAATGTAAGAAGGTACAGTGTTTTGTATGAGAAAAATTAAGAATTAATAATAATTTGTACAGAATATTAGAATAATAACTAAGAATCATAGTTCAAGTGATTTGAATTATGTGTCGTGGGAGATATGAATATGATTAGATGTTAAGGAAAATGCAATTTGGATGAAACCAATGAAATGTAATAGTTATCACATAAAGTAAAAGTGTTAAATCCAAATTAATTTGAAGTAAATGATATAAAAACATCATTACAATTTTTAATAGACAAATTCTCATTTTGTCCAGGTTTGGAAAGATCCAGCAAAATTCTAATGTGTCCGACATTGCATCGTAATTAGCCAATTCAAATTCAAGGAAATTTTGGTGTCATTGGGCCTGGGAACTGGGCAGACATCTTCTGGTAATTTATAACTGGACAATACAATCTATATATTTAATCTGTCTGCATATTTAATAGACAAGCAATTTTTTTGTACTTCTTGCTTTGGAACCACTGGAGCAATTTTATTGATAGGAGTCTCATTTGAAAAAGGTTTCACTGTATATATGCAGAATCTAATTAAAAATAATAATTTTTTTGGAAGAGTTGAAATAAGGGTGGAAAAAGTAAAAGCACCCATAGACAAAAAATCCATGTGCAAGAAATTGATTCTTGGCTAAGCAACGTTGTTTTTCATTGGCGTAGCCATAAAGTGTTTTTTTTAGATATGGGGAAAAGTGGAGGGTAAAATCTGATATAAAAAAATTTATTGGAAGAGTGAAAACAAAGGTGAAAAAATTAAAAGCACCCACAGACCAAAAATTCATTGACCACAACTGTTTCTTAAATAAACAAGTTTTTATTTAGTTACATACTTAGTAGTAAATTTTCTTTTAGGTAGGAGAGAAAGAGGAAGGGCGTGTATAATTAAAAAAAAAAGAACTGTTGTTTTGTTGTTTTTCAGTGACATAGCTGTGTTTGATAAAGCATAAAAGAGGAGACTTGAAAACTTGTAGGGAAGGGGATTTTCCTCTAATATTGTCTATTAATATGCACCAATAAAAGCTAACGTGACTCGAACATTATCAACAAGATCCTTAAAATCTTTTGGGCTGTTCGTTTTTGTTATGTCAAACACAGCTTTAATTTTAAAGTCTTTTTAAAATAGGGGAGAGAAGAAGGGGGAATCTAATTTAAAAAAAAAAAAGTGGATGGAGTGAAATAAAGCAAAAAAAGTAAAGGCATCTACACACAAAGGCTTAATGTGCAAGTAACTGAATTCTGAGTAAACAAGATTGTCTTATGTGTGTAGACAAACATTAATAAAAGTATTGAATAATGAATAAAAGAGGAAAACACAAGTACTACACTAATAAATTACTTTAATGAAGAGAGAGGTATTTACACGAACAGACACAACTCTCAAACTGAACAGATAGACGATGCAACTTAATAGGAACTGGAGAATGTCAATACAGTGTTACCAACTAGTGGTTGGACAATAATTAATGTACTGACATTTTTCAATGACATAGCTTTAACATTTTTGTTGGGTAGAAGAGAAGATGAAAAAGAATCCAATTTTTAAAAACAAAAATGAATGGAGGAGCGGAAATAGGGAAAAAACAGTGAAGGACCTCCACCAACTGAGGATTTATGAGCAAGAAACTCAATATTGTATTTCAGTGATATAATTGTCAAATTTGTTTAAGGGAGGGGGAAGGAGGAGGGAAGAATCTATTATTGTTAAAAATCAAAACAGGTAGGTCAGTGGAAACAACAGAAATAAAAGTAAAGGCGCGCCCACAGGGCATAGACTGAATATTCATGTGCGAGAAACATATTCTTCAATGAGCAATGTTGTTTTTCAGTTTCAGTGATTTAGCTACTAATTATTTTTTAGGTAAGAGAGATAAAAGAGGGGTGAAATCCTCTAGGAATGTTTGGAAGTAGGTTCCACAACAAAAAATCATAAAAATGTTCCACTACTCTACCGAAGTTTTCTTCTGGAGGCTGGGACTGACATAGGTTTGCTAAGAAGGATATTTTTCTCAAAATTTTAATAATCTGCATTATTATACGTTTTTATTCTACTTACTCACAATTTAAATTTCGCTAAGTATTTAATGCAACCTCTTCGAGCATTCATATCACAATATTGCTGGTCACTGTTTAATGTTGTCATCAGTTGTTATATAGAGTATTTTTTACCTTATTTTATCATTTGCAATTATGACACATACGTAATGTGATTGATCCTCATACTTGGAGAGGCTGGTTTCATTTTAGTTTTTTTTATTTTTTTATTTATTTTTTTATAATTAAAGAAAATAATTACAGATACATGCCCATGCTTTTATCATATAGAGAGCGCTAGGTTACACTTCACACAGTGTTTCACATGTGTTTTATTAATGGGTAACGAAAAAAAAAAAGTCTTTATTGCAGTTACCAATGCAACAAAATATGATTTAGTTCTTGTATTAACATCTGTTGTTGCTAAAATTGGGTTTGAGTTTTCTCTGCTATCACTTATAAACATCCTTAACTTTTCAACGCAATTTTTTTCATTTATCTGTGACTATCACTACAGCAGCATGGTAGCGATGCGATAGAGTACTCCATGTTCAAACCCCATCAGAGATAGAAATTTCTCTGTATTTTTTTTCTTCAAATACTCAAAAGCCTATTTGAAAAAAAGTTATTTTTGAACTTCAACTAATTAACATAATTATTTTCTTTTAAATAAACTGAAAATGAAAATTAAAAGACAAAAATAAAAAAAGAAATTACCATACTGATATTTCCTTCCAATATGTGTTTTGAAGCTCTCTGTTCATCATATTTCATGTCTGTGCATGCGTGGTGTCCCCAGTTATGGAAATTTACCATCGGAAAAATGATAAAATGCATTTATTCATTTTCCACTTCACAATGAGATAATAATCCGGATTATTATGATTTTAGAAGGTACTGTACTTTTTTATCATCCTGTAACTCAGTCCATTTAATGGTTATAAAAAAAATTTGTGGAAATTCTTCATTAAAAAATTAAACCTACTTTTATTTTATGTCTTTTAGTTTTGAGGAAAATTGAAAAAACTAAAAATAATCACACATCATCGTAGAAGCACTGGGTACCTGTGGATGAAACACTTTTATTATTTACTGAAAAACCAATTTCTGGAATACCTTGTTGAAAATAGGATTCTCAACAAGAAGGTAGCCAACAGCTATTTGCATGTCCTGCCAGTTCATACATAAATGTATGGGGGAGCCAAAACCTTGCCAAACACTGACAGTTTTGTAGCCAGTTTCATTATCTTTTTTAGTTGACTCCATACACACACATGTATATATACATGTGTACATGTGTTAAGAAAGTGTGTCATTTATTATTAGTAACTGATAAGAATTGACGTATGAGCTTGTGTACCAGTCTGTGACATCAACAAGATCTTTATACATCGATTAATCATGGTGTGAACATTGTCAGTTTCCTGCCTGAATTTACAGGTAATCACAAACAAATGAAAGTGTGTTTAAAGTGCAAGGCACTAATATTTCTCAGCCTTTTGGTGACGACTTTTGTTGAGAGACCAATCCCCTTACCTCACACAAAATTGATGATCCTCACTCAACTCAAATATATTTTAGCTATAAAACCTTTTTTAACGATAAATTGCATTTTAACCAAGTACATATACTGTTAATGTAAGCTAAAGTAATTTATTTTTTTAAATTACTTGATTTCGAGCATTTTATCATTTACAGAAAGGAGAATTTTTTAACTTTTAATTTTTACTGACCTAATTGTAAGGTTAGGGAGAGGGTACTTGAAATTTTTTATTTCATGATAAAAGAAAACTAATTACACCATTTTCCTATTTTGACCTAATGTTTTTATATAAGTATCGCGGTTCTGAAAAAACTACAAAAGGGATGGCTGAAATCTTTACAAAAGGTAGTCCTCATACAGATCAAATCTGAAAGAAGTTTGCTTCCTATGGTCCATTAGTTTTTGAGAAAACTGGAGAGTAAAAACTTTATGAAAAGTCTTTTTTCCAGGTCCATGTCTTTGGCCTCCCGTCTGAAACAAATCGAAATTTGAGCAAATGGATTCGTTTGTGCTTTGTTTGTGCAGGTTTGTGCTGAAATTTTCATCTTTTATGCTCAATTTGTTAAGAAGTTATTAACAAAGGTATGAAAGTAAGGTCAAAGGGAGGCTGGAGACATGATTTCTAAAAAGTACAAATTTCATAATTTTGTTCATGCCAATTGTTTGTGCTGGTTTGTGTTGCAAATTTCAAGGTTTGTGCTCCAACTCTCAGTGTCACAGGGGTTTTTGAAATTTTATACATAATGGATCTTCAAAATAGTCAATTTTGATCAAACTTGTGTCAACCATTTGTAATACGTTTGTGCTTCAAAAATATGGCTTTCCCAGCATCAAATCTCCCCTTTCCTCCCCTATATTAAAAAAAAACTATAAGAGGGCAAAAATATAAAGTAGTTTTATTGACTCGAAATTGATGTCCATTGTTTGTGCTTTGTTTGTAAATATTTGTGCTGAAATTTTCGTCCTTAGATTTTGTTTGAAGGTTATTAGCAAAATTATGAAAGTAGGTTAAGTCAATAACTAATTTTCAATGTTAACTCAATAAATGTTGCAATTCTTATCCAATATAGTCACGAAATTTGGTATAAACATTACATTTAACATAAGAAAAGGACTTATCTATTTTGGTTTCAATTGGTCAATTTGTTCCCAACTTATATATGTCATTTAGTGTGATTTTCTCTATTTTAGTCTTCAGAAAACAGCCCCAAAAAATCAATTTTTCAAGTTAGAAACGGAAGAACTATTTTTTTATCCTCAACAAAACAAAATTGCTTAGAGTAGTCAATTTTTGCCCCCACCCACCACAGATTAATTTCAGATTCCATCCCTATACCTTTGAATCCCAGAATTCTATCTTTGAGTTTAACTACTTGGTCCACAGTTCTTTTTGATGGTGAAGATTTGCAATTTCATTAGAATTGACACTAGGTATTCAAATTTATTTGTTCTGAAGTAGTGATGATGAAATCGATAATTTTTTTAATCGATAGTTTCAGGTTTGGGCTAGAATCAAAGAAATGAAAAAAAGTTTTGAGGTTTGTTGAATAGTCGACTAGTAATAGTCGTATAATGTGGTATTAGTATTTTATTGTTCTAAAACACTGAAGAATTTATGGCAGAGAACGAGTTATCTCGCATTTACGGATTTTTTAGCAGCTTTTTCGAATTATCAGTAATATTTAACCACAGATTAAATCAAAAATAATTCAAGAGTAGGACTGCCAGGTAAGAGCTCCATAACACCGAAATTTGTAAGGTACCTCAATTGCCCTTATTTTTTCCTCAGACTTAATTTTTATTAGACATTTCAGGAGTTGAAAATAGAGGGTAACCTAAAGAATTTTTTAGTCTACAACTTTAATAATATAAAATATTTGCCAAGTACAAATAAAACCTTCCAGGGCTGGGTTTGATATTGAGGTCTGGCATGGGTTGGCTCAGCAAGGGGAAAAATTTTCAAGGCCAGACTTGGCCCAGGCTAAAATCAATTAGGAAATACGTTCATTTTAATGAAAAAAATTAGTATAATATCGTGGGAATTTCATTATTCGTTCTTTTTCATAAACTGCAAACAAAATCCTTTAAGAAAAAAATACTCTTACCCGATAAGACAATTTTGTTGGGGTGACATCTGATTCTATGCTAGGGTGCTTTAACTACAAATACCAATTGCTAGGCTACAACTAGCTTCAAAATTTAGTTTTCATTTATTCCTCGAAAGTTTTTTTTTTTTTTGTAGATTATCTCGTTGAAGGTATACCGACGACAAGACATATTTTCTTTTTTTCTTTCTCCTCGGATTATGTTCATTATAATATATTTTTCAAGAGTGTTTTAAACTGAATAAAAAAAAGGCAAAAAAACAAAAAACTGTGCAGAATAGTTTCAATTTTTCTCAGTAAAACTAGGAAATTTAATTGTAAAAAAGGAGGGGAACGAGTGAAAAAAAAAACCAAAAAAACACGAAAATATTAAAAGGGTCGATGTTCAAAATAAATAAGGAAACGTTGTAAAGAAAATGTACATTTTCTTCTGGAAGCTGCTGCCATTGCAAGAAGTACCTCTGTTTTTCATTGCACTGTTTTCTCCTTCCCCAATGATGTTGAAAGATTCGAAGAAAAGAGAAAAAAAAAAAGAAAAAATAGAAAAAGAAAATGAAAAAAACAACTGAAAAATATATCAATATTTTAAAATTGATTTTTTCGCGTATATTTTTCTTGTATTTTCCTCCTTGTTCCCCCGTTCGGTAATAAATTTTTCTTTCCCTTAAAGTAGCATAGTCGTTGCTCGTACATCCTTGCAAGTTTTAAATTCTTAACTTTTTTTCTTTTCTTTTTTTTTCTTTTAGACCAAATGATTAAAATGTATAGTCTATTGTGCTCATAGCGAATCAGTATAGCCAGCTGCACTATATGAATGTATGTTTCCTAAATTATAATCTGGGTCATACTTTCGGAATGTCAGTTTGCAATTTTAGTATTGTAATCAGGATAAAACACGTTGCGAAGTGAATGTGTTTGATTTATTTCCTAATGAGTGAGGAGGAGAAAGAAGAAGATTATCATTAGAAGTTTGTCCGTAAGTGTGTGATATTGAATTCACGTATACGAAATGCATTCCGGAAATTTGTTACTCAGAATCGCCAGTAAGTATTTACAGTCCTGATAAGTCTACCTACTCGATTTATTAAAAAAAAAAAAAAAAAAAAACTAGGGCAGAAGCTACACTAGAAAAAATACGTTTTCTTTTCAAAAACCAACCGGAAATTCATAAGAAAAACCCTTTAACTATACAGTACAGGACCAGTGAAGCTCCATAAGACCAATGTACTTTTTAATGTCAAGACATGCCGGCGAAAAAGTAGGTAACCCTAGAGTACCATCTTCGTATTTTCGACATTTTGCTTGAGTTCACCAATTTGAATACATCGGATTAAGACTTCCCTTAAATTCGCAAGGATAGCATGCATAAATTCAAGCAACGTACGTTAAAAGCTACCTGTGGTTGCTTATTTAACGCCTGCATGTCTTACCAGAAATCATTGTTTTTGACTGGTTTAGTATTATATGTATATTCAAAGGAAAAAAAACACATTAAATAAATTAAGAGTTGAAAAACTTATATAAAAAAAAACTATCACAGCAAGCAACGTTAGAAAATATAGGCTTTTCTAACCAAAACAAAACTAACTAAAAAAAAAATCAAAATATAAAAAATATTTCCCACAATTGGGTAAAAAATTTCTTTAAATATTAGATGTCAAAGAAATTCTAACGAATTCAATAAATCAATTAATATATTGAAAATATAATTAGCAAATGAAACATTTAAGTTGATTGAAAACATATTTTGCAATTTGTTGGAATGTAATATAATTTACACCTCTACACATGAACCATCAAGCCGTTTGAAACAAAATTTAACAGAATGATGGAATATAATATATCCAATGTCTGTACCAAATTTCATTACTGTTGGTTGAAAATTACGTATTTTAGAACCATTTACGTTCCAAACAAGAAACATAATAGATATACACACACACTAGCTGCTTGCTCTAAAATTAGTACAGACAATTCCAGAATTGATTATTCCACTTGCTAAGCGTAATTATCTTCTTTATAAGTATAGAATACCTCCCTATTAGAATAAATCTCTCTCTCTCTCTCTCTCTCTCTCTCTTACTCGTGCCTATAAATATACCCTTGCATATGGTAGAGATATTTATGGCAAATATTTTTAGGCAAATTTTTTCATCATAGAGGAGATTAGTATGTCTTTTCAGAATTTTCAAATTTGTATTTATTGATGGTCTTTGCCCCTAGACCCCCTTTTTTATTTTTCATCTTTTACCTCGCCTCACCTGACCACCCACGATACCAAAAAAATTATAATAAAAGCATTTTACCCCCTCTAACCAGTCACTTTTTTGAAAAAAATTTACGAAAAACTTGAAAAAAATTGTATCTTGTCTGGGAATCAAACCCAACACCTCCCACATGGGCAGCACACACTTCGACTACATGCTGCAGCAGCTGATGTAAGATAATGAAATATTTATGATGAACTATTTTGGCTGATTTTTCTCTTGCTCCTGCTCCCTCTCTCTCTCTCTTTTTCTCCCTCCTTCTGTCCATTATACTTTCTTACTCTATATTTCCCTTTGTCCCTCTAAAAAGTTAAATAACTATTTATCTATCTATAAAATATATATCTTATTGTTCTCCCAATGCAATAGGTCTAATGGGTAGGTAGGTATTGAGTTTGAATTTCATAACTTTTTGAAGCACCATATCTCAAGAAGGGGGCAATATGGAGCCATGAAATTTTGAGGGTATGCTTATGTCATTAAGTAAAATACATTTTTGTGAGAAAAAAAATTCTTGAAAACTTTTTAGAAGTGAAAGGTTCAAAATCCATTATTTTTCCCCCAGGGGAGATACGGACCTCGGACTTGACTTTAAACCTTCTTTAAAACATGACAAATAAGTCCTGAAAATTTCAGCTCGATCAGTTGAGCAGTTCTGAAGTGATGGGCATATAAATTGACAAACAGACATTTACATTTATATAGATAGACTAGCTGCTCGCTCTAAGTGATGCAGATGCAGGAAATTTCAGAATTGATTATTCTACTTGCTAAGAGTAGATATATGAATTTCAGCTAATGATGCCAAAATTTTCCTAGGGCCATCAGACGAAAAACGAACCTACCCTCAACCCTGAGTCTCAATACAAAATCAGTTTTAATGTGTAGATTTTCTTCGAAATTATCTACATTTCAACTGTTAAGGAGATTCATAATGAACTGTATTTTCAGGTTATAAATTGGGTACCACAAGACTTTAATACCATGAAGAATACGCAGGTTAAAAACATATGATGAGGCAAATAAAATAACAGAAAGCCTGATTTCTGCCCAGCTTTTTTGATTCATCTGAAATTTTATCTTCTCTTCTTAACAATAGTTTAAGATTTGCTCAAATCACCTCTACACATGAACTCTCAAGTTGGTTGAAACTAGACTTGGCAGAATGTTGGAATAAAATATAATCATTTTCTGTACAAAATTTTGTGATTAATGCCCAAAAATTAGGCATTGCAGAGCCGTTAAACTACATTAAACTACGAAAAATGCAACATAATATAATGTACGGGACATACCACGCAGCCTATCCATACCAAAAAATTCCGTGACAATCGGATAAAAATTGTGACCAGTTCCGTGTTACATAGAAACGTATTGTACAATATGTATTATTATACGAGATCAAAATAATTTTAATAAGTAAATTTTCTTCGAAAAACTACTTAAAATTTGAATAATTCTAATCAAGAGGGTAAGTATGTAATATGGTATACTGAAATGGATTTCTGTTTATGACATTCAGATTTTCATCCCTATATGGTCAGGTTTTTTTCTTTTCTAATAAAAGTTTTTTTTGGAGTTTTGGACATGGGACTTCAGTGGGAGAAGTTTTACTCGTCTTATAAAAGCTTGTTTTTGAAAATTTATTTTTACCTAATTTATTTATTCGCTTGCTTGTTAGTCCCTACCAAAAACAATGTTAAATCCACCTCGTACTACCAGCTTACTTTAACAAATTTCAGTCTTCATCATCTATGTTTATTTTTCATATTAAATAATTCCTTAAATGTACTTAATTAATACAAACAAACTGAATGACAGAATAGTAATTATAGTTACAAAAATAATATTATTATACTTGCAATCTGTTTAATAATCCTTTCTTTCTTTCTTTCTTGTTTCAATTTTTTTTTTTTTTTTTTTGGGGGGGGGGGAGTATTTTGAAATATAATGTATGACAGTTGAGTGAATTTGGTGTGATTTAATCTTATGTGATTTTCATAATTTGCTAATCCCACTTGTAATGCAATCACCTATAAACCTGTAATCTATCTCAAAAAATTATTGTTCTGCCAATGTTATTTTGTGTTTCCTTATATCATAATGTATCAATAACAGAAAATGTTCAGCCTGTAGAAATTGACGTTTTAAGCCTTGATATTTGACTATACTGTATTTTCTCTTGAATCAGCAAACACTACCAGCATTACTGTATTCCATTATGAAATGATTTTACATCCATCACGAAGAGTATTAAGTGCAAAATTTTCTCAATTACGGACCAACGTTTTTGGTGGTCGCCATGCGAAAAAAATAAACCGTATATAAATGTGAATTTTCTTCTCGGAAATGTGGTTTAAATAATTAATCTATAAACGAATAAGAGACCGTATAAATTCGGATGTGGTCATTTCGACAATTATTGTTTAAAAAAAAAAAAAGAAAAAAGTTATTCGTACAAATTACTCTATTTATCCTCTCTCTCACGCTGTGTGTCGCTCACATTTTTCACTTTCTCTCTCACTATCTTTGTCTCTCTCCCACACACTTTGGACACTTTTTGGCTTCCTCATACCCTCGTCCTCTTCTTCACGCCACTCTCCTCTGTTTTATCGTTTGGAGAGTCGATGTCGAGTTCGTAAGTTTTAATTGACGATGGAAACGTAATTTATGGAAACTGTGGGAGTACGTGATATTTCCAAGATTTTCCTGCACTCGCTGGAATTTTATCACGTCGTCGTCGCCTTCGATTTTCTTCCTTTTTTCCTTTCTTTTTTTTTTCTCTCTTTCTCTCCTTTTCGTCTTTTACGCTTGCACGCCATCCAAGTATTTTCCCATTTTTCGTGAAAATCACGTATTTTTCAGTACCAAAGAAGAAGAAGCTGAAGAAGAAAAAGTAGAAAAAAGAATTGTCGTTTTTTTCGACAATTTTTTGATCTACTCGATGATGTATCATATGTTGTTCTCTTAGCAGAATATTCACTATTTCGTATTTTATAAAATTTTTACTCATTTTTTTTGTTTATATGTATATAATTGTATTTTTTCAAATGCCAACGATATCTTATATTAATAGTTTTAGGACGTCGATGAATGTTTGGAGCGGAGATGATGAGTTCGATTTCAGAAAGATCTTTGCGCAGTGTTTTCAGGGAAATAACAAGGTGTGTTGGTGCTAGGATAGGCATTTGTAATGAGCGAAAGCAAAAGCAAGTGTGAGGGCGAGAACGTATTAGTCTTGAGTGTAGTCTCGTTTAGTCAAATCTTGCTGGTGGGCTTAGTCTTCGACTGGCATCAGTACTCTTTGTCTTGGTTTTAGTATTGGTCTTGAATCAATACCGGCTCACGGTTATCTTACCAAATCAAAATTGCCGAATGGCGAGTCTACCGACCAATCTACCACCTGACCATTTTACCGAATTCTAATTTTCCAAAACCAATACTGAAACACATTGTTACCATATAATTATTGTAACATATTGTTTTAAATAAAGAAAGAAATACCCCGTCACATCAAATATAAAATAAAGGCCTACAGAAGGGTTTTTTATATATTAAAAATTAAAAAACTTACTTCACAATATCACCCACTATGAGATAAAGGCCAGCCTTTGATAAAATGTTCTCATAGTCGGTTTCGAAAGAGAAAGTGGATAATTTACTACCTGTAATATACAGAGTTTGTAGACAGCATTAAGGAGAAATCAGTAAGTATTCACAGTGGACCCGAAACAAAGCATACCATTTGTATAAATTTTTAATTTTGCCTAACAATATTTAATTCAAGTTTCATAATATTTATTTGAAGTCACCCTGTGCACCAACGAAAATTTTTACCTTTCTTTGTGGAACAAACTAGATATATGTAAAATGGATTGAAAAAGTTAATTTTTGGGGAAATGGCCTTTCAGAAAAATGGTCATTTGGTATAATGGATTCAGAAAAACATTCAGATACCATCAATACTAATAGACTTGGTCTTGGATCAATGCTTTCGGTCTTGGTCATGGCCGTACTCTTAATATTAGTTTTGGACTTGTATCATTGCTCTTAGTTTCGGTCTTTAACTTGCATCAATGTTCTTAGTTTTGGTTTTGGGCTTGCGTCAGTGCTTTTAGTCTTTGACTTGTATTGGCATCAGTACTCTTAATCTTGCATCAATGCTCTCTTTCTAGTTCTCTGTTTTAGAGATCTATGCAGGAACAATACTCAAGTAGAAATCTAATACTTCAATAATTGAGTTAGATTTTATGTGTCATACAGGTACGTATAAGTTTAGGTGAAACCAGTTCTTGTGTCTTATTTGAGTAAAAGAATTCTTCTTACATATTTCCTTGAGGCTGGGTCTTGTTTTGATCTTAATCGTATTTCAATACACTTAGTCTTGGTTTTGGTCCAATAGGCTAGTATTCATAGTCGACACTTTGTGTTCAGTAACTTAAGTGTCAGTTAAAAACTTGCATTTCTGAACTACATTTCTCAACAAAACTAAGTTTTTTTCATAGCTTCACTATAGTTTCTCACAAAGAAGTACAAGGAAGCTATGTTTTTCATCTAAAATTTTCTTTTTTCAGCTTTACTGTTGTTTAAAAACAGACCTTTAGGGTTAGTGAACAATAGTGTGGACTATAAATACCACACTTCGTATCAGTCTAGCTTGCAAGATTTTTGCTTATTTTTAATGGCTATATTAAATTTACTATTTTTGTCCTTCAAAAATGCAACATATACCATATTCTATTTTTATGAAATGAACCTTAGAACTAGTGTGTTTCCAATATACTGAAAAAACCAACTGTACTAATTTTATTTTATCTAAATAGTAAATTAATGCTGTCACATGACCAAAGGAGTTATTCCACTAACACCTATATTGTTTCAGTCACCCTTAACTTGGCTGATAGTTCAGTGAGTTCAGTAACATTTATTAGAAGCCTCCCCTTTGCACCTCGAAAAAATAGTATATCACATGCCAAGGTTCAAAAGTGAACGATTACGTGTGAAGGAGTTTTTGAAATGAGCAAAGCGAGTGAGAAATTCTAGAGTCATGTAAACTCACTTTTGAATCTTGTTGAGGAAGATATATTTTATATAATTAATCATCAAAGAGCAAAGAAACGTTAAAATTCTATCAAAATGACGAGTCTTTCTTAAAAATTATAAAAAATGGAATAAAATATCAACCTCATCGATATGGCAGATTTAACGTTTTGTTTAGAAAATGTGACTTCTACCTCGATGTAAAATGAACATGCTTCCATGTAAAAAGATGCTTCACGTTTTACATGGAGTGCGTTCACTTTATATTGAGAATATATTCATCAATGATTGAGCTACTTTTCATTTGAAAAATACTAGTGTAAACATTACCTTTCTGATCATATATTATATAAAATTACTTTCTTATTAGTAAGTCGGAACCGATTATAGTCTTGTTTAAGGTATACCTATAAACTTGCACTAAGTAACCTCCATTGTTTATTCATTACAAATAGTTTTAGCAGCTCTAGTATTAGCACACTATAGCTGTTTGATGGAACTATCCAAACTTTCAGCTATCTACATCAGGCGATAGCGAATTCAAGTAAAGTTTTTGGATTGCTTGTCTCAGAGTGTGTAAGTATGGGTGCAATAACATCCATTTTCTACTGTATTTTTTGAAACAATCACCTTATTGAGGGTTTCCATAAAATAGTCTACGTGTAGCATTATGAATTTTAGCCTATGAAAATTAAAATTGGTATAGTAAAAGGGGAGAAAAAACATGAACAGGTGAATTTAATGGATAGAATCATCTTAATATTAAAATTACCATCGTTTTTTTTCGAGACAGAGAAAAACTTCCTCTCGCCCATTAGGAAAAAAAAAAAAAAAAAAGAATATGAAGAATTTTAGCTACTATATTTGGGCTTTACAGCGTCATTTCAGGGGCCAAAATTAATTCGCTAATCACTACCCTCGACGTTGAGATAATCGCATAAAATTAATTTTTCCTTATAAATTCGCCATCAAATTAATGCGTTTTATTTTTGAAAAATTTTTTAATTACACACCCTTGTACCCCGGTTTCAGCTTCAGCTTCTTTGTAATTCGTCTATAAATGAGGGCAGATAGTGGTCGGTAAGGAAAAATAGTGGTCCCATTAATGACCTTTTTTTTTTTTTCTACTTATTTTCCATACATCAATTTATCTTGGCCTTTCTTTCTTACTACACCCTGTATTCTGCACAAGGAAACAAGATCAGAGAGTAGTTTGCTGGTTTAATTCTATGTTGTTGTTTTTATTTTTTTTTTTATTCATTTCAAAATTAAAATTTATACTCTTGTAACATCTGCGAGTAATGAGTTTTACTTTTTCGCTTTAGTTTTTTTTCGAGTTTTCAACGATAAATTAGAAGCCTCGGCTTGCAGCCAGCTAATGTAGAAGATGTAGGACTTGGCAAATGTGGAAGGCGAGGTGTTTAAATTTCAGTTTCGGTACGTTTTCATGGTATTTGAATGGTGAAAACTTTGGAGCATAATGGGTAATTTAAAATATAATGGTCTTCGTCAAGTAGGTAGTGGATGCTTCAGAATGAATTAAGAATCAGAGAAGAGGAGGATATTAAAACTTGAAAATATATATTTAAAAAAAAGAAAAAGTAAATTTTATTTACTAGTGAATTTATATTGAGCATTGTACCAAGTTTACGCTAAAAAATTAAATAATTAGTCAAATTTGCCTTTATGGCTGTACTAATTAATGGTTTACAATGTTTTAATGTGCTATACGTGTTCACAGATATTGAAAATTTGTTTTCTATTTTAGATGAAAAGCTATTCAGAAGTTTATTGAGAATGAGAATTTTCGGTCTGATCCGCGAGAATAAGAAAATTATTTTCCGGATGGATTCGTCGCGGTGGAAGCGATATTGTATGTTCGCTGAAATTTAAAAGTTGATTTTAATGATTTTCCTGGTTTACCTACCTCATGCAAAAGTGAGATCCGATTTAGAACTATAATTTAATATCAGATGGAATTATTTTAACATGAATTCTCCGCAACATGCGTAATAAATTAGCTTTCTGCTAGTAAAAACGTTCTATCAAATCCAGTTTCACGAACCGTTGTTCGTTCAAAAAAATCTTATAATAAACTGAGATAAAAATTTTTTCAGATTTATTATTCATGTCTTCATACCAGTTAGCCAGAAAAAATTTCGTAAAAGCTAATGCCATATAGACTATATCTACTAACGATGCTGTCATTTATGTCAAAAAGCAATGAAATAAGTAATCACTAATCGCAAATTTTATTAATGACCGATTGAAAAATTTTAAGAATTAAATTAAAAATTAGAAGTATGCGTAAATTGCCCGCCGAGAATGTGCTTCCAACCAAGATCCACTTGCTTTGACTATATTATGTAAATATGTTATACTGGACCAGCAAAGAACGATGATTTCTGTTAGACATTCCGGCGCTAAATAGGAAACCATTGCGTACCTTTTAACCTACTTTGCCCTACGTTAACATACTCTGTCCTTGTGAATTTAAGGGATGACTTTATCGAATGTATTCTAAATTGGCGAACTCAAGCGAAACGTTGAAAATACGCAAAAGTTACACAAGGGTCGCCTACTTCTTCACCGGCATGTTTTGACATTAAAAAGTATATTGGGCTTATGAAGCTTTACTGGTCCAGTAGGTACTATATAATCAAAGTTCACTTGGGATCATTGAGTTCCTTAGTTCCTTATGATGACCATTGAAATTATTAGCTGAAAAATAACCTTTTATGAGTCCTAATCAACATAAAAAAAAAGAACTATAGTGAAGTGACCATCTATGGCCACCCCACCATTTGCGTTCACTTGTAAAATTAAAACATAATAATTAAGCACATTATTTGTTTTTTAAAAGAATTTATGTATAGTTTTGAAGTGGCAACACTGGTTAATAATTATCTACAAAAATAATGGTGATTTGGGAACAGGAGTAGAATGCACTTCATTGGGCAAAAATAGGTAACACTCACAGCATCCACCTGAGTGCTTCATTTTATGAATTTTAAAATATATTTATCATTGGCCGTTAATTGATACTTGATAGAAAATCAGAAATATCAAACAGAATAATTCATTTTGAAATATATTAGATGAAGTGGCTTTCAAATTTTAATTTTAATGTTATAAGTTTATAATTATTATAAGTTACTATCAACATTTGCATCAACATCATGGTGAAGATCTTTGAGGAGTGCCTGTGATAAACCATTGCAAAGTGCATCCATGTCTTGCATGTATTTTCATCTGATCGTATGATTGTATGTCTGTGACAAACAGATTTTGACAACTGCTGCTGTGACTCAGTGGGTAAATAGGATTTTATCACCCTTGAGATGTAGGTTCAAATCTGGAGTCGAACAGTTTTTTAAAATGTTTTTTAGTTAACTGATATTTTTGGAAATTGGAATGCTGGGTGGAATTTTTTTTTTCATTTTGTCAAAATTTTGGTCATACTACTGAAAAAAAAAAAAAAAAAAAAAAAAAAAAAAAAAGCCAAATAGTAGGTGTAGTTTGGGACACTCTCACTATACACTCGCTCACTAATAATGACACTGCATTAAAACACTCATACTACTTGTTCAAGTTGTACAATTCTTACATTTCATACCTTGCATATCGATAACACTTTCTTGCTTCTCTCACTCGAATGCTTTTCATATAACGAAAGGAGATCTCCATCCCCTTTTTCAGTCAATTTCATACTTGTACAGTTTTAGTCCTTTTAATGCATTATAGTATTTCAAATTGACTTGTTCACTTTCTTCAAATCCAAAAACCTCACTTTATGGTAGCGAGAGTTTCGATCTGTTCAAGTCAATAGGAGGAAATTACTTGAATTTGGAACCAATTGTCATCGTGGGAATTCAACTAATTTTGGACCTGAATCATCTGTTACAGTAAGGCGTTCAAATTAGTTTTTGTGCAACTTCAATGAAATTTAGGGAATTTTGATAGTCCAATATCAATTAGCACTTCATCGTTTCATTCGTCATTTTTTTGTTTTTTCCTGGACTGGATCATCAATTTTGGAATTGTCAGAATTTTCTATTCAAATGAATCCAGTTGTTTACACTTCCGAAGAAGATGTGAAGTTATTCAGATTGTTTTCTCACAGTAAAATTCCACACTCATAAGAATTGGTTTGGGAAGAATTTGACATTATTCAGCAGATCACAGGTAATATATACTTCGATAATTTTTGTGTGTATATTTCATGTAATGTGGGTGAATTTTTTTTCACTTAGTTAAAGAGTGATTTAAAGAATTTTGAATGGTTAGGCCTTGGTGTGAGTTTGCAAATTGTCCCACAATTGTACTGTCATTGCTCAAATTTTGAAATTAGATCTTAAAAAATTGGAAATTGTCTGCGAAGACGAAGAAATAACAGGTATACATATTGATATAATAAATTTTCTCAATTTTGTAACATTTAATGGGGAAATTCAACTCTAAACTTTTTCTGTAGATATCAGTGAGATCACTGAAAATGAAATTTGCACTGATCTAGCTAAATGTTTTGGAAATATCAAAAAACTTTTTTTCTCAACTCCTAAATTCTCCAGAAGGAATCCAAAATTTTTTACATTTTTGATGACAAAAAATTATAATTAAAAATTTACAAAAATACATAGAAGCTCTGTTTGATAAAACCAGGCCAAATTACACCAACCTACACCAGAAGGGCGATTCTACAAATGTAACAATTTTATATGACTTTGCACCAAGTTTTACTTGAGTATTTGTGGTATATCTCTATCGGCATAGGTTGGTTGAGTTAATATAATCCTACCAAACAAAACTATAGTTACACATAAAAATTCACAATTCAACATAAACTTCAGGTTTCAACATAAAATTCATGTTGAAACATAGAATTCAAGATTTTACAAAAAAAAAATCTGATGAGATAAACATGTTTGTTCAAATTGGACAAGTTTAGGTTTGCTTTTTTATACGCAATAGTTTCTTTGTTCAAGGTTTTTCAAAACCAAACATGAACTTTTTTTTTATACAATTGCTTTCACATTTCATGAAATACTTTGTCAGATTTTAGTTTTTATTTATTAAATTTCTTCTCTCAATTGTGAACAAATATGATCTTGAAATAGTCCAATATGACATCAAAACTGCATACTTGAATTCTCCCACAATCGTCTCAATATTCCTGAGGCCTCCTGAAGGATCAAACATAGGCTCAAATAAGCTATAGAAACTAGAAAAATTTATATATGGATTAAAAACCCCGTCAAAGTTGTGGTATAATCTTATAAATGAGTAGGTACATATTAAAATGTTTTTTCAGATATCCAAAATTGACAAATGCCCATACTTTTGGAAAAATAAAGAAAAAATTATATACGTGATTACTTATGTAAATGACATTTTAGTAGTCTCAAACTCAGCCAATTGGATTGATAAAGTTAATATATTTTTTCAGAAGAGATTCACCATGAAAATATAGTACAATCGAAAATTCTATTTAGGCTTTGAAATACATAGAAACATAACTGAGAATTTGATAACTTTTTCAAAACAAATATATATGTAAGAATATGTATTCACATTCTTAAAATAACCACAGTTTCTGTCTGTGTTTCGCACTCACTGATATAGTGAGTTGCAGAGATCTCTCATATATATATTAGATTTGTATTATATTTATCTATTGATGGATTTTAAGTATGGAAAGATGAAAGATGTGTCTACATGATTCTTCATTATTTTCTAAAGAGCTTACAAATCCATCAATACATGCAAGCTAGTGGGATGATCTTGAGGAAGACGGAATGCTAATTAGTAATCAATCAGCTCAGTTCTTTCCCCAGTGTGGCTCCCCCTCGAAGAATGGGATATAAGAATATGTATTCACATTCTTAAAATAACCACAGTTTCTGTCTGTGTTTTGGACTCGCTGATATAGTGAGTTGCAGAGATCTCTCATATATATATTAGATTTGTATTATATTCATTTATTGATGGATTTTAAGTATGGAAAGATGAAAGATGTGTCTACATGATTCTTCATTATTTTCTAAAGAGCTTACATATATTATAATTTATTGTGGTATGCTACCAATTTTGGTGAGGATCAGCAAGATGGTACTTCACATATTCGTATAATTCATTCAGTAGTGTTGGAGGGTCTTGTAAAATTTTGCAAACCCACAGAGTTGTCATACCAGTAACACACGTAAATTGAAATATTTTAGACTGAAATTTTTATTGATCATCAAAAGATCGATCTTGTCTCAAATTTTCTCCAAATAAAATTTTATTTTTTGAAGAGTTATGGCCCATGCAGATAAAAAAAAAACATTACCTTCCTAAGTTCTACAAAGTAGAGTTTTGCAATAAACAGTTTCTTGGTGTATAAACATAGGTATTCGTCCCCAAAATTCTCTAAATTGTAAAAATGAAATAAAATTCATTCTTGTATGAAGAAAAAATAAACTCCAGGTTGGCGCAAAATTAAAAGAGATGATACCTTAATGAAACCAAAAGTAGATAACATTTTTTACCTTACACCAGTATTTTTAATAGCTTCCCCAAAAATTTTGAAAACGCAGGTATATAACCTATTTATTTCTTTTCTGTTTTCTTTTTTTGTTTTGTTTTTTGGAAAGTACCATTTTTTGGAGAACGTAAGATGAAGCGCACATATATATATATATATATATATATATATAATATTAAATCATGGTGGACAAAAACCACAAAAATCAATAAGAATACAGACTACAGTCGAAAGGTAGAGACAATGTTTTTAAAAATAATTTTTTTTTCTTTTAAAGTAGGTATATTTTGAAAAACATAATTATACTGTACCGTACTGTTTCACCCATTATTTTTTCTAGCCTGACACAAAACTGGCTAAAAGGCTAAAATAACCATTTTCTATCTTGAAGCAGTCTGTTAAAAAGGTCAGTCCTTGACTTGGCTTTCACATTGCACCTTTTTATGCAATTGTGGGCGGAGCTAACGTGAAAAAAATCTGGTGTCTATGGACTGGTGGCCAATGACTGCTTTTGTTAATCGGGTTCCTTTTGCGAGACGCTCGTCAGTTAGTTTATATTCTACTCGTTTTCTACTTACTATTCTACATATTCTGCATTATTGGATATTTTTCATATTCTGCATATTCTTCATATTCTACAACACAAATGTATAATAACGAATTCTACACGTAGAATATCATCCCTGGTAACTATTCCACTAATATTGTACGTCGTTTCAGCCACTTACGCCGTTCAGCTCTCCTTTTACGTCAAGACCCGTATGAATCTCACGGACCATTCGCCAACGTCAAGTTTGAGTCATACTTCGATGATTAGAGTTTGCTTAAACGGCGAGCAGCTGAATCGCTTAAGTTAAGTGTTAGTGGAATAGCTCCCTTGGAACGCTACTGAATAGTGCTACTTTCAGCTGAATTCCTGAAAGGAAACTGATTTGTTAATTAAACACTTAAACAATTCTGAAACGTCCATTTAGCACCCCAATTTAATTATAATACCTATTCATATAAAGTATGAAAAAGTGCATATTCCTAATGCCGAACCTCCCGAAGAACTTCAGGTGTATCGTTTAAAAGGTGAAAATTTTCGTCTAAATTGCTCTATCTCTTACCATTCTCGAGATATTTGCAATTTTAGCTACGTCTGGCAAAAATTTTCAAAAAACGTATATTTTGAGCCCAAAATTTTCAATTAGAATTCGATATCGATGTTTGTTTTGATATCGCTATTTCAAATTTTTTCCATAATGTGTATTAGGAATGTATTATGTATTTGTTGTAAGCAGTAGTTCCAAGTTTCAAAAGAGAGCGTTACTGGTATCGTATTTTTATGTGTATATTAACATGTAAGTATCATGCTAAAAAATGCATAAAATAGTTGGCAATAAGCCTTAAAGATAGCACTGTAAGTGCTGTATTGTTGATTGTTTAAAGATATCCGCCTAAGATTTTTAAATAGGTCTTCAGAAAATTGGCTCAAATTGATATATATATAAACAGATTGATAGATAGATAGGTAGATATAATATAGTTCTAAGTTCATTTTTTGTTCCCTCGATACTGGTCGAAATTTTTATCAGATAATCACGAAATTTGGTACGTGCATTTATACTAAGCCAAGGACCAGACCTATTGATTTTGGTGCGAATTGGCCGGACGGTTCTTCTGGTACCACCATTTTTGTTTTTATTAAATAAATATTCATTAAAATTTGTTTTGCATGCTACCAGTTTTGGTGCAGATCGACCGGATGGTACTTCCGGTAAAGCTTTTTTTCCATTTTTTTTTCTAATTTGCATGAACTTTTTCTTCTCACAAAAATTAATCACATGCTCATGTTTTCTTTTTTTTTTATTTCATAACTTTATTATATTTCATTGATTTTATTTTAAATTATGTGATGATGTATCATACTTTATAATCTTAATTTATTTTTCATTTTATCAAGAAAAAATGCTCTTATGTTTCACATTGTCTAATATCCAAATATTTCATGTATTGCTCTTAGGTACCGATGAAATCATTAGATTATTTTAACCTGGTCCAACTCGTCCAACAGCTAAAGGAAGGAACAATCTTAGAAAGTTTCACTAGGTAGATAAAAAGAACCGTAGAAGGCTAATTTAGTACATTAATTTCTTAATCGAATCGTAAATGGTTGTCTCCAATTCTTTTTAACAACCACCAATGATAAAGAATGGTGGCCGAGTTAATCGACGGCTTCATTAGCTCATTTACACTGACAGCTGTAATTACTGTAATTAGTAATAGTATCGAAGGTACCCATACAACTAGTATTTTTATGAAGAAAAATCAATGAACAGTGCTCACTGAGATCGAATCAGTAGACTTTTATTATCCCCAATCTCTAAATGACGAATTTAATCTATCCTTTGCCCTCTGGAACATTCAGCTCTGCTTACTTTACCAGTATTCAGCAGAAAAATTTGTACATTTTTATCATCATTACTAGTTTTACGGTTTGGGTTTGAACGTTTCTTTGAAGTAACATTGTAGATTATTGAAACATAAGAGAGTAAATTACTGCGAGTTGAAGAGATGTTTTCATAATAAGTAGGGACAAAGGATGTTCAATAAATTAGAATTAGAATGTCGAAAGTGCTGAATAAGTTTGGAAAATCGACGAGTGAACATAATGTAGAGGTAAATAGAACAGCTAATTTATGGAAATGTATTGAAAATTTAATTTCACCCTAACTAGATGTACAACGATTGCTTTTTCTTGGATAATGTTCATCGTCCAGAGAGAACATGGGCTTACATCGATAAATCTAAAGAAAAACGCGATTAACAAATTAAAAACTATATTGGTGATATAAAAATACAACGTTCGTTTTTAATCAATTAATTAATTAATTATCATTTTTTATATTAAATCTTATCATTAAATTAACGAGAACTTGCATCCATTTCTGACTTATCACCGTATTACACATTAATACGTACCAATAAAAAAAAACAAATAATTCAACCCAGAACAGACGTATCTTTTTTCCTTTGCCACTTCATTTTTCTGCAATAATTTCGCACAAATTGGAGTGAAAGTACGATGAAAACCAAGAAGAATGATAAGGAAAGGAAAAAAGACACACGTAGAGTTAAAATTCTACACGTAAGTATTTATCAACCTACAAAAGAGGGACTGCTAAGGGTAACAAAAAAAATGCGGGGAACTAAGAAGTATTTAAATACATTTTATGTATATATATATCTATGTATATATTTACACTTTATAGAAAAAAATAAATAGGCCGTTATTGTTACAGGTACAGATAAATACATAATGTATATAAAAATAATTCAACTTAAGTCCGTATTATTCTTTGGTTTTAAGACGTTCTAAACGAGAGTGTAAAGAAAGTGGTATTGCTGCAGTTTAATGGGATTAAAGTTAAAAAAAAGAAGAAAAAAAAGCCAACAATACCATTTACCGGTCTTTATCAAGACGCGATGAAAATATGGAGTGCTCCGAAAAGCTCTGCACGCAAAAATTGTTCATTTCAAAAAAAAAAAAAAAAAAAAAACAAAACAAGTCTGCAAAATGATTCTTTACCCAGGACGACGTGACAAAACTGTACAAGAAAATTTTCTGCATGAAGAATATTAAAATTCTTCGTATACATCAGATTATCAAGATGGGAAAAGATAATCATATTGGAATTCATTACAGCTTCGCCAATATTATTTACGACATTTTTGTACAAGTTACCGAAGTGTACATCGTTCGGTTTTAGTCTCAATCGAAACGGTACTTACCAACGCAAATACATAATGCTCGACAATTAAACAGTCAGTTAATTGTCACCAAAGTAAGAAACAAAATAGACTTTTTAGCAACGCAGGAACGATGAAACATATAGAAAATACGTTGATCATAAAGCGAAGGAGCAATTAGAGATGCAGTGAAACTTTCGAACATTTAGTACTCAATGGATACCAAGGCAAACATCTAAATCCGCGTCAACAATATTCATCTAAAGTCGTAAAATGGTCATGAGTTTCACTCGATTTCACTGGATTTACAGCAACGTACCTATTTACATAGATTTAAATTCACAGGACCGAAAGACTGAAAAAAGACGAGAAAAGACCGAATGGACGTGTGCAGTAAACCGATGTCCGTTGTACGGCTTTAGAATGACACGTTTTGTTAACGGCTGCTGGGTATCCAATACTAAATGATCGAAGAGTGAAACAGCCAGCGACCCTATCAATAAACAAACAAAAAAAACGAAAAAAAAAAACAGTGCAAAAAAACGAACAGAATATGTAAAATTAAAATACGAAATATTTACAGTTACAGACAAAAACTTAAGCGGGAATATTCGTTTCACAAATAAGAAACCGAATAAGAACGACACATTACAGGGACACTGATGGTAAACATCATGAAACACAATATTAGAACTACTATCGGAACAGGCTCCAAACAAAAAACCAGAGCTCGCCGAAGACAACTGGAATATTACGAAGATAGATCCGTACGAAAACTAAATTTTGCAGCTAGCTTATCACATAAGGATACAAGACAAAAAGGACATGGATTCGAAAATGAAGGCATCCAAAGCCGCTTCTAGGAGTGAGCATCGAGGGCCGAATGCAAGAACGATACTCAAGTAATTCTGACATTTTTACCGTCATCAGTATTAATAATTCCGTATAGGTAAGTGATTTTTAACAAACGGTTGATACTTGAGTATTGTTTTTGCATTCCGCCCTAAGAGTTTTGGGGGGTATTCTGTTTCTCGGTCATGTTATCAGTGGCGTAAATGCAGAATGACCAAATGGAGGGAGACGAACTGAATCTGGATGCATCGTAGGTACGACGAGACGTCAACAATGATTAGTCTGAAAATCAAATATTTAGGTAATAAAAATGGGTCGGATAGATCACTCAAAAAGAAAACATCAACTCTCAAATGAACAAAATAAAATTTATTCATTCGAATAAAAAATATTTCCATAGCAGAAAAAGTCCAAAAATTCATCTGAATAAAAATGGTTTCTCCGGAGCCTTCTTGCACAAAAAACGTACGTTAAGAATTTGAAAAATACATTTTTACATACAGCAAAATAAAAATTCAAAACTCGTTTAAAAAATCATAAGCTGCAAAATTTAATAATGAATTCGAACTTTCAACAGTTCTGATTTTTATTGCAGAATTTCCAACACCATTCGTTAGAACATTACTAAATACGGAAATATCAATTTTTTTTCATCATTCCAATGCGAAACTTCCATCAGGTGCCCGAAAATTGTTTCTAATCGCAAATAATGGAATTCCAAAAAAACAGAAAAATCATTAAACACAAACCAAACCGCCAGAACAGTGTCTGCTTGTGGAAATGACGTTTTTGAATTCCAGTTCCAATTTAGCAGCGCAACTGCCAACGCACAAATACCTTACCAGATTGAAGATACAATATTAATCAATCGTCGCACCAAAGTTCCACACGAAAATAACTCGTCGAAAGAAACCCACGAAAGATGGTTCAAATTACAAATCGAAATACGATCAGAGGGGAGACCGGAGAGCTCACTGAGAAAAGACAGACAAAAACAATTATTTAAAAATACACAAACTGTGATGATAAGAAAAGAAAACAAATAGGTGAAGAGTTGGGGAAAAAAAAAGAGAAAAAAAAAATACACGAACGATAGCTACCGCACAGGAAATACGAAGGTATAGTTTTAACGAAGTACAGTCTGCAGTAGTCTTACTACGTTCGAGGGTGAGTAAGGGGTGTATCATTCACACCGTACATAATGCTGCGAGTACGAAACCTATATATGAATAACATCACAGATCATTCGAATAAGGTATATAAGTAAAACGATAACTAGTCATTTTTGGAATTTTTAAGCGAAATTCGTTCGAAAAACGTTTACACGTACATACAAAAACAAACAAAACAAAAAAAAAAAAACCAAAATTGACGACCAGTTGCCTAACCCTGAAACATTATGTACAGAGGGAATTTTTCAGCGCACGACTAGCGTTAAGTGCAAAAATAAATTAATATTTAAAACAAAATAATATAGTAATAATAATAAAAATAATAATAATAATAATAATAATAATAATAATAATAAAAGAAAAAAAAAAGGAAAAAAAAAGAAAAGAAAAATATATATAAAAAAAAACACAAAACGAAGAAATTAAAATTCGACGACGATGTTGTTAGTTTTCAGACCATCGAAATGGTGACGTTGATACCGAGGTTACCGTTGTCAGAAAATAATTGAGCCATGCTGATGTCGAACACCAAACAATCGGAATTCGTGATTGCTGTTGAAACACCTTCGTGTATGCTGCGAGGCGTCGCTTCCCATGTTAATCGTCTTCGAGGTCCATTCAATTCTAATCTGCAAAGAAGTGGCGAAAATATACGCACAGTGTTAATCATTCTAACGAACACTAAAAACTGCCTTATTTATTGAATACACAAAATAAGTGTGCGATTACATCTATATGGTTCAAAAAACAACAATCCGAATTAAATTATAAATATACTTATTTCGTTTAAAAAAAAAAAAAAAAAAAAAAAAAAAATTTCCAAAAAATTGTACTGAAATTATAATAAACCGAAAGAATACGGGGCGCCAAATTAAAATTTTTCTTAAAAAATAGAACCTACTTAAAAAGAAAAACAATAAAAAATACGCTAAAAAGAGAAAAATAGATAACCATTTCGAAATTTCTCTAACCAGATCTAGGGACTGGAACTGTTCAAGTCGGAGCTCTTTTCTTTTATCATGTAGGCTTGTACGTTAAATTCTGTCTAATTTTGTAACAAAAATATTTAATTTGCGCCAACTTCAATAATTCTATTCCGTAGATCTTGCTCGAGATGTTTTAAAAGGATCATTTTTCTTTTTTCAGCGCTTTTTTTTTTTTCTGTTTTTATTCAGACTAACGTTTTTCTGTTGCATTATAATTCCAGTACACGATGCTGCAAAAATTTTAGAAGCGTTATTTTTTTTCTTGGGCGCATTTTTATTCTTCTGTTTCAAGTTGGTTTGATTCTTAGACCAAAAACTGTTTATTTTCATAAACTCGTCAACTGTTTCAGCGCTTCTGAAGAAAGTAAAGTAATACGGGATAATCATAGAATCTCCTTTCATCATTTAAAAAAAAATTTGTCGGAGTCCAGGGTGAAAAGTTATGTAAAAACGGAACATAAAAAAAAAAATTGTAGCAAGGCATTGTTATTAACTTCCTTCCTTTTCCAAGTCTGTTATAAATCACTTTAATCGCATTTTAACCAATATGTATTTTTTTAGATTCATCAAAAACGTCAGGCTGATGCATTTTAGAGTATTTTCTTTTGGAAAATACAACTATTGCATTCAGTGCAATGGCGGGACCTGTGGAAAAGCGCCGATCCTGAGTCGCAGATCACGAATATATAAGTCAATCAAATTTTTCTGTACACAATACATAATTTATATTTATATATATTTTTCTTTCTTTCCATTTTTTCTAATTTTGGCACTTTTTGGGAGTCTGTAGAGCCTCAGCTGATTGACTTATGGCAATGAAACTTGGGGTAGTGTTAGAAGCTTTTATGGGCTACACATTCGTTTTAAAGTTTTTGAAATTCATCCGCTAGTCAGAGGAAGGGGTTCTCAAAATGTTGCAAACCCACCATGTTGTCACCACGATAACTCCCATAAATTAAAAGATTTTGGCTTGAAATTTTTATCGTAGTTAAAGACTTAGGGATTGATTTGGTATTGAATTTGGGCGAAATCAGTCAACTGGTTTTCAAAAGGCAGCCATTACAAAATTTTGACACTTTTGGAAAATACACACTTACGGCAGTTAATGCACGGCAGATTTTTCTTTTTCCATTTTTTTCTCATTTTGGCACTTATTGGGAGTCTGTGGAGCCTTCGCTGTTTAACCTACGTGAATGAAACTTGGGGGAGTGATAGAAGCTTTCATGAGCACACATTCATGTTAAAGTTTTTGAAATTCATCTGCTAGTTCAGGAGGGAGGGGTTCTCAAAGTTTTGCAAATCCACCATGTTTTCATCAAGATAACTCCCGTAAACTAAATATTTTGACTGGAAATTTTTATAGCAGTTGGAGACTATTAAGGACTGATTTAGCCCTGTATTTGAGCGAAATTGGTCAACTGGTTTCCGAATGGCAGCCATTACAAAATTTGATACTTCTGATAAATACACTTACGGCAGTTGATGCGTGGCAGAGATATTTTAACATCAGAAATGTTTAACCTGAGGTACATAGTAAAAAGATGACGTCATATTTAACAAAAAGTGAAAACAATAGCCTTGTTTGATTGGACTAAACCAGCTTACACCAACCTACACCAGGAAGGTGATTCCACAAAGATAGGAATGTTAGATGACTTTGTGCCCAGTTTTACTGGAATATTTGTGGAATATCCCTACTGGTGTAGGTTGGTGTGTTAGTGTAACCCTATCAAACAGATGTATAGTTTGGAATAAAAAGTGAAAAAAACCAAGTTTGCAATAAAAAGTGATAAAAATTTCAGAAACGTCACAAAAACTTCCATATAATCAAAATCAAATACGTCAAATCCAAGGCTTTAGAAATAGGCTACTAGGTACCGACAAATAGAAAAACTTAGTAATCCATTTTTAAGCCCCCATCACATAGGATATTAGGCTTAACAAAAACTGAAAACAAAGTTCCCAAAAAATCATGATTGTGAAATACTTTCCAATGGTGATGGTGTTTATTTAACAAAATGAAAATTAAATACAAAAATAATTTCCAATGTATACTCGACTGTGCAAGAAATGCAAATTGTGTAAATTTTTTTTTTTCACAATTTCAACAACACAATGTAGAAGAAGCCACAGATCTTGCTGCCTGCAGGCAAATCAAAATTAAAGCAGCTTTTAACTTCATCAATAAAGCTATTGCTTTTACCTATCAGCTTCTCAATTTTTTTTTTAGATTCCGCTTCTAGCTTTTGGCTTTCAAAAAAATCCATTGCCATTTAATTTGAACTTTTAGGTATGAGATTTTGAAGAATAAATGCGATTCAATAAATTTAAGGAAATGATGAGATATGATTTCAAGTATCAGATTTTCCAGAAATTGAAAAGCTGATATAAAGCCAAAAAAAACTTTTGCTTTTTGCTTTCCAAAATCAATCAGCCTTTCAGCTATTTATTTTTAGCTAGCTTCCAGTTCCAGCAGGTGTTAAATTTTTTTTCAGGAATTTTTACCGGGTTGCTCGTAAATGGGGTATTAAAATTGACCATGCCAAAGGGTTAGGAGTGGAAATTAAAAATTATCCATTCCATGGGGAAAGAAAATTATAGGTATTTTTATATGTATGTATGTATGTATCACCCAAAATTTGTGTTCATAATTTTGAGAAAACTGCCACAGGGATAGGACTGAAATTTTCATGAAAAGTAGTCATTATATAGTACCAGGTCTAATAGAAGTTTGTTGCTTACTGGTTCAGTAGTTTCGAAGAAAATTGGAGAACAAATTCCTAGAAAAGTGGTTTTTTAAGATTTTGAGGAAACTACAAAAGGAATCAGTATGAAATTTTCTCGATACATTGTTCTTATTTACGAACAAGTCTGATAAATGTTTGGTGTCAATTAGTTCAGTAGTTTCCAAAAAAACTGGGAAAGAAACAATAGCTGGAAACGAGGTTTTCAGGTATTTTGAAGAAACTACAAAAGGGGTGGAGCTAAAATTTTAAGACCGCAAGTCTTATTACTTGGTGCCTATTGATTCAGAAGTTTCCACAAAAATGTAAAACTAAAGAACTCTATAGCAGCAATACTATGCATGAAAATATTGCAAAAAACTATCAATGGTTATGGATGTCTAACAAACATATCTATACATCAGTATTGTATTGTTACAATTCCAAGTAAAATTAGTAAAATAAAATTATCCTTTGCGCCATATACACAGAAAAGATACTTCAAGCAACGCAGGTGATTTGCTTTTCTCCAATTTTTTTATTATATTTTTTTCAGTTTTCTTCAAAACTACCAAACTAAAAGGCACCAAAATCCTATCGGACCTAGTCTTATATAAGAATTATTACATTTTGTGAAAATTTCAACACTCATTTGTGTAGTTTTCTCAAAATCCAGGAAAAACTTATTTTCCAGCAAATTTTTTTTTCTCCGTTTTCTCAGAAATTATTGTAATAATATGCACCAAACCATTATAAGACTTGAACATAAATAAGAACAATGTATTATTAAAGCTTCAGCCTGGTCCATTTTGTAGTTTATTTAAAATCCTGGAAAAACCACTTTTCCATGAATTTCTCATTCTCCAATTTTATTGGGAACTACTGAAACAATAAGCATTAAACTCCCATCAAACTCTATCCTATATAAAGAATACCTTTCATGAAAATTTCATCAGCAGTATCTCATTTGTAATAACCCAGCGTTCTTGAGATATTTGCGAAAAGCCGTAATTTAAGATGTCTTACAAGTTGACTCTTTTCATAAATTTGAACACTTTCGGTAGGTATATTCATCTCCAGACACCTTCAAATAAATCCCAGAAATAACATAAACTGTCCCAAATGGTTAGTCATGAATCTTTTTTTGGGCTAGTTTTGCAATAGCAGTTTAAACCAAGTTCAACCATCGTGAACCACAGTATAACTTTACCTCTGGATTTTTGAGAGTTAACTAATGGTTCAAGTTTTTCACTGACTCGTTTATCACGAGATTGTTTTTATTAATCTGCTGCAAATTTATATGGTTGTAAACACTATCCAATTCTCAAATATCGTTAAAATATTATCATATTATCAGTTATTTATTTATTTTATTTTGCACGGCAACCTCACAAATTAAATTTCCACCAATGAAAGGTTAATATTTTGTGAAACATCGCAAAAGTTGGAAAAAAAATCGATTTAGTTAAACCACAGTTGATGAGTAATAGTAAAACCAAACCAACTTGGAACCATGGATCAAGGTTCAGCTGAATCAGAGCTTAAACCTATATTGTAAAACTAGCCCTTGAACTTTCATTAACTAGACTATATGATTACAATAATTGAAAACTTGCTCATGAAAATGACCCGAGTAAAAAACAATGATGTTTGAGAAACACAGAAAATATTGATTCCTTCAAACAGAATTACATGTTTGCCAATTGGCGGGGGTTCTGGGAATTAGAACCTCTCATTTTAAATTTCAAAATACTCATATGATATAAATAGTTAATATTGCCATCACATCCAATCTGTTTTTAGAAATCAGCATGGTCAGAGGCAAAACACAAATCGTGGGTGGGTGCTTAACTTCAAAATCTGATGAAGCGCCATCATAAAAATTTTGAAAATACATACTGTTTAAAATAATAATGAATTAATGTTAAAATTATTTTTATTCGAGGAAAAAATGGCGGAGCTTCGATTCTCTCTTCAGAAACTTTATTCTAGCTTCACTTTTGATGAGAATTTTTTAAATTACAATTACCCCCACACCCTCATTGCTCATTCCTGACAAACTGGGATGGTTTTCCTAATATGTCGGTGAGGCCGCAGTCAACAGGTACAAAGGCGAAAGGGTGCAAAATTAATGTTTTTGATGATAATATCAACACTTTTTAATGATCTCCTTTTAGCTGGTAATACCGAATTGGTATAAAATTAACCTGACTTATACGCGCTAAATAAAAAGTTCGCCTCTGCTGACAACGCCATCGTTTTGTTTTAAAATGGAGAATAGGGTTCCCTGGAATATTAGGACTTTTGAAGTATACTGTGTCAAAGAATACCTCAAACTGTCCCACATAACCATATTAATGCCTCAAAACCTGATCTTTCTAACTTAAATCGTTTTCATGAGCAAGTCCTCAATTCGAACCACCACTAAAAACCACTCAACCAAGATAAATAGTTTTTAATCGCTGAAAAATAAAATACCAACACAGAAATGCATTTAAAACGTCCCATTTTCGGTTTCTTAGCATTGGCCTGAGAAGTACATAGTGGAAATATACAGATAATTGTTCGGTGGCTAAACTTCCATAACATTATGAATTTGCTGCTTACGAAGCAATGACGTTAACTAATATTATACGCCATTCGAACGCATGAAAACATTTTAATTTTTATACGCATTTATTCTACTTCCTCACAATTTTAATTTCACGAAGTATTGCATGCGGCCACCTATAACCCAACAAATATGTCTGTGTGAGTTCGCGTTTAACAGTAATAAAAGTGTATATTTTCTTAATTAAATTTTTTTATCACAATTTATGTGTCAGTTAACTTAGATTCAATCTTCGACCATATAGTACTGAACTAGTAAAGAAAGATGATTTCTGGTTAGACATGCCATTGCTAAACAGGCAACCAGAGCGTATACCTTTGACGTATTTTTCTTTGTGTTTACGTACGCTACCCTTGAGAATTTAAGGGATGTCTTTATCAGATGTATTCTAAATTGCGTTGAATTCAAGCAAAACGTCAAAAATATGCAGAAGGTAGGGTAAGATTGCCGACTTTTTCGCCGGCATGTCTTGATATTAAAAAGTAGGTATATTGGTCTTATAGAGCTTTACTGGTCCAGTATTATATAGTCAAAGGATTCAACATTCAATTATCGTTTGACTGTAGAAGTCAATAAAAACGACACCATATGTACACTAGGTATGAGAAAAACTCATAATGTATAGACTAATACTAGTGAGAAATTTTAGTAAGCTAGTTTCTCACTTTCAGCTTCCCAATCAAAAAATAAGATTACGTTTTTGAAAAAATATCCTTCTTCCCGACCAATGATGTTGACAGCTCTATCTTTGCGAGGGATACCATACTTCTCTACTGTCACATCTGAACCTCCTCCTCTTCGAAAATGCCATAACTATCGGCAAGAATACGCTATTTTTAAAAATCGAACTTTTTTTCTTGCCTCAGAGGGAATATTTGAACCAAGGAGCATATGAATTGTACTAGTGGCACAATACGCTACTTTTTACACGATGTTCAGTGAGGCCAGCTACCCCTACTCCATTAAACCCATACGCCCTATTTAAAATACATACAAAATATGCGTTTCTACCCGAATTTTTGGTCATAATTCTTTTATTTAATGAGACAGCTACTTTTTCGCAATTAAATTTTAGAGGAAGTTTCAAAAAATAAAATGATCCCAAAAACAAAAAGTTTAAGCTCTCAGAAGCCGAGAAAATTGAAAAAGAAGATGAAGTCGGGCATCAAATTTGCTTAATTTAATGTTATCAGTAAACTTAACACAAAAAACAACTGATGATAAGGCTCAGAAACAGTGAATTCGTGAAAATGAGTCGGTTAAATTCACTGATAACATTAAATTAAGCCAATTAAATGCACAATTGCATTTTCTTTTTCAATAATCTCGGCTTCTAATGGCTTAAATTTCTCGTTTTTGGGCTAATTTTATTTTTTAGAATCTCCTCTAAAATTGAATTTATTACGAAAAAGTAGCTATCTCATTATATCTCATTAAATAAGAGAATTATGGCCAAAAATTTGAGTAAAAACGCGTATTTCCCACGTATTTTAAATGGCTCGTATTGGTTTAATGGAGGGGGTAGTTGGCCTCACCGAAAACGAGCAAATTGTGCCTCTAGTATAATTCATATTCTCTTTGATTCGGATCCCTTGGACTCCCTTATCAGCAACCTTGTTCTTCGTTCGCCTAGTGAATCATGAGTAAACATATTTTAAGGTACATTTACATGCACAAGTTGGACATTTTTTCACATCTCGTTTACACGCACAAGTCTACTTGCACACAGCTACGGTTTTCGCAAGTTCACTTGAGCGAGTAAATCCACCTTTACTCACAATAAAAAGCACAACAGAACTAATTATACTTAATGCGTTCGTAAAATATTACGAGAAACAATGAGCCCATGGTAGCTGTGTAAAGAACCTCCGAGCGAGGAACAATTAGAACGATAAACTTTCATAAGCACGTTGAAAATGTGTTTTCACAAACGTTAACGAAAAGTTGTGTAGAAAAATAAGCACATCGAACCAAAAAAAAAAATTAGCGCAGCAAAAATCGTATATAGGAAAAATACCAACAATTTAGTTTCACACTAATGAATTTACGTGAAATAGAACAATATGATTTACACCATAATAGCATATTGCGCCATAAATAATGTAGGATGACAAAAAACGACTTAATGTGCAATACCAAATGATCGTATACGCAAACGGAGGAAGAAAAAATATAATTGAATTCAGAATTTCGCGTAAAACAAACGGATCACCAAACGTGCTCACTCACATACAGGAAGTGAGTACCCACAAAATCGGTACACAATGGGGGTGCGAGTAACAGAAATTTCTTACACCAAACAGGTATACAACGCCGTGCAAACATCCGCAAAATACGGTACCATAAAATGCGGAAAAAAATATCGATAAAAGAGCAGCTACTGGGCAATTAAGCGGTTGATGTTCGCCACATGCGTGCAGTGCCACCATAAATCAGGAGACAACGAAGTAACCAGACCAGTCGATGCACTGGCACTGCACACACGGGTTCACAGAAATGTGCGATGCAAAATTTAGCTGTCCATGTAAACGCAAAATGTTTACAAAACGAAATTCTTCGAAAGGCTGGGGAAAAAAATGGATAAATATTATAAAATTTAACAGCTTTTTACGAAACAATGATTTTCAAACACTGAAACACACAATTCTATGTAAAACAAAAACACCTAATGGATAAATCGTGTTTAAAAAATCACGAAGAAACACTTGTTCAAACTTTAAGTTGTATGCAAGACCTTGAGAGACTGAATAAAGGCGTTTAATCGATTTTTCTTGAAGGCTTTACGTTTTCAACTTGGAATATTTTTTTCTCTAATTTGAGTTCGCTCATTTCTGATTTCTTCAGTCAAGTCATGGGTTTTTATTTCATCCTTATATTGTTTTTGAAATAATCAAAAAACAAAAATTGAAAATTAAAGGCGAAAAAAAGTACTGCGTGTTCAAGAAACACACAAGAAGTTATGTTGGCACCGAAATTATTGAGAATTGGTTTCGGTTTTTTACATACAACCCCACATGTCTACCTTCGGCCAACGAATATAAGCTTCATAGATGAAAATTGCGAATATAATTACATAAAATCTAAAAAAAGTTGAAGTATACAGTTTTACTTCTACTAGCATTTTCAAAATTTTCACAAAATTCTTTAGTTTCATTTCAATTAAATCATAATTTCATAAACAATAAGACTTTGATAGTGCAATCGCAAAGGAGAACACAAATAGTTTCAGTTCACGAGTTTTTCATTCAACAAGATTTTCACGTATACAGAGGTCGAGAAATGAAGATGCAGTTAACAGGGTTTTTCATTTACACTGGTGAAATAATGAAAATTTTTCATTTACGCGGGTAGAGACTGAAGAAAATATACATTGTAAAGAGTCGTGTTTCACTCACAGAGGGTACAGTATTGAAATATTCGATTATCGAGGAAAATTTCACTTACAGAAATAAAACGTTTAGAAGCTATTTCACTTATATATAAAAGTGAACGTGGCTGCCACAGTTTCAAACTGTTTTCCACACAGAGGTACTGGTTTAATTTATAGTGAATATAGATTGAAAATTCGTTGAAGGTGACAAGAACAAGATGCCCGTTGCGCTTAGGAAGGTTTTTCTTCCTACAAAGTTTCACTTATTAAGGTTTTATTGTACCACTCTTTAAAATTAATTTCTTAATAGAAAAGTACACATGTACTGACTTTGCATTTACAACACAGAACATAATTAAATAATCACAAATAAGAAAACTTAATTTCACCTGACTATTTTTCTTTTCCAAGATTTGATGATCTTGTCTACAAACTATATATTACTACACATCTGTGCTACAGTACAACTATAAAAAATTTTTTAGTCATTTTAAATTAGTATAATCAGGAATGAGCCTAATCTTGAATTTTTTTCTCAGAACTATTGAATATTTTGTAGATTTTTTCCTCCTCAAAAATTACATAATCAATTTTTAGGAAAATAGAATATTATTGCAGAAAAAAGAGTACAGGTTTAAAAATGAACTAAATTCAGAAAATTATAAATGGGATAATTGTTTTGTAGATGGAGGTAAGGGGGTGAAATAAAATAACCAGTTTAATGTTGAAAATTGAATAATTATTGTTTTCCGATATGGATGTCTCAAGAAACTTTCTTCATAAAACAGGAACCAATTTCTGAAGAATATTTCAGCTATATTACAACTTTACACAATTTCATTCATACACCCGGATAGAACATCATAAATATTTTTGTAGGAACTTATTTTCAATCTTCTCAAGATATTTCTTCAAATTGTAAAAAACATCGCAGAAAATTAATTAGGAATTAATTCAGGTAGTAAAACAATAAAAAAGACATGGCTCCATAAAAAGTTTGTCTGGATTTTCAAGTTTTCTTTGGTTCCTTAGATTTTAATTAGCTTCATCTTCATTCACTAATCTCCTCCCCATAGGAACAGAAACACTTTATCACGCTTCTGAAGTATCCTTCAATCAGGTTCATGCATACTTAAAAATATTTCATTCCTCGCATGAAGTAATAGCGATATTTTATTTTTCTACATTTTTCAAAAATTGAAACTGCTACTAATTTTTTTTAATTTTTCAAAAAATTATAAAAACTTAATTTTATTTGATTTTAAAAACCCGGAAAAGGGAAAAAAGGCTCGTCATAATCGACAGTAAATAAAATTTCTAGAATGACATAGGAAAAGCATTTCCCATATCACTTGACAAAGCATTTTGTGGTCGTTTGACTCAAAAATCGGTTGTATAACACACAAAACTCGGTGGAATAAAATTACTAATTAAAGAAGTATTTGCTTTCATTCATAATTTTGTAATGGCTTATTCGTTAATCGTAGAGCGGATTTTTGTACTGCACTTCAACATAATAATAAGCCAGAAAACTATTTGATTAACCATTTCAAACTGAGTCAAACATCAGGGGTAATATTATACTAACCTGTAGGCGAAATTTTCCGCTTGCTTTCTGGAGCCGATTAGCTGAACGATAGCGAAAAACTGTTGATGTCCTTCGAATTTCTCCTGTTTCTCAAGTACGAGCATAAAATTGTAACCGAAACACGACTGCATCATGACCCAATCGACAGCTCCGGGTAAATTTATATCGGTCGCCAGGAATACAATATCTTCCCCTGAAAAATATGATCAATAAACCAATTATGCATCGCATTTTTACCTCTAGCTAATAATTGCTCCATAGTCAGGTCTAAAATAGATAACGAAATAGTCTTCACTTTTAATGAAATAAGATATGAGAAAGTATAATCGTCGGCAAGTTATTGTAATGCTCAAAATATGGAGAATTAGGGTTTTTTTTTTTGAATACAACAAAAGGGTAAAAATCTTAGATATAATCATGTCATTTGTGTTCATCACTGCTGATTGCAAGATCGATGCATTCGTTTGTTTGCATTTTAAATTTTCAAATTTTGTTTTAGCGTACTTCACAAGTACATATGACAAAATGTGACAATTAACTTTAAAACATTTCAATCATGGTTTATCATACGAAATAGACATCAAGGGGAATTATGGGTCTCGGTAAAACAACAGAAATGAAACCAATTATACAGAAACAGACGAAGATCAATTACCTTGTAAAGTGGTGATGGACTTATGTGACATCATTAGGTGAGCCATTACTTGCTCCAGGCCTCCTTGCCACTTGCAGGAGGCCCCTGGACAAGGACATGTATATGGCCGCCATTCGCAAAGCTCTTCGTGTTCAACTTTTTCTGTATGCAACAGCGATAGTGAACAACCCGAAGATGAATATTTACATGGGAACATAATGGTGCTGGCTACTTTTTCCATAGCTAAATTTCTAATATTTCCTGAAAATTGTAAATAATACGAAATGTAAACTGGTGACACACATAACGAAGCACCAAAAGTAGTTATCTGGTACATAATCTGAAACACTTGACAGAAATTTCTAGTTGAATCAAACGATATGTAGCTTTCTTCTCAAATAACGGTTACGGAAGAAGCTTTAATATCCTTTTAAAAATTCCACTGTACTTAATCAGTTTAATCAAAAACTTCTCACCTAAAGGTCCTCGACATGTAGGACAACCAGTAAGCTTCGGTCGACAATTACTACAGACGAGATGACCGCTTTGGCACTGCAAGATAGGGGGCAGAACATAGTCGAAGCAAACTGGACATTCAAACAATGAGGCTAGGTCAGCGGTAATTGGGGTTTGCGCCGTACATGTCGGTATGACAATCGCATTGAGGCCTCGTCGCTTGGCTGCAGGTACTGTATTTATCTGATTATTGCAACTATTACTGCTACTATTGCAGCTATTATTCGGCATGATACTGGCAGCCGGACTCGGTACACTACAGTTGCTGCTCATCTTTGCGACCAAGTATCTGAAACAAACAGAATGGTGGTATTAAGTGAATTAATTGCACCAACACGCAAATCAAAAAGATGACTCATCGATTTAACGTTTTAGTTCTGAATTTACAGTAACAATAACATTCCAATTGCTGTTTATAAAATTTATAATAGTAAACAGTAATCTACATCCGAGAAAATAGCCTACTCACTCAATTAATTACATATCAACTTCTTAAGTGATGCACGATCAGTGAACACATTAAAAACTGAAAATTGACAAACGCAAGCATCTGAATGTTACTGATAGGAATTATGCTCTTCTAGAACATTAATGTATCACGGTTGTGACGGAAAACACACAAATTATAATTTATCAGGGTCTGAATACATAAAATGCTACAATGAAATATCACTATTTAGGTTCATCTTCATCACGGACACTAGCTATAATCTCGTAATTATCAAAACGGAAATAAGGTAACGATGTAATTTCTAGTGTTTGAACCACTATAACAATTAACACGGCAGCTTAGTTAATACAACATGACGCATATTAATTCATAAATTTCATTAAAACAAAAACTGTTTTTCTTTTCTTTTTTTTTTAAATTCCAATCCAAATGATGACAAAAAATATTAGAATGATATTGAAAATAGGTTTGTTCTAGTGTCAATCAGAAAATAGTATGACACTGAGCTTGTGTAAGGGCTCGAAAGTAAACAGGTACGTGCTTATTCACCATTTTCTTCCCAAAAATGATTTGTGATGTAAGGCGGTAAGTACAAGGAACGAAAATGAGTAAGAGAGATGTATTCACGACAGAATTCATTAGCAGACTAAAAATATAATTTCAAATAAAATACGTAATGGCGAAGCAACAGCATTACCGGCAACGGAAAGTAGGAGAAGCGATTTGTGATGAGAGTGTACGTGTGACATATATATATAGATTGATGTGATGATGATGATGAAGAATGAGATGGGGTGGGATTTCGTATCAACAATTTGCATTCCTGTCTGTTCATGTATATTCCAAGCAGGAGTGGACAAGATCACAAAAAAAATGACGTCAGATTAAAGCCCTATAGGTACGAGTCCAGCAATACGCCATTTTGTATCCTTAAGCTAATAAGTAAATAAATTGATATTTATATTTGATGTGAAACGGTAAATACGAGGAACGAAAATGAGTAAGAGAGAAGTTTTCATGACAGAATTTATTAGCAGACTAAAAATATAATTTCAAGTAAAATACGCAATGGCGAAGGTAACAGAAAGTAGGGGAAGCAATTCGTGATGAGAGTGTACCTGTGATATATATATATAGATTGACGTTGATGATGATGAAGAATGAGATGAGGTGGGATTTCGTATCAACAATATTTAATTTCAGAAATTTTAATAGTTTGAAACTGTTTTATTAATTTTATGAAGCATTTTCATTGTTTCACTTGAAATCTACTTTTGTCCAACAGATTTAAGAGCCAAAGAAAGAAGCCTCTATCATACATAATTTTATTGAAACAAACTATACAATCAAAGATATCAAATACAATTGCAGGTGAACCATTGCTTATAAAAACCTAAAACATTGGTTAAACTTCAAGATAATTATGTTTGTTAAAGATTCTGTGAAAATTTCACTGAAATTGTACCATTGGTTTTTGAAATATAGCTGAACTTCTGAAAGGAAAGAAGTTAAACAGCAAAATTTGGTGAACTTTGATTTGTGACACATTTTTCAACTAATTCTTCCTCTACTTTTTATATATATGTACAATTTTCAGTCAAATTTGTCAGTGTATTTTCACTTTTGTCTTTATGTATTTCAATCTTTGTTGCTCTTCTGGGTATTTCTCTGTTGTCATTAATATGGTATGCAGGTTTCAATCCATCAATTGAAATTGTTTTTGGTTCTCCTGCAATTAGTATCACAAAATTTTTATCATCACATGATACAAAATTATTAGGACAAGAGAATGGTTTCTCCAGCGAAGACCTTCTTTTTTCCTCTCTAACAAATAAATGAGATCTGGTGGCCAAATGTTTTGAGATGTAAATCTTGAACTGGCCATGACAATCTACTTGTTTCAAAAAGTTTTTTACATCAGTCTGTATATTTTGGACTAAGATTTTAGGGTTAATTTTTTTCAAATAAGTGAAAAAGCCCCCTGGTAGATTATTAATAATAATAACTGTGGGGACAATACTCGTATGAGGTTATAGGGGCTCTCACCCCTCGACGACAGTCGCCACCCAAAGGCTGGCAATAATCGTCTCTATGACGTTAAACCAATTTACACTGGTGCGTTTGTATGTTCGTACCTGTACGTACGTACAGGTAAGATACATCGTACGAGTCGAGATCAATTACCTGATAACGATCTCGGTAATGTCACGACTCCGTACCAAACGCACTGCGTCGTTTCTTATCATCTTAGCGGAGACAAGAAATGACGTAACGCATGACATAATTACGTATACATACGTATGCATGTGTGTCTGTGTGCGTGTGCCAAATCCGGTATATAAACTCTCAGAACCGGCTCAAAAATTGCCAGTGTTCGCCGAGGATTTGGCTCTCCCATACTTAATCGTATGAAGTGGCAGAACACGCAAATACTGTTGAAGACCTTCTAGTGTGAATATCTCTCACGACAAGGTATTCCACAGTGGTGACCCCGATGTGATTTTTTGGCTACTTCGTGGGTGTCTTAGAGGCGTGTTGCGCTATTTCTAAAAAGAGGCGCGGTGCGCTGGCGAGTTACTCGCTTGTAATACAAATATTTTTACAAGACCTGGACACCTTTGGCTGTCGAAGCAGAAGTCTTACTTTGAAAGTGGGAAATTAAACCCCCCCTTCCAAATATATTTGCCGGAAGGGAACCAAGAGAAGTAGACCTGGAGGAACAAAGTTGCCATCATCCGCCAACTCCTCCAGCTTCGACCAGAGATTCTGAAGTCTTTGAGACTCCGGAGAAACAAAAACGAATCCGGAGGCCAGAAGCCTTGCGTTTGGGAGCTATAGTAAATCCGAACGAAACGACAGCTCGCACCCTCAGAAGTGGTCGTCTTTTGAGCCAAGACTCCGACCCTTCGACCCCAGACCGACAACCGACGGCGTCTGGTGGACTCTTTGCAGAAAATACTACTAGAGAAGTTCAGCACACAATAATGCCCAACGGAAACACGAACCCATCATCAAATCAACTAGGAGCAGGTGGAAGTGGTCAGCCACAGCTAACCCCCGAAGTACTTGCACAGCTTCTACAGCTGCTGCAGATGCAGACATTGCAGAACCCTGTGATCCAAAGACGGAGGATTGAGATTCCGGAGTTTCTACCAAATGAAGTGGAATTATGGTTAACTCTCCTCGAAGGTCGTTTTAAAACAGAGAATTTAAAAAACGACCAAAAATACTCACACATTTGTAGCGGCATGCCCGCAGAAATAATACGCCGCATTCCGGATATCATGGAATGCCCTCTGGCGGAAGCAGACAAATACAGTTGGTTCTGCAAGAAAATTAGAAATGTGTTTGGTAAAACACAAAACCAAATTATAGATGATGTAATGGGTGGAATGAAGATTGGAGACGACAAACCCTCCACCTTCATGGCCAAATTAAGACAGAAGGCCGATAATATAGTATCACCGTCAGTTATTGGGAACCAGTTCTGCAAACAACTACCCCAACATGTTGTGCAGTGTCTGGCAGCTATAGGTACCACGGTAATCAACAATTCCGAGGACCTAGACTTCCTAGCAAAGAGTGCCGATAGTGCACTAGAACACTCGAGATCAGCATCCTAGATCAGTGCAGTATTGACAGAGACCGGAGAACTAGCTCAGCTTAGAGCCCAGATAGCTCAGCTGACTAGTGAAATAAAGAAAAAGAATAATAATAACAGCCCAAGAAATGGTAGAAGCAACAACCTCTCGAAAAGCAGGAGCAACAACAGAAATAACGATAGGAAATCAAGGTCTAGAGACCGAAAGAGCAATTCTACCAGGGGTCAGAGTCCAACTCCCCCTAGAAGAACATCGTCCCCTAAACCCCGGTCTCAAAACTGGGATGATAAATCCTGCTTCTTTCACAATCGGTTTGGCGCAGAGGCCACCAAGTGCAACAACAGATGCCAATGGTGGGGTAAATCATACGGTAAGACGTCAAACTAGAAAGAGGGGTCGTCTATGCGGCTGAAGATCCCTCGAAAAAGTATTCACGCTGCCTGTTCATCAAGGACAGGACAAATAGGAGACGTTACCTTATAGACTCAGGTGCTGACTTGAGTATTTTGCCAGTAGAAAAAAACCAAAAGGCATTTCCTCCGAAATACTACCTCCGAACTGTGAATGGTCAAAACCTTCCAGCTTACGGAATAGAATCCAGCAAAGTAAGCATCAGTTTGCGAAGAGACATGATGTGGTCCTTCACAATTGCGGAAGTTCCAACTCCGATCCTGGGCGCAGATTTTCTCGCGCACTACGGCCTGGTCATCGACCTCAAAAATGGAAAAATCATAGACAACAATACTGGTCTATGGGTGGATGGCAAAACGCTAGCGTACCAACTGGACACCAACATATCCAGTTGCACGAAAGTCGACGAACAATTCCTACGGATTCTGTCAGACTATCCTGGAGTTACACAACCATCGATTCGCAGGCATCCGACCTATAAACATGATACCATTCATTATATAGAAACTAAAGGACCGCCTTGCCATGCTAGAGCCCGCAGGTTACTGCCTGATAAACTCAAAGCAGCACGGGAATACTATGATCGCATACTAGGAGAAGGCATATGCCGCCCCTCAAAAAGTTCATGGAGTTCCCCGATCCACATGACCAAAAAAGCCAGTGGAGAGTGGCGAATCATTGGAGACTACAGGGTCTTAAATGCCAAAACAGTTCCTGATCGCTATCCAGTCCCAAACATAATGGACTTCAATGCGAATATGAAGAGTAAAACGATGTTCACAAAAATCGACATCAACTGGGCATTCCACCAAATTCCAATGGCCAAACAGGACATCCCAAGACAGCGGTCATAACCCCCTTTGGGTTATTCGAATACCTTCGAATGCCGTTTGGACTCCGTAATTCTGCACAAACTTTCCAAAGATTCATCAATGGACTGTTTATGGATTTGCCGTTTGCTTATGCATATTTGGATGACATATGCATTTGCTTAGAAGGCAGTGAGCAACAGCACGAGAAGAATGTAAGAACCATCGTACAACGTATACACACTGCTGGACTTACCATCAATGTTGGAAAAAGTTTATACAGACAATCCAGGATTGACTTTCTCGGCTATCAAGTCTCAACCGAAGGCATTTCCCCTCTGAAGACCAAGGTAGAGCCCATATAGAAATTCCCGAAACCCTCCAACGTAGCAGAACTCAGACGCTTCTTGGGGATGGTGAATTTCTACAGACGTTGCATTAAAAATGCTGCAGCTGAACAAAGTAAACTGTTTGCATTAATAAAAACAAACAAGAAGAAAGATAAGACTCCACTCGACTGGACTGAAGAAGCTGAAAAAGCCTTCGAAAACATAAAAGAAACACTGGCAAATGCAACTCTACTCGCTCACCCAGATGAAAGTCTGCCGTTATGTGTCGCAACTGATGCATCCGACTTTGCTATTGGTGCAACACTGTACCAAAAGGACAATGACAAGAAGTTACCACTCGCTTTCTTCTCCAGAAAGCTATCAAAAACCGAGAAGAACTACAGCACATACGACAGGGAGTTACTGGGAATATTCGCTGCGTTGAAGCATTTCAGGCACCAATTAGAGGGTAGATGTTTCACTGTGTATACAGATCATAAACCCCTAACACATGCCTTCACGCAAAAGACAGAACCAGCTTCCCCGAGAAGAGCTCGACAATTGGACTACATAGGACAGTTGACTACGGACATCCAGTATATAAGTGGAGAACTCAACACTCCAGCTGATGCTCTTAGTAGGATCGAAGCTATCTCGGCACCGTCTCAATTACCTTACGCTGAAATAGCTAAAGAACAGTTAAGGGATGCAGAATTGCAAGAACTGTTGTCGAATGATGACACAGCTCTCAAATTGAGACAAAGGAAAATCCCTGGTACTAATGTTTTACTAACATGCGACATTAGTACAGGCAAGAATAGGCCATTCCTGTCGACAAAGTATCGCAAATTGGTATTCAGTAGCCTGCACAATCTATCGCACCCTGGACCAAAATGCACTGCTGGATTAGTATCATCAAGATTTGTTTGGCCTCGGATGAAGTCCGACTGCAACAAATGGGCTCGCAGTTGCCTGAATTGCCAAGAGTCCAAAGTAGGAAGACACACTCGGTCGCCTCTCAAATCTTTCAAACAAACGGAGCGGTTTAAAACGATACACATAGACTTGGTGGGTCCATTACCCCCATCCCAAGGACACAGATACCTGTTGATGATGATCGATAGAGCAACTCGATGGCCAGAGGCAGTTCCTCTCCATGAGATGACAGCTCCCACGGTAGCTGCCAGGTTATACGACACCTGGATTGCCCGCTATGGCGTACCTGAAGTCATCATCACGGACCAGGGTCGTCAATTCGAAAGCTCGCTCTTTCAAGAGCTGTCTAAGAAGCTTGGTGCACAACACAATCACACCACAGCTTACCATCCTCAAGCAAACGGTAAAGTTGAGCGATGGCACAGAGCTTTGAAAGCCTCCATCATGGCTTGCGACACCAAGAGATGGGTTGACATACTACCAACCATCCTCTTGGGCCTTCGATCTGCTCTTCAAACGGACACGGGTCACTCTGCAGCGCAGTTAGCGCTCGGCGAAGAGCTACGCCTACAGGGGACTTTTTCACCCATTTGAAAGAAATTAGCCCCGAAACGCTCGTCCAAAACATACGGACTGATGCTAGCAGTTTTTTGAAACAGGCAGCTTGTCATGGCCAACCAAAGATTTATGTCTCCAAACACTTGGCAACAACATCTCATGTGTTTGTCAGAGACGAAAAAATAAGATCTTCGTTGGAGAAACCATACGCCGGTCCCTATAAGGTTGTATCATGAGATGACAAGAATTTCGTGATACTAATCGCAGGTGAACAAAAAACGATTTCAATTGACAGATTGAAACCTGCGTACCTTATAAACGACGACAAGAAAATGCTCCAAAGAGCAACAAGGAAGACGACACACAAGGAAACAATAGAAGAAGAACAGACTGAACAGTCCGAAACAATAAAACCACGAAAAATTGAGGACAATCCAGTTGAAAAAGGTGATAAATCACAAAAATCACCAAAAGAAAAAATAAAAATAAAGAAAACGGTAAAGTTCAATGACGAGATCGTCAAAATACAATACGATCTGTCGGCCCCCTTATGCCCACGAAAAAGAGGCAGGCCCCTTGGCAGCAGAAAGCAAAAAAACCAAATTCCAACTCGAAAATCCGAGAGACTGGCACGGAGAAACTAAAAATATTCACGAAAGTTAATATCCGTAGCGGAAAATACAAACCCGCATAAAAAGACGTATGAGAATCTGGGAATAATTGTAACAAAAGAAATTCTTCAGATAAGCAGAGAAAAAGTGCGTACAATAAAAATACGACACGAATAAACAAATCCACGGGCAATACGGAAGAAAAACATTGCAACGTGTTTCTATTGACAAACAATACTGATAACAAAATAGTCAATAGATCGTGACGTCACAAACGAAGAGTGCATTCCTTTGTGAAATACAAAATTCAAAGTACGAAAATTCAAACACGCTTAACTCTGCTTGTACTCAACCAAATTGAACCGGAAAACTTTTAAGCCAAAGAATATTCAATGCACTATCCCCTCCGAACATGTCTGAAATAAGATAACGACTTGGAATAAAGCTGCGATCGAAAATATTCTCGCAAAGTTTTTTCACTCGCCTTTCGACTGTCGACTAGAACACGCCGAAATTGTCTTACAAATTTTCTTTCTTTTTTCTCTCTATTGTACCTTGTTTCCTTCCTTATGTCGTCCTCGACTAATACCCCGTTTTCAAACCAGCCATTCCAATTCGTAGTCCCGCCTGCACCTCAGCCTGTGAAGACTAAGGAACAGACGGAACACGAAAAAGAATTAGAGCAAATTGAAAACGAGTTACTAATGGATACGACGTCGGCTGTGGACATCGTGAAAATGATGTCCGCACCCCTTCCTCCGTTGATCTCGCCCCAGAAATTGCCGGAAAAGACACCGGGAGTGGAGAACCCACCTCCGGAGTCTTCAGCCCTGGTGAGATTGGAAACGAAACAACAACTCCCGGCGGATGAGGTGCACAATCCATGCCCTCCCCCCGCTGCAAGCCTGACCTACAAGCCATCGGGGAATTCAAACTCCCCGATGTATCGAAGGCCAAGGCCATTAACACTGGTTGATCCCCGGATATCTTACCGTTCCTGACCCTATAATCGCCTGGCTCCATACCAATGACCACCAAGAAGGAGGGGACACACGAGCAGGGACGCCTACCAGGCCCGACTCGATGCATGGAAGCAGTCATACGAGTGTGTCGGGGCCGTGGTAGGCTCAGCCCTCGCTAAGTGGGAACGGGACCAAAGACAGTAGACTCGATAAGTCCCCCCAGGCACGCGACTTATCATTTTTGCGTTGCAAAAACTGGGGGGGGAGTAGCTGTGGGGACAATACTCGTATGAGGTTATAGGGGCTCGCACCCCTCGACAACAGTCGCCGCCCAAAGGCTGGCAATAATCGTCTCTATGATGTTAAACCAATTTACCCTGGTGCGTTTGTATGTTTGTACCTGTACGTACGTACAGGTAAGATACATCGTACGAGTCGAGATCAATTACCTGATAACGATCTCGGTAATGTCACGACTCGGTACCAAACGCACTGCGTCGTTTCTTATCATCTTAGCGGAGACAAGAAACAACGTAACGCATGACATAATTACGTATACATACGTATGCATGTGTGTCTGTGTGCGTGTGCCAAATCCGGTATATAAACTCTCAGAACCGGCTCAAAAATCGCCAGTGTTCGCCGAGGATTTGGCTCTCCCATACTTAATCGTATGAAGTGGCAGAACACGCAAATACTGTTGAAGACCTTCTAGTGTGAATATCTCTCACGACAAGGTATTCCACAATAACAATAATAATAATAATAATAATAATAATTAATAATAATAATAATTAATAATAATAATAATAATAATAATAATAATTAATAATTAATAATAATGAGAGACTGGACCTGTTCTCATGACTTTGCCATCACCACACTGCTGTAGCTATAACATGTCTCTAAAAATTTTCCTCCAAAATAGTCTGAAAATACTAAATTCTTCAAGAACAATATTACACAATTTATAAAAATGTAGACCTAATAACAATTCTGAATCTGGCAAATGAAATTTCTACACAATTGAAATTAAAGTCAAATATTGAATTACAAATATATAAGATTATATTTTTTTCACATGATATAGGTACAGATGAAATAATAATTCAACATTCCAAGTATTTCACAATTTGATTTACATAAATTGCATAACAATATAAGAAATTACAAGGTGAAGCTTTAACAAGGTGAAACTTCATCTTTTAAAAATATTCATCGATTTTTATTAATATATGAGAGTAATGATTATGGTCACACAGACATTAATTAAGAATGAAAAAAAAAATTTATCAAAAACATGAATGAAAATTCACAATAGCTTTTCATTATATTTACATGAAAAACGAGATAGAAATTAGGTAATACACAAGTACTCCGCAAAGAAGACAGAAATAGTATATTGTATGAAAATTGTGTAATGTTGGTTTTTTTTTTTTACCAAATGTGAAGAATTTGCAGATGAGCCAAAGGCAAGTGCTGCAAACTTAACACAAGTTAAAATAGCCCACAAGCACTTGTCGCACATCATACTTTTTGCAACTAATGCCCAAAAAGAAGTATAGCAACAACTCCCACTCCCAATAAAAAAAAACACATAAAGGAAATAAATTTTGGAAATTATAGCTGAAAAAACACAAAAACTACAAGTTTTCTATTATTTTGCATTTTTTTGTTCGTTTATTTTCAAATAGTTAATAACAATTAACAAATTATAAGGAAATTAGTTTCAAGTAAATTTTTTCTTCTTTCTAGTAGTACTAATCCCAGATTTCTAGCTTAAACAGGGGCTGAGGAATCACTGAGTAATAGAAGAGAGGTTTCTATACTTCAAAAAAAAATTTTTTCCATTTGTTTATTTTCCAAATTGTTAAAGATGATTAAAAAATTAAATGAAAAATAAATTCAAGTAAATTTTCTTCTCTTTTTATTCTGCTCTCTAGCTTAAATAGCAATTGAGGAATCAGTGAGGGAAAGAGAAGTTTCTAAATTCCAAAATATGGCAAATCTCTTATTAATTAGCATTTTTTTCATTTATTTGTTGTCAAATAGTTGAACATAATTAGAAAATTACATAGAAATTTTTTAAATTTTATCCGTTTTCGATCATTACAAACTCAAGCTTTTTAACTTAATTAGAGGCTGAAGAATAATTTGAAGCGTTTTTTTAAAAATTGAAATGTTGTGTGATTAGATTGGCAACTTGACAAATAGTTTTTCACAAAATAACTAAAAAATAAAATCAAAATAATTATATGTTCGAATATTTTACATCCTGTTGCACAGGATTTGGATGCACAAGAGATTCTAAAATGATCGTCTACTTCACAAGCCAAAAATTTGTTTGTTTACATTCACTGTACATGCATGTAAAACTCGTTCTTTCATGCATGTGTTGCAAAAAAATTATTTTTGCAAAACTTATTTTATAAACTCCACTTTTAAACGCACCTGGGCGTTTTTATTTTTTTGTAAACATTTCTCTGATTCAAACCTTTGACTTCCACATGGGTTGGCCAGCGCTGCAACCACTACGCCACGAGGTTTTGTTAAATGGATGGAGATTGTTTGCGCTTGTATGTTTCACATTGGTTTTTTTTTTTTTGGGGGGGGGGAAATATTTTAATAAATAGTACGTAACACACGTGTATATAGTAGGTAATTGATACTCGTGTGATTTGCATCATTCACCTTCGGCTCGTGCTGTAAAAATCACACTCGGATCAAAATCACTAACGATATACACTTGTATCACAAATAACTATTTTAGTACAAAATTGTTAATTGTAATGGTGATGTATTTAAAATATTAATTTCATTTTCTATAAGTCACGGCAACTATTAATACATTATTATAACATTGGTAGAATCAAATTTTACAAGTAAACGGTACTATAAAATCGAGATCAGAAATTACGGCATAATATCGAGAAAAAAAAATGATAACGATCAATATTTAGAACATCACTTCAAATTAACGTTTATTACTCATCATAACATATCTACCCGTCAAACAATTCACGCTATCAACTCGTGAAAAAAATCTAATAGAGCCCCGCAGGTAAATTTAGCCGAACTTTAGCTCTTTGACCGCCAAAAACAACAACAAATCAAATTTATCAGAACTCCATTTTCGCACACAGTTTTACATATAGCTAACATAAAATATAATTATAATTATTCTCAATTGTAAATACGATAAAATATCACTTTGTAAGCAATATTTTAGCGGTCAAATTATAAGAGTTACTACTAATTTAAAGTACTGATTTTTACAGAGCAAAGTTAAAGTAAGGCTAACAAAATCACCCGAGTGCTGGGTCTTCATGAGTTGGCATTGAATTTTTTGACGGGTAACGACACTTAAGATTAGATTGAATGCTCCGAAAATGAATAAATATTTTTCGAGAAAGTCATTCCAGAAAATACATCCGTTAAAATAAATCTTAAAATGAAAGTAAATACAAAAAAAAAAATAAAATAAAATTGCGTAACATATAATCACAATTTTGTCTTATAATAATATTGAAATCACTAAGAAGAGACAAGAGAGGTAAGAGCTGAATGTTTTTTATTTGGTTTCTCGAGTATCCTGGTTAAAATATATTGTACTCAGTGCGATTATTCATCGTTCGGACTACTACCTTCAATGTTCATATCATCGTCTATAACAGGTTTCGTTTCTGGCAAGTAATATCTAAAATGAATGAAATAAAACATATAAATTAATGGTATTCACATTGAAGAAATAAAAAAAATTATTAATTAAAGATTATCGACAGTCAAATGCACCAAACGTCGTATCTCCGTTTAAGTGTCTAAAGGGCAGAAAAAAGTTTCCATTTCATTTATTCTACACTGGGCAAAAAACCATTTGTTGATGCTAAATCAAGTTCTTTTTTCACCCATAAAACTGATTCGTAAGCAACAGACTTCCAAGTTCTCAACACATTAACAATGTAAAGTCTGTTTCGAGAACTTTGAAGTTAACAAAATAATAAGTACAGCTGACCATCGACGCGCAATTCTCACAAGTAACAAAGATTTAAAAAATTTTTTCGCACTTTTCAAGTACTAACTGTATATTATTTGAAGAATACACTCCAGGACGCGTATTTTTCATACAATTATAAAGAAAATATAACTATAATAAAATTCAATAACGTAGTAATACTCACGCAACAAATAGGAATAAAAAGAAAGTACACAACGCGAATATAAGGAAAATGGATTCGTTCATAAATCTGTGCAACGATGGATAACTTGCTGCAACCAAAGAATTTGCTCCCCAATTAGCGACGCTGCCTAACGCCATCACGACGGGCCTTGGTCCAATCTCCACTAGTTCTATTCATGAAAATCGGATAATAACAAATCGAACAATTCATCAAACATTTCAAAATCAGATTCAGATATGAATACAAAATAGCCGCAGGCCCACCAATACGTATAATCGTTGAAGGCGTGGGTAAAAGAAAAACGTATTCTTATAAGCATTTTTAAATTCAACAATCGCAAAAAAATTTTAAATGACTGAAACTGATCGTCACTTGTTAGGAGATACACATAGGTAGTGGGCACCAAAATAACGAGAGAAACGTTCAAGTTGATGATAATGTAAAAATACTTTCTCAAAATTCTTATTTTATGTTAAACAACGATGAACACCGAAATACACTGAACCAACAACAGATAGTACTGAACAATATAAAATTTAAAAAAATCTCATCCATGCATCAACAGCAGTGTATACTTTCCAAAAGTGTCGAATTTTGTAATGGCTGCCATTTTAAAACCAACTGACTGATTTCGCTTAAATTCAATACCTGTTAGTTTGGGGAATTGATCCTGGGACCTACATATTTTTCAGCTAAAAGCGGTAAAACTTAACTGCATGGCCATCTCACTGTCAGCAATAATTGGCAAATGTATTTTATATAGTACAAGGTATTGTGGTTCCCACACACTACCCCCTAGAGAGAAACTTAACATGAGCTGAACAATATTAGATGCTGTGGGAGGTTGAGTGGAGCCAGAAATGCCTCTTATACCCATGAACATAGACTTACACTACCTATATGGGTTCTATTTCCACTATATATGGCATCATCTATCAGCAACTTAAGTTAGGAAGGAGAGTTGTGAGTTCCACCACGCACCACTAAGGTGAGTGCATGTCCAGCACACATTGAGGATCACCAGATATAGGTTTTGTTGGTTTGGGGAATCAAACATGGGATCTATATATTTGCTTACTAAAAGTAGTGAACTTAACAACGCAGCCATCTCATTCCTGGAAATAACTGGCGAATGAATTTTATATAGAGCAAGGTATGATGGTTCTCACAACACCAAAACAGTCCCTAATAGTCTCTCAACTGCAATAAAAATTTCAAGCCAAAATCTCTCAATTTACTGGAGTTATTGCGATTACAATATAGTGATTTCACAAAACTTTGAGAACCCCTTCCTCCAAAACTAGTGGATGAATTTCAAAAATTTTAACACGAATGTGTAGCCTATGAAAGCTTCTAACATTACTTCATGTTTCATTGTCATAGGTCAAACAACAAAGGCTCCACAAAGTCCCAAAAAGTGCCAAAATGAGCAAAAAGTGAATACATGTATATGTAAACATTGTGTCAGAGATGTTGATGTAGAATTGAATTCTACACCTACACGCATATTCTATGCATAGAATATGTAGAATATAATACTGAATAGATGACAAAATACTGATATCATTGATAAGAGTTATCAATTTGTTTATATTCTACGCATCAGCTTTTGACCAGCTTTATTGGTTCATTTGGACTTCATATTCTTTTCTTGCAATAGTTTAAAATTTTTTTTAAACCACCTCTATGCATGAACCATTAACATTAGGCCGTTTGAAACAAAATTTAGCGAAATGAAGGAATAATATATATTCAATGTCTGTACTATATTTTGTGACTATTGGTTAAAAATTACGTATTTTGGAACCACTTAAGCCCCAAAAATGAAACATAATGGGATGTAATAGACGAACCATAGCGACAATCTGAACCAAAAACAATAGGTTTCATCCTTGTGTAAATTCAAATAAGTGCACCAAACTTTGAGACTATCGAATAAAAATTATGACCTGTACCAAGTTCAACAGAAATGTATACATATATAGATATGAATTTCAGCTAATAAAGCCAAAATTTTCCGAGTGGCATGAGACTGCCCTCAACCCTGGGTCTCCTTGACCGCTTGACGCTTTTGACAATTTCCCATCTGAAATTTCGATGATATCGCGCCCTTGACGATAAGGCGCCACAGACCCGAACCTACTGAGCTTGAACATAAATCCACTCTTGACAGAGGGGTGGGGGAAAAATATATTAAATTCTTTTTCTCTTCAGTCAGGCTAAAAAAATTTCTACCAACTGTATTATAATGATAAATATTTTTTACCAATTTTGTATGATTTTGCTTTCAGCGGGTTCTAAAAACGGTTAACAAGAAAATGATTCATGGCTTTTGAGTAATTTCTGTCTTCAATAAGCAGGTTGTTGGCGAAAAAAACATGAAAGCTCTAGGTGGTGGTATAGTACGCCAAGTACAAATGTGTCAGTAAATGTTAGAACAGTTGCACATTTAGCTGCTGCTTTGTTTCTGGATAGGAAATAAAAAGGTGGCTATTCAAACGAGCCAATTCACATTAAGAAATTCGACAAGTTTTCACTTTTAATTTTCTTAAAGGAATAAGTAAATTACCTTTCGTGCCACCAAATGAAAGAGGAGATATTTTCGAATTCACTAAAATGAAGAACAGAAAATCTGAGGGGACAGCAGAAAATAAAATTGAACAAGAAAACGAAAATTGTTTAAAAAAAAATGGCAGCTCACAATTACTTTTGGATATATCTATTAAACGACATAATATTACGAATGATAAATGTCGGAAAAAATATGATCTTTAAGGCTCAGTACTTTTCGTCTTTATTTCTTTTATTTTTCATGTCATTTGAGTTGAACGAGCGTAATTTTCACAAAAATAGATTAAATAAGGAAACCAACGTGAATTTGTCAAAAAACTTAATATCTCATCTTTTCAAACGAAATAACACAAATTAAAAACAAAAACAATGGAACCATTTTGAAAAAAATGCCTTTTTTCTACATTTGCCGTACATATAATGGCGTTTACTCAACTTTTTTCACAAGATATATCAAAAAATAACTGTGATTCTCATCTTTTTGTTCTATTTTCTCCACTTTAAGTCACTCAAATTTTCTGTTCTTCACAATAATTTATTCGTCAAACTCTCCTCTTTTATTTAGTAGCATGAACAAACTTCTTATCTACTTGAGAAAACTACACGTGAAAACTTTTCAACAGTGGCACACTGTATTGGAATGAACACCTCTTTACTTCTAACTCAAAAACAAAGTTGCAGCTGAGTATACAACTGCTCCAACACGTATCTACTTAGCATAAGCGCTAACAGAGTTTGAAATTTTGAGGGGTAACGGCTTTTATCAAAAAAATTTATTAATATAGAGATCAAAGCGTAACTTTTTTTTATACTGGGAATACAATTGACTTTGGGAGGCCAGAACCTCTCGGTCCCCTCTTTGTGTTTATGACACTTAGCCTTTGACGTCCACTCCGCCAATATTCCATAGTTCCTATGCTGTCAAATCGGATCATACGGTAACAACAATTAAAAGAAAATTTCTAATATTCACCTGCTCCAATAAAGTAAGGAATTGGACCCAAACCAAGATCGTACACGAATACGAAGACCAAAACAAGAACGACCGACAATCCAGGCATCCAGCTAGCATATTTCTGCAATATAGAAAAAACATGAGTAGGTAATTCTTGAATGCGCATCAGCAGTTATTTGCAATAAAATATTTACCACATATCGACATGACAGTGTCAACAAAATTAGAGTCACCACAGTGGACAAACAACTGAACATAAGAAGATGTCGCCGGCCAAACATATGCACCAGCCAAAGTCCGCAAGCCGTCACACAAAAGTTGATTAATCCGGTACCGATATTAGAATACGCGATCGAACTTGGTTTCAAACCAGCCGATTCGAAAATGCTAGTCGAATAATTAAATATCTGTCAAACAAATATGAGACAAATATAAACCATGGAATAGGTCAATATCGAGAGAAACTAACTCGATTTCATTTCCAAAAAAAATAATGCCAATAATTCGAAATTAACAGAAAATAAAAAAAGGGTTAGGTATATACAGGAAATTGACGGTTAAATATAAAAGTTAGTCGAACCACAAGGTGATCGCGCTGCAAGAAAGTCAACTTACAAGAACGCATGCGCTTAATCGTACTTTTTCATATCGTATTGAAATTCCCTACGGTTTTTTCGGTCTTTAGACGCACAAATAAACGTATTTTTCGGGTGGATGTTGCAAAAATATGTTTCTAGTGAAGGGTCCCATGAATATCTACCAAAAAGTTTCAACAAAACTTCTCCAGGACCTTTTAAATATGATGGGAGGTTAAGCGAATTGGGTTGTTTTATTTAAACAAAAAAGGTAATAAAAAAAAAGTGTAAATGTGGTAATGCAAAAAAATTCCTAAGATCGACTAATACAGATTCATCTTACTTTTTGCTAGCATTTTTATATTTACTGTTTATCAACTTCATTTCGATTTTTAAAACAAAGACTAATTAAAATTAAGAGAAAAATGAAAAATTAATAAGTTTCATTTCTACTACGAGTTATTCATTTTGAATAAATAAGTACTCACTTTTTTTCAATGGAAAGATACAATTTTGTAGTACGTTCACCTACAGGCTATTGCTTTAATAAATCCAATTTATGAAATGATAAGTTATTTGACGATTTTTAGCACTCTTCAGTACAGTCTTTTTTTTTTTTTTTTTTGGTTCGACAGAAAACTGAATTTTTTAAATTACTTCAATTCTTTCGTCCATTAATAGTGAAAAACGGACATGAAGCACAGAGAATTCAACCTATAAATTCTAATTAACTTCGGAATATAGTAATAGAATTATGAGTAAATCACCATTAATGGATTGAAAACTTGATTTTTTGATAATTTTACCAATCATAAACCGTTTAAAATTAGTTATCGAACGTTAGGCCTACCGCGTTTATTCCAGAAAGCTGTTGTCCAGCCTGCAACGCTATAACCAGACACAGAGGAAGTCGTAATGCAGGTGTCCGCAATACACGAATTAAATTCCAGCTTTCTTGACTCTGTCGCCGGGTCATCGAAGACAAATTTCTCAACTCCCATTCCACAACAGAACGTGGAAGATTACGTAACTTTGACAATTCTACGAAAAATATATAAATAAATCAAATAAAACACATTATCAAACGAAAAGAAAATGGTTTGTCGAAAATTTAACAACACGAATCTTTACCATCATAAGCTTTATCTTCTTCTTTTGCCACTTGAAACAGATATTTAGGACTTCTGGGAAGCCGCGGAATCGAAATAAATACTAACATCGATAACCACGCATATCCACTAATCAGATAAGGCCATAAAGTTTCAGTACCTGAAGAAATCGCATAAAAAAGTAGAAGTCACCGTTAATCACACTGAAAGCCGCGCGATGTTCGAGAATACTTACCGAGTAACGTATCCAGACCCAATATTTGTGAGATTAAGATACCAAAAGTAAGGCCCATGGGAAATAACATACCCATTAGGCCGGTAAAACTAGGAGGGCTAATTTCATTCAAATACATAGGAATAACGGTGGTCATCAAACCTAAACAAAAAATACAATTTAAATAGTTAAGCAGGTACGATAAAATCTAACAAGCTTACGATTATGATGAGAATAATAAACGCTTTACAGAAGCCTTCTTGATTTTTGGATAATTCAAAAAAATGAAGATTTCTTGCATTAACACATCTTTCAGAAAATATCTCCCATTCTCACATCATCAACGATAAGAAAATAAAATAAACAGAAGAAAAAATTGTCCAACAAAGGAAGTTTCAAACGAGAGTAGGTTGTTTAATTTAGCATTCCAATGATTTCCCATTTCCACACTTGAGTGATAAGGCCTATTTTTAGCCTACGATATTGTCCAAGATGTTTTTTTAAACGACTAATGATATTGTTTCATCAAATTCAGGATAATTCCTTCAAAGTTTCATGATTAGTATTTTTGTTTTTTATAACAGGTAACTTCTTTTTACAAGCTTACAAAGTTAAGGACCTGCGTCATTTTATAGTTTTCCAGCTAACTGATTATCAATTTTTTTCTCACTTTTCTAGCCACTTGCCAACATATTGAAAAAAGACTCGCTCGTGAAAACGACTTAATGTCAGAAAAATCAAGTTTTAAAATATTTAAAATATGGTTACGAAGAGCCTTCTCGAGGTTTATCAGGTGCTTAACAACTTCAAAGTTCTAATATTCCAGAAAATAAGATTTTCCATTTAAAAGGCAAAAAAATGGTCAGAATTGCTCAATAAGGGGGAGTACAAAAATACTCTCGCAACACCAATAAGTATTTGATATTTTCATCCATTCCAAATTTTATTTTAGAAATTTTCAACAAGATCAAAAGCAAATCAAAGATGGGAGGAGGAGGTAAAACCCCTAAAATCAAATGAAGCTCAATCATAAAAATTTTTTAAATATATACTGATAAGAAAAACAATGAAACAATATTTTACGTATTTTTATAAGAGAAAAAAATGGCAAGGTTTAAACCACTTTCCCAGAAGCTTCATCTTAGCACAGCTTCTGATAATAGTTTTCTAAAATTCCAAGTGGGGGTTCCAACTCCCAAAACCACTTCACAATGGCTTTGTGACTGAAAAAAACATAAATACAGTTTGACGGCAAAAGGTAACAATACTTTAAAGAATTTTAAAAAAATTGTTGTTTGATCGAAGTCGTTTTCACAAGCAAGTATTCAACTTTACAAATAAAATTCTTTAAGATCGCTTCTATATTGACAGGAGATGAGTAAAAATCTGTTATTTTGGACCTATTCATGAAGAAAAACACTGAGTGCCATAGCGTCAATTTGTAGAATATCACACACACAGCATTCAAAAAATTCTCGGACTGCTAGTAATACAAACTGCCAATGGCGTTAATTCCTATTGGGAAAGTGGAACTACTTTTTTTAAACCCCACACAAATTCGCCAAAAAGTTTCATTGACGATTACTCATTATGTATTGAGAAGTGGTGATTTTGGTTTGTTAATTTTTTTTATGGTTTCTCCTTCATAACAATGACTGCTGAAGATTTTTGGCAAAAAAATCAATCACTTTGATCAATTATTCACCCCTACCTAAAAGCCAGATCTGACTCCAGGTATCTTCTTTCTCTTCTCAAGCTGAAGGCAATGCTGAAAGGAGAATGTTTTGACAGAGTCACAACGATCATAAATTCAATTCCTAAAGTGAAACTACCTAGCAGTTGTACAAACGTTCCATGACGTGTACAGAAAAGTAACGGATGTATGTTGAATTCCAAGAGTAGGCCTCTATAACCAACAGAAAACAGTAACAGCAATTGTTTATTGCTATTGGCTATATAGGCCAACCTAGGCAATAAAACTGTATTTTTTTTTGATATTTGAAGCTTTAGTAGCCTCAATCCGGAAACTTTTAGCATGCACTGTTCAAATTCCCGACTCAACTAAGAATAGCATAAAGTAAAAGGCAATAAGTCCTTCGTACTAAATCGCTCTTATTAGGCTTTATGACCTTCTATGCACTAAATTGCACGTCCTACGAAGCTTTTAAACCTTCATTGGCCATCCATATTTTTGGTAGCACAAGAAAAACGATTTATTGCTGTATCATCGACAGACATTTTACAATAGGAGTGATGCGCAGTCACCTTCCCTATGACTGTATTTTACGTACGTTCGATTACAATGGGGCACTGAAAACTTTTTCTTTTTTTAGCCTTCTCGTCTGTAGTACTCACCGGCGCCGAAACCAACAATAATGCGTCCAACGAAAAATACTTCAACAGATGGGATATACTTTGAAATGAAAAACATAATTCCAGAGATAAGATTCAGTACATTTCCAAGAACGAGGGTACCTTTTCTAAAGACAAAAAGAAAAAATTAAAAAAAAAATTAATTAATTAATTAATAACAAACGCATGAAATATTTAGCTACAGTCAGGCCTACAAGAGGGAGGGGAGAGGTGATTTCCCACGGACTCGGGCTTTAAAAGGCATTGGCATTTTCAAAAATTTAAATTTAAAAAAAGAGAAAAATAAGTAGTATTTGTATGTAGAAATTTACTTAAAAATGGACAAATGCGGTTTTCAATTTTTTGAAAGGTCTATAATTTTTTTCCTGAGCCGGAATTTCCTCTTCACGGCCTTGCCCAGAGTACCTAAAAACTATACGTATATTGTTACCTGCCAATTCGATCAGCAAACCAAGCTCCAGTCAAACCACCAACGACACCACCAATCAGAAATACTGATACAATAAATGACCACAGTAAGTCGATCTCCGCCGTAGAAAAGGTTATACCTCGTTCCTCGATAAATGTCTCATTGCACCATTTTTGTAAAATCTGCCAAAAATAAAACAACCACTACAATGTCATACATGAAATTTAACAAGGCATAATCAAATTTTACGAAGCAAAGGATCATTTCAGATGGTAACCTCTTTTTCTCACCATAAAAACATTGACTCCAGGAGATCATTACGAGCAGTTAAAATGGTGTTTATCATATTCGTACTGAAAAGCTAGTTCGATACGGAAAAAAGTGTCGAATTTTTAGCGATTTTTAAAAAGTTTGATTCGGAAAAATGAGACACTAATTCAATGAAAAGTCTATTCAATTTTCCAGGGTAAAACAAAAAAAATAATAATTTTTTTCTCAAAGTTCCAAATTTCCAGGCCCGACTGATGGTGTGTTAGGTTCTAATGAAAAGTTCTCTTTTGCAGATGTTACATGTCTTTTATCATTTCCTTCTTATCAAAAAAGGCGTGCGAGGGTCCCCCTCACATATTTAATGTGTAAACATTCAGTTGAGCGCTGTCAGCTTGCCACGGATATCTGCTTGCGAGTGTGTGTGTGTGTGTGTGTTATGTGACAAACAGAATTTGAAACAGGGCAGTGCGCCATGCAGTTTTTTTATGCAATCTCAACTTGTTCGTATCTAATATTTTTTTACACCCAGGAGGAAGCGGACTAGAGAGCAAGAATGTTTTCACATTAAAAATTCTTTCAATAACTATTCAATTTGAGGTAAGTATCAATAATTTTTCAAGTTTTTCCACTTCACATAACTAATCTAAAATCGAAAACCGTTCGCGGTACAACCAGAAACTAACTTTCAACATAATTGGTTCAGAATAAAAATTTCAAGTATAGCGCAGTACTTTTTTGCCATATCATACACAGCTTAAAATTTTAACAACAATATACTGTACATCATCATTATTCAAGGATTACAAGGCTATTAAGGGTACAATGCAAACAAAATATCGCAGGAATTTGAATCGGATTGATAAGTAAGCAAAATGAGTAAATAGTAAATGACTGGTAACAGATGAATACAAATGCGATTAATTATCCTGTATAATGTGTAAACCTTTTGCAGCGCTAAATACTCGGAAAATTAAAATATTATAATATCATAATTCGAAAATTTTCCATTGGATTCTGATCGGTTAGTTATGAGTAGCACGACAAATCCGAAAAAAGCATAAGCTCAGTAAAGATGAATAAACTTTTCGATGCGAAATTTTTAATTCGAAAACACAGCTTGTAATAGCACCTGGTCAGATAATGTGCACAAAAAAAAAGTGGGAAATTATCAAAACAAAAATACTTCCAGACGGTTCCCCTTGGGAAATGGTTTGAACCATTTATACATATTTTTATTATCCAATTTACTCTTACTTATACTATACGTATCCCTACTCGCGAAACTTGAGCATTATTTTGAAAAACAAAATTTACGAAAAAATTAAGCCATTCCGATGGAATTTCCAAGGAATGATCAATTTTGATGAAACCAAGAAATAAATATTATTACAGATAATACGAAAAAAATGCGGTGTTCTTCATCACGGTCCATGGATACTGATTCAAGATTCAAATGATGGCATCCAAATCGAAAATTTTTATTCATCAGTTCCAAATCATACATCTTCGTCTTTACACTGGTTTCATCAGTTCAGCATATCGACACATCTCAGCTGCAGCCAAATATATATATATATATATTTTTTTTTTTTCCTTTATTAGCATAAAATACAATGAACTCGTAGGTATCCAAAATTAGGAAAATAATCGATAAGGTGAAGTACAATTCCTCGCCCACGAGCTAAACTATTCAGAAAGTAAAACATGTCGGACGAATGACGTTATCGCAGAAAATTAATGAGTTAAAAACTAAAAATAAAGGAAGTACAGCAAAAAATTGAAGAATAAATCATTATCACCAACAAAAATTGCCCAGAACTCGGTATCTACAAAATTTATACAGTAAAATTTCAGAATTAGTTTGTGAAACAATTAAATTACCCTTTCCCTTAAATCGATATTTCCAGCACCATCTATAAGCACCAGTAAGCACATATCGGAGAGATAGCTAAATTTTTTGGTGAAGGACTGAAACATCATATGAATCCATTCATAGAATTAAAAAAAAAAAAACCAGACTGAATCGAAAACGAGTAGTTAAAATATTCTATTATAATCGCATTGTTACCATTATTCGGTATGATCATAACTTAATGACCAGACAGGAATGCACAATGTACAATAAATAGTATACCTTACTCGAATACGCCAGAAAGTTTGTAAAACACATTTTCATCCACACTCAATTGAAGACCTTCTAAATTCCTATTACTTCTTACATGAATTCGGAAATGTACAAATTAAATAAGACAGTTGTTTGATGTCAATCGATACTGACTAAAGATATAAAAAGTTAATTTAATTATTTCCTCAATCAATTATTTTTACCGAATACAAAATAATATAATAATATCGTTAATAAAAAAGCTATGAATCCGATTTATTTAGCCTCATATTCATAAGAAAACTGATACATTCTTTAATCGAGCTCATACAAAAATTTAAAAAAAATCTTTACCGAGCAAATTTTCCGGAAATTTCAAAATTCTAGCGCAGCATACTCCACTATAAAAGTAGTGTTTAAAAAAAGTCGTGAAAATGTCTCGAAATTCCAGCTTAGCAAGTTTGTATGGAATCATAAAACTCCTCGCACAGCATGCTTCGCTAGAAAAGCAGATTTTCAAAATTTTTTCTGATTTTAAAATTCTAATGCAGCAAACTTCAATAGAATTTTGAAATTCTAGCGCAGTTAGTTCTACCCAACTAAAACAACAATATATTGTTCTCAAGTTATGAAAATTTAAAAATTCTACGGTGGCAAGCTCTTTCAGAAAAGAATTGGCTTTTACAAAAACAGACGGCATACCAGTACTTCGTACATACTAACCAATGATTAAAAAAAAAAAAAAACACTAAAAATGATGGTTATTGGCATCACAAATTGAGATAAAATTGATTTCCACCAATGAGTATGCGGAAACAATGAGAAAGAAGCAGGAATCCACATGAGCTACAAACTGCGGTTGAATCATAATATGTTGTTATAGACTTATTGCGCCACATGGCCCGAAAAAAAAATTTTCCACTAGATTACCGCGGAGTATCAACACGTATCGCAGGTTTGTATGACACGATATTAACGGGAGATGATCGTTCTTGCTGTATGCATCCACTCTACCAGCCTAGCCTCTTCTACAATCAAATCCTCATATCAGTCTCGACATCATCCTTCCGTATGCATTCGCGAGACGAAAACATGCGAGGAGACGATTTTACTGGGCTAACGCACAGAGGGAATGAAGAATACATAATTTCATCGATAATATGTCGCAGCAGATCGCAATTAATAAAGACAGTAATTCAGCACTAAAACGGGAGAAGCACATCTCCGCAATTGCTCTATGTTTACTGTGTCAACTGTGTGATCGGCACTTAACTGGTACAGTGGCGTCGTCGCGTCCTCTTCACTCCTCTTCACATATTAGCTTGGGAGAACAGCTGATAATGGAGTGCGCGAAACAACGCATTGCAGCTACTAACGTGCGTGTAGGTATAGGCATGTTACTCTGAAAAGTACTGTTTTTAACAAATGCGAGCGCGCGTCAAGGAGGCAAGGTATAGGGCACGCACGCAATCATCTGGTAAAAAGACAGAAAGAAGATCAAAGCAAAATCAAGTGTATAGGTTACACAACATTAAAAAAACCATAAAAAAAACAAGTAAATATCGCTACGTTCGTTCACATAGTTTACGCCGGAACGACCCTTTCACTCAATGGCCGCGCGAGGGAGGGGAGTGGAGGATGTGACATCCTTCTTAGGCCAAGCTGTTGTAAAAATTGAAAAAAATTGTGACTTTTTTTTTTTTGCTCTTCCACTGATTAACTGGAATTTGTTTTAGATTTTTTTTGGTAAAAATTGCAATTTTTTGGGGTATACTGTAAAAATTGACCGGTTGCACTCCTCTTAACAACATCGCTTCGCACGGCCCCACCCTCCACTCCCATTTCGTAAAAAAAAAGGCGAGCAAAATTTTTGAAAATCATCTATGAACAATCGAACAAGTAGGTGAGTTCATATGACAAGGGAATAACTTAAGTTTGGAAAGAGGTGGGGTAGGAAGAAGTTTATTGTCCATCTCATCGAACTATATTCCTTCAAAACAGAAGAGAACCCACGAACTTATTCGTTCGCTAATGATCGAGAAATTCATTTAATCTCGACAACAAAGTTTTGGACCATGAGTCTGAGACTGAATCATACAAAACACACATTTTGGAATAAAAAAACTGTTATTGAAAATGCAAGTTAGGACACCCTCCAAGTTAACAGGAAATGTAGAATATTTTTGATTTCTCTAAATCTTTCAAACTTGTCGATCAGTTGAACTTGTACACATAGGCGGAGATAGACGATTTTTATTCGAAACGGAGAGGGGGCTAAAGCACCCCAAAAATATTTATAAGAAATTTTTACATTTCAACTCTCATTTCTAGATAATATGGAAGGAAAGGGACAAAGAGGAGAGAAAAAGTAAGACGCATGAACACTGTAACCTAGGTCTTTATGATCTTATTGGTTTCTTAGTCAGACTAGCTTTAGGTCTTTGTCTTGGTCTCGTATCACCAAGTCTTCGTCTTCATCTTCCTTGAAAGTTTTTAAAATTATTGATCAATAAATTGAATTTACCATTCACATAATTTCAAAATATGAAAATAAAAAATTAAGCATTAAATATTGCAATAAATTTATGAAATCAGATATTTGGTGAAAAGTAAATAATTTTCCAAAATCAAACCATCGATGTTGTTTACTAGTTCTTGGCTCTAAACTTGGGAGACCCAAGTTCAAATCCTTATTGACTACTTGCTTAACCTAATAATTTGGTGGTCTGCAGCGAGTCACAGTCTAATAATATTCGGGCTATCGGCAATAGCAATTTGTTATGAAGACGATGTTTGGCCATACTGTCATATAACGATATTTGGCTATAGAAGTGCTCAACCGATTATTGTGGTCAGTAACAAGTTATTGGCAGCGGTATTGGGTAACTCAACTTCATCGGTGCCGCACCAACATGCCCAAATACAGACACCTATCTTGGAATCAGGTTTTGAAATATATCCAGTATCAGTGGCGTAATGAAATAAAAATTCTTGACGGAGAGGGTCAGGTAATCAACTTTGCAAATGCTTGTTCGTTAGCCATTATTGAGGAAAGTAGTTACGGGGTTTTTTTTTTTTACTCTGAGGATCATTTAAACACCGGTACGGCACTATCTAGTGTTGTTCACTCCTTATGCCCTATAGAGCCTTAGAAGCAAACAAAATAAAAACCGTAATAAACAATACATTCATAATGTATTTTTATTTTAAAAATTACATAAAAAACTAAAATCTCCAATAAGAAATTCTCAGAACTGAAAATATTGAAAATAACAAACAGCCAACTTTCTATAAGTATGCCAGTTTCAGTAAGTCATTAAAATTACTGATTCGATTGACGATTCTTAATGAAAACATATAGGAAAACATAAATTAAACGAAAATAATTTTCCCATCGAGTGAAAAAAAACAAAGAGCAGAATTAAGAGAAAAATGCGTTTCAAATTACAAATTACAACTTGAAATGAGACAAAAATCAAAATATTTCCACGCATTCATTATAATAAATGTAGGTATCATTTCGCGCAATGTTAACTGAAAGTTACTTCAGTCATTATTCTCTAGATATTCCCCCTTTTAGTAAAGGTTAAGAAACAAAGAGCGAACATATTACAGTTTGTTTACATTTTTCAAGTTTTCAATAATGTACTCGGTTTTGCACAGTAGAGTTTTAGTCTTGGTGTAGATTTTGTTCTTGTCTAGTCCGTCTTGGTTCAGGTTCTGCATTTTTTGCAAGACCAAAACTAAGACTAGTTTTTTCTCCGCTAACTGAACAACTTCCTGGGGGTGTCTCATCCACCATTTACTCTAATTCCACCTATACTCGTACAGGAACCCCTCGCATAATGCTTTTTGATGAACTGAGTAAACCTAATCAACTATAAGAGATGAAAAAACTGCACCACAATATTACAATTAATTTCCATAATCACAATAATTTTAGTTTATTTTTTGTTTATTTTTTTAAATTTTAAATTTTAAATGTTTAACAGTGATACAAAATAGAAAAGTACCATAATATAGTATCCTGTTCGAGATGGGTACTCGTTCCGTTTCAGCATTAATATCCGATCTCCATGTAATTCTGTAAAAGCTAGAGAAACGAAGTCAAAGGTACTCAATGTTACATTTATAATGCGTTGGTCACAAAATCCTGGCTATCCATACAAGCACACGTAAATAATTCTACCCTTGACTTTCTAGCTAGAGGTTTATTTCCCATACTGAACATTGATCACCAGAAAAACAGTGCTTCGAGAAATGATAATTTACCCCCAACTTTGACCAGCGGGCTGCACACATGAAAATTATTTGATATTTTGATGGAGCAACAAACGGAACGGTGTCGCCTTCGAGATATGCACAAGTTTTAAAGTTGTAAAGAACATTTACAAATAGTACCATCGAATCCCTGAAGCCATAAAATTTTAATACGAATAAATATTACCTTTACTGGAGTGTTCAAAACGCCTAATGAATAACCAGCAGGAACTGCGAATCCGAATGTGGCAACACTAGCACCCAGGGTCAATAAAAACGTCCATGAGTCACCCTGAAACAAGAAACGAAAGGCAAATCCACGTTAATTATCTTTTGTTACCGAGAAAAGATTGTATTTTTTTCCTTCTAGCTACAATCACACACTGTATAGAATTAATAATGAGAAGAATAACAGAACACAATCAACGCCAACTAATTATTAAAATGGTTTTTAGCAGGTTTTCAAACCTGCTATTTAAGATCGTGCGAGTTAGCGCAGTGGGTTGGGAGTATGATAGTTTTTCATTTCATAACAAACCCTGACTTTCGGTATAAAAAATCAGAAATTCATATATCATTTTACATACACCCCTAAATTCATTTTGTGCATGGATTTAACAATGGCAATGCAAGAATCGCCGTTGCGAAGTACCGGCGGGATATGCCAATATCCCACGCGACGAACTCTTTGTCCCGCGAGGTATAAGTAGTTCCAGGTCGTTCCGTGATTCAAGTTTGGAGTGGAAAATGATTTACCCAGCCTAGTTCAAATTGCAAAAAAATTTCCTAGTAATAATTTTTGCATCACACACGGTTTCAAAGCGTACATTTTGAATGTAATTTGAAATTATGTCTAAAAAAATATCACTATATGCAACTTTACATACACGCATACATAAAATATAGAATATCTCACTCTTAAGTACATATTTTTTTCAAAGATAGTTAATGGAATAACGGGAATGACTTTGTTTGGAAACTAATCTCAACCTTGAAATTTTGAAAAATGGTAATTCTGAAAAAATTAAAATTTTCCAATTCCTGTAGTTCTTTTAATATTTCAGATAGCCAATTGAAAAAGGACTTTCTTTTTGTATTTTCAAGGAACTTAACATTTCCCTAGTAAGAATTATTGAAATCAAATTTTTTCTAAAAAATTAACTTACGGAAATTCACAATATTCAAATTTTACAACCTTGTAGCCCCTTCAATTAAAAAAATAGGCAAAACAAGTGCATAACTTTTTTATTGTACTCAATGAGTATACCTCTCACTGAAGTTTGGCACTGAAGTTTGACATACTGTATATTTGTATGTTGGATGGTATTGTATTTGGTGAAAATCAACTGAGAAGTTGGGGGCAAAATAGGTACCATCAATAAAAGTCAAGATGTAATTATCATTCAATATAGCTGTAATTTGGTAGATAACTGGTTCTGAACCTAATAAAAACTGGTTTGGAATTTAATGAAAATCAGTGAAGCAGTTTAGCTGATTGGTAAAGCGATTCAGCCCCAAAGTTCCACTTATGGGAACTAAGGTGTAATTATCATTTGACAAGGTTAACATTTGGTAAGTAGTTGATTTTGAACTTAATAAAAACTGGTATCGTGTATAATGAAAATTGATCAATTGATTTAGCCATGCGGGCTACCAAAAGTTCCATCGATAAGACTAAGACGCAATTATCATTCTATTGGGCTGATATTTTGTACATGAGTAGCACTGAACATATTTAATGCCGACGTAAATACAATGAAAAACAATATTGAATTAGTTAGGTTAAAACCGAGTTTTTAAAAAATACGCTTTTATAATTTGAAGAAGAAAATAACGGGGAAAGAGAAAATAAAATTTCTCACTTTTTTTCCCAGACAGAAACAAACAAAAATTGAAAAAACAACTGATAAAAACGGATATAAGTGTGGTGCGTGTGTCACAACACGTGAAAGCAGCGCTGAAGTTGGTCATCCAGTGTACATCAACAAATTGAGCAAGTAGTGTAAAAAGAGATTTAAAAAGTAATATAAAAACCTAACGTTCTTGAAACAATTTAAGATAATATGTAAAATGAGCTGTAAAAAGAGATGTGAAAAGACATGATTGTAAAAAGAGATGAATGACTTTTAATGATTATTAAAAACCTGCTTTTCTAGCGCGGTTTGCTGCGTTAGTTTTTTTTTTTCTCTTCTGAATATCGATAGATATAATTAATAATGAATTGAAAATATGAAAAAAAAACATTCACATCTTTACGAGATCTCCCACTGACAAACTTTGATTGGGCAAAGTTGAAGGGAAATATCGATTTTACACGACCCTTTTCGATTAATTTAAATACTAATGATCGTTTACCGAATGAAATTTGAACTCGTAAAAAGTTGAATCGTAATTTTCTTTCCACAAGCAATACCTTATTACCTACCATTTTCAGTGAAAAGAGCTAATTTACGCACACACAAATAGCTACACATAGTCTGTGCAGGTAATAAGGAAAAATTACGGAGGTCTTTGTTCGTCTTCGTCTGGAATGCGATGAGAGAAATAAAATAAGACGAAGAAAGATCAGTTTCATAATTTTTACACATTCATCAAGTTTCACTCATCTCGAATCAAATTAAGAGACCTTCAATTAATTTATTTGCCATTTTATCACCTAATAGGCGAGAAATCATTACCATACAAATTGCATACGTCTTTTCCTTTTTTTTCAAAAATCTTATTTTTTTGGAGTTAATAATTATAGATTTGCAGCAACACTCGAAACTATTAAATTCTACTATCGAGGTTCGTTATAAATTTGCACAACAAAAATTCGATCTTTAGCCAAAAAAATGATGAGAAAATTTTCAAGGATAATTCTCACGTCTCTCACATAAGTACATCTTTTCTCCTTCATTTTCCATATTTTCAAAAATTGATTCGTAAGAACGAACTAAACCCCATTTCACAATTAATGAGAATGATGATGAGAATGGGAATGGGAATAAGTTACTTCAAAAATGAATTTTTTAAAATATGCTTTTGTAGGATGTGTAAAACTATTGTCATCAGAGTTCCATATTCGAAACTTCGAAATAAACATAAAAAAAAAAAAAGAAAAAAAAGGAAGAAAAAAAGGAAAAACCTGCTGAATGTAGGGATTTGATCTCGGCACCCCTGAGAATTGCAGGAACGTCACAACCATGATTCCAATGGCGTAGCTACGACGGACAAAATTGATGATTGCCTTAATGACCTTATTTTTACTTTTTTTTGGCTTGTCACTTTTAAAATCCGGAAAAATTTCAGTAATAAATATGCGACAGCGAGTTCCATAGATGCTAATCTCTCAAATTCTCAAATTTTCTAAATTTTCGGAAGTGACGTGCAAAAAAAGTCATAAAATATTTTTTGCCCTCCCTCCCCTTGAAGAAATCCTGACTGCGCCTTTGCGTGATGCTGATGCAACTGATGATAGAAATAAAAGAAACTTGTGTTGAAAAAGCAAGCACCAGATAAGTAATAATAATCAAATCTGATTTAACCGCCGCCACATGTTAGTACAAGAACTACATCACACTCCGTTGAATTAGTGACTTCAATAAAAGCGTTTAAAAATGAATCCGAAAGGTGAAATGAAAATTTTCACCGCGGAAGGTGAAACATTTCGGGAAGGCAGACGAAAATGGAAATTTTTTCCATACGGAAGAGATGTCAGAAATTTTATTGGAAGAAAAAATTTGGGGCGTTTTGACCACCAACCCTGTACATACGCGCTTGAAATGGACTAAAAACAATTGATTTTACAAATTCTTGAAGTATTTTTGAAACATTTTTTAAATGGATGGCCACCAAAAATTCGACTTGCGAATTGTCGCTCACGATGAGTTGAAAAAAGTTCAAGATAATATGTTGAAATTTTTCACCTGCTTCAAATACTCAACACAAGATTTTGTTGGTGAAGAAGACTTCAAAGAAATTATTTGAATTGTAAGACGATGATGACGATTTACTAAGGAGACATACCACGTCTACGTAAATACAGAATGAATTTAAAAGAATCAAAACGTTATTTAAAATCCCACCTTACGGCCTGGTTTCACCTCTTGAAAAGCTTTTCTTACAGATCTCTATCAACTTTTTTAAAACTTTCAAGGCACAATTTCTTTTTTATTTTTTATTTTTTTTTTAATGAACTTACGATTTTAAGAACACTTAGATTTTCAAACTTTAAGATAATATTCACCGCAGTACCGCATCAAAATATTTCATTGCAAATGCAGAAAATGTTCCTTCAAATGTCTAAAATGAAGTTAAACGTTTAAAAGAAAGAAACTAAAATATTTTTAACGAACATCTGTAGCGAAGGATGAATGAATGACGAATACATTAACAGGAAAAACAGTTTCCTTTGATAACCAAGTTCATCATATTCGAAGGACGATAATACTTACTTCATAATTTCGAGGAATACTGATGGTTGAATGAATAGCTTTTTGAAGCGGAGTTTTCAAGTTCCCATTTTCACGATCCATAATCGTTAAATGGATTTAATTGCATGAGTTTAATATCGTAAAAATTCGCATATCTAAAACCAAAAAAAAAAAAAAAAAAAAAAACATGTTAGTCAATTAAATAAAACAGATAACATTTAAATATTATACAGTCACTGATTTCATAATAATAACTTCTTGTTCACACAGTTACACAAATGCAAAATCAGTATGTTTAATTCCTTTTTTGTTATAATCGTCAGCTAAAACTGCTACCATACAAAAAAGAACTGAATACAAAGGCTGGATCCTCTGCAGTTTTTTATGCTATTCCAAAAAGCTAACGATGTTCTTCAGTAAGTTCATGTAGCTCTTCAACAAATTTAACTTTTAACACTAGTTACACCGATTACCAAGTCGACTAATTAACTCTTGAAGCAACTATGAGCGCTTTTATAGCTGGTTATTTTTACGCCTTAGCTCTCCTCGATGACTGACCACTGGCTATCTGCTTAAATATGCACTTTTGAGTGCTTCTCACGAGGGTAAGAAAATTTGGGTTTTTCTTCTATTTTAATTTATTAAGGCCTAGAGGATATATTTTATAGAAATACGTTTAAGCCAACTACCTACACAGTTAGAGTTTACAGGCGCCGGCATTTCACAGGCACCTACCTGTGTACCACGTCCAACGTAGCTATAAATTCACTCATTTGAAATTTCCTCGGCATAATCGATTTGCAAAATTTATATTCCGCTTCCGTGAAATAAGGTCAACTTATTACGATACGGTAGCGTAATCTTAAACTAATTATCCAGCTTATCAAATAAGTTACGTTAGCTAAAAAACGGCGGCAGTACACAACTGAATTCAATAATTACTTTCTCGAACATTTCAAGCAGATTCACAGGGTGGCAACAGCGGGTTACAGCTGTGTAAACCGCAAAAATGTGAAAGTGACTTTCGAACAGCGCATTAAACACCCATAACCAACAAAAGCCAAAACATCATATTTTTTTTGACTTTTTTGTTTTTACCAATTCGTCCAGGTTAATTATAGGAATTATTGTCATCAAATGAATATGCGTCAATGATGTTAGTTGAAAATTTTTTTTTTACCTCGTCGTCATTGTATTTACGTGTTTATGAAACGAACGAATGTTGTTCGAAAAGAACAAACTGAGGGAAAAAATCCTCAATGATTCGCAACATTCTGTAGCAATTTGATACGGCTAAAGCATAGGTACACAGCGCAGACTGCAGAGCACTGACAGAGAAAATTCACAGGGAAAACGTCAACAACATTCGTTCACCGTCATCATGTTTCTTCTTTTTTTGTGATTTTTCATTCTTCAGCAGACGAGCTTAAATAAAACATAGGTGCCTACTATTGCATTTTTATCCGGCTCGAAATATTCGAACGAATTTATGGCGACTCAAACCGAAAATAGAAAAAATGAAAAACTGTTTTCAGAATTTGAGTGTAGCAATAGGCTTAGTAAATACTGACAAAGATTAAACTGACATAGTAAACTCGGATTGTTATGAGAAAACTGAATCTTTAATAACAAGTGCGCAACTGTAGGAATGAGGAGAGATGGAGACATATGTGTACGGAAAATAAGGCCTTTTTGATCGATTGCAATCAAGAAAACTAGTTTAGGTACAGAAAATTTCACTACGTAGAAGATGAAGATGAATGAGTAGGAATCATATAACACTAAACAAAAGACCCGTCGCGGCTGTGTTTGATTTTTTGATACACTCGCACCGACCTACATTCTTAAAGCCAGTTCCAGAAATGTGTTCGTTTGAGTTGGTGTGGTTCGGTGTAAATGTACCGAAGTTGTTCGTTTTGAAAGACTGGATTGGAGAAACTACACCGACGTACATCATCAACACCCACTTCTACGAGAACGAGCAGTTTGGTGTGACAGAAGAACAACAAATTCAGTTGTAACCATAGAATTATTTCCCTAGATGAACATCTGGGTGCTAATTATAAGGAAGGTTTTATGATTCGTTCAGGCTACAATAATTAATTTGCAGGCATACTCCCACGCCAAGTTGGTTTGACTGAAAGTTTACACAACGGTAAACCATCAAATACCATTTAACACCGGTCCACATTCATGATTCATCTTCACCCCGTGTAAGAAAAAGTAGTTCGAATCCAATCAAACACACCCAGAATAAAATTATCAATCGAACGAAAATGTTTAAAAAAAAGGGATAGATCTAGGTGGAGTGCAACCTTCCATTACGATTCTTTTCTGTACTCGACAACTTCTTCTTATTCGCGTACAAATTCACTCACGTCAGATCCATCTTAATTACAAATAGCCAAGCAGTACCGGCAACTTGCAGCAAAATTTCATTGTTTGCTTCCTCTATAAGTTTTTTTTTTTTTTTCGATTAATTTTCCTTTTTAATACTCTTATTAAGTAACAAAAATAAGTGTGATTGAATAACTTTTCGATTGTTTTTATACCTTAGTAAAGGCACGGCTGTACGCAGGATTTACCGCTGGGAAGAGGCTGGAAGGCAACAATGAAAAAAATTTTTTAGATGGTTTTAATGTTCTAGAATATTTATAAACCTACTTATGAAATTTTATTTATTTTTTGCCCTCCCTTACGACGCTGAGTAGGCGTACTAAAACACCCACAATATCTGTCAATACAATTCAGTTTTGTTTTTGAAGTCTTTTTTTTTTAAAGGGCGGTTTTGAATTTCAAAAATCCTTATATCTATGCCACTATACATGGGGTTCAAAAAAAATTATAATATCTATAAAGCAAAAAGAAGTTAATAGGAATACACTCAACTCAATTTCAATTTAGATGAGCGATACCTATGGGTTTCTACCTTTTTTTTGGGTTTGCTTTTTTTTCTTTTTATTTTGTTTAAAAATTCAAGGTGGTCCAAAATGTTTTTTTTTTTTTTTTCGAGGGTTGCAAGCGCATCACGCGCTACATGTAAGTTGCCGATACTGTAACCAGCACGAGAAGCATAAAGGCGGTATTAACAAACTGCACATATTGTAACTTAAGGGCCAATGGTGGGCAAGATATGCAGCAAAAATTTTTCGTGGCTCCTTCAATTTTGAAAATAAAACAATTTTTTGTAAAAACGCATCCGTGTTTATTTCATTTATTGACGTCCATATATGTGTACGAACATTTTTTTGGCAACATATTCTGCTACCTTTTTCTTTCAAAATTTGAAGTACGGGCAGCAAGTTAATACCACGTTTATACTTCTCGTACCCCGTTAATACATCGAAATGTCACGAATCCTCCTATACTCCTCTCAACACAAACATTAAGCACCCGCTACAATACCTACCACCTTATACTGTGGGAAAATCATTTAGCAGCTTATGAACTTTTTACTCAATGTTTTAGATACTCCAAAAAATAAACCTGAATTCAATTAGTAGATAATGATTTACAAACTATTTTATTAACAAGTATTTGGATTTTTTTTTTTTTTTTTTTTTTTAATTCATTTTAACAGAATACCTAATACAATAAAGCGACATTGCTACATAGCCACCTCCCAGCAAAAAACGAGATACAATTATTCACTGCATGTACTGTATCCATATTATTTCTCATGACGCCATGTATGATGATATGAGCAACGAATAAACCAGCAAGTAAACTTCAGACTGGAAGTGCATAAGAAAATGATCAAAAATTTTCAAAAAACCGTCTAGTCCTCCTTCCCACCCATCAATGAAAAAATAAATTGAAATTTTAATGCGCCTATTTCTTCTAGAATTTTCATTTTTCGAAACGTTTAAAAATTTTCTCAATGACAATGTCAACGTCAAGAGTGGGCAAAATCTTCGAAAAAATGATTCGAATGACGAATCATGAATTAATTCAGTCCAGAGGGTAAAAAAGTGATTCGCACAAATCATTTTCTACGAATCACAAATTCTCAATGTATCAAACGTTAAATAATACCATTTGACTTCGATATGGGAAAAAAGTTCTGAACCTTTGAGAAATTTTTAATAAAAAACTGTTTTTTTTTCTAAGTGCCAAATTTCCCTGAAAATTCCGCGAATTTCCTGACCAGAAAAATGGGATAATTATTCGGCTGTTTCTCAATGAATGATTCGAATCACGAATCCTCTGTTTTCTACGTGATTCGAATTACGAATCACGAATCACGAATCACGCACTGCTTTTTCAAAAGTGACTCGAATCTCATTTTTTCACGAATCCTGCCCACTCTTGTCAACGTGCACCACCATCAAATTGACTAGAAACCAGCCATTTATTTCTTGATGACCCGGCACTTGCTTCAGGAATCGTTAGAATTGCATGCAAAATAAAGGCCTGGTAAAATGTCTTCAAAAAGAATATATTTTTTCCACAAAAAATTCACCCAAAGGATAGCGAATTTCTATTTTCTACTTCCCTCAGCTGCATTCTAACGAATGATTTTCAACTTTTAATTGCAAATCGAGCTCAGTTCGCTGCCAGATACACTCGTTTTCCTCAAATTAGATTGGAAAATTTTAACAATATGAATATGGGTTGACCTTTAAGAAAAAATTTCAGTCACAATATCACGAATGGAAAGAGCGAAATACGGATGGAAAATTTAGCAAAATTGAGTTCGTGCCGATCAATGCAAATACAGATGTACGACGACAGTCACCTTTCAAAACAAAACACAGAAAGCAAAAACATTTTTCAGCGAGCACTAACACCACTTTACACTCGTATAAGTACAGTAACGTTGAATGATGAAGCACGTTAAATCACAACATTTATTAGAAATTACGAGAAGGGAGCACATAAGATGAGGTATACTTGCAAATCAACAAACCATGCTTAATTTGTTTTTAAATAAAAAATGTAAATAAGCAGTGGTTAGGCTCCGCTTTACAGTCAGGAGATGCCGTATGTAACAATAAAATTACAGAGAACCTAAGATTAGCAGATTTATAATAATTAAAGGTGACTATTTCAGAGACGGGACTGGTGAATAGGCTAATTAATACATTATTTTATTTAAGTTATTCAAGGTAAACATTTCAAATTGAGTCATTTTCTAGCAATAACACTTGTTTTTTTACACGCAGAGGTATATATGATGCAGATTAATCTTCGTCGTATATACTCATGCGACAGTTTCAGTATTACCATTCGGATGGCTTTCATTTTTACTTTCATTATACATACGTATAATTACACGATCAAGATAATCATAGATTCTAAGATAGCTTTAATATCAGAAAAATCAATAACGAAAATGAAAAATAAAGGCATGATTAGTGGTCGTAACTGAGATTCACAAGAAAAAGGAAAGTTGCAAAATAACTGCGTATGCTTCATACATAAGGAAACGAAAGACTCGGAAAGTAACGTTATAAGGATCCATCTTTTGATGCAGGAATTCAGGAAATAGAGGCTATATATCATTAGAATTAACTCTTGATTTTTTTTTCTCATGCTATCCTCTCAACACACTGCATCCAATTAATCACAGTGAGCAACTGTTTTTTCACACAGATTACTTTATGTATTGAACAAACACACTCTTTTATCATTGACCACAAACAATATTTAATGAAAATTCAATCAACAAAACTGCCCGTTTCCTAACCATCAACTCAAATACTTCTTTCAAAACAATATTTTCTTGACAAACGAAAATTAATTTTTTTATTAACCTCAGAACTTTCTGACTTTGGAGGTAATGAATTCAAGAATCAACAAACAAAGAAGTCCATCACCGCACAAGCACTGAATTACAACTTCTCAAAATTTCAAATCAAAATTATACCTCAAAATGTAAATTGTGAGCTGTGGTAAAAATTGTATTTTCAACCAGTTTCCAGCAAGGTAAGTACCTAAAAATTCAACTAGCATTACTAAAGTTATCTTGGTAACACCCGTTGCCAAAATTAAATACTTAGAGAGAGATTGTCATAAGGTGCATAGTTTCTGTGTGAGATCTGTACAGATTTTTTACTGGAAATGAGAACCAACATATAATTTTTGATCTTATAAAACAACCTAGGGATGGAGGTCGATCAAGATTTTCGTTTCATGACCCAAGAAAACCTTTGGCATCTAAATCTCAAGTTCATATATACATAATTATACAATATTTTCTTTTTACTACGGTTCAGGTCACAATTCTCGTCCGATAATCACGTACGAACATTATTATCAACCAAAAGACTGGACCTATTGATTTTGGATTATTCTACAATTTTTTCATTTTGACATAATTTTATATATATGTACGCATCGCCCAAAATTTTGTTTTCACGGTTCTGAGAAAACTACCAGGTGGACAGGGCTGAAATTTTCATGAGAGACAGTTCTCATATTGAAGTAGGTCTGAAAGAAGTTTTTTGCCTATTGGTAAGTTAGTTTCTGAGAAAACTGGAAAACAAAAAATTACTGGAAAAGTCATTTTTCCGGAATTCTGAGAAAATAACAAAATTGATCGGGCTGAAATTTTTACAACAGACTTTCCTTATGTTGATGCAAGTTTCTTAGAAGTTTAGTGCCTATTAATTTAGTAGTTTCCGAGAAAACTGTAGAAGAAAAATTTCTCGAAAAAATTTTGTGTTCACGATTTTGAGAAAACTACCAAATAGATAGGACTGAAATTTTTACGAAAGATAGCAATTTTATGGGAGCAGATCCGAAGGAAGTTTGATGCTCATCGGTTTAGTAGTTTTCCAGAAAATAGGAAACAAAAAATCTCTGGAAAAACAGTTTTTAGAAATAAAACATTAATAGATCGATATTATTGTTAAAGGTATGGATAATTGACGATAGTTTTTTTTAATTTCTTAACCTGAAACTAGCAATGGAATATCGATATACTGATAATTATCGATATAAGTATCGATGAATATTGACATAAATTTCGATCAAACTAGGTTTTCTAGCGAAACATTGCTGCGCTAGAGTTTTTATGGTTCTAAAATGCCTAATTTTTTTATCAGTAGCAACAAAATTTGGAGAACATATTTACTATGCTACGAATTTTGGTGACGATCAGCCGGACAGCACTTACCCTATATGTTCAATTTGGGGCCCTAAAATGGTTAATTTCCAGCCAACAAATACGAAATTTTATGCAATAATTATTAACTATCAGTATTACATTCTGCAAATTTTGGTGGTAGTTGCCTGTTTTTTATAAAAACAACCACCACCATTTTCTTTTGGAGCGACAGCTAGTTTTGTTTTTATTACAAAATTTATAGGTATAACTTGAAGGTTTGACGCATACAGAGAAAAAATGTTAAAAATTTGTAACATTTCAGTTGAAAGGTAGGTACAAAATAAAAAATACTTTACATTTAAGACTTCTACTAAAGGTTTTCAGCAGAGCAAAAATGAGATCTACATACAAGCTAGAAAAGTTGAAACAAACCAGTCTTACAGCAAAAGAAGATTTTTTCAACCAAGCCATGACAGTTGAATTAAAACTTTTTACATGATTGTGTGCAATAATCACAATCGCACTAAAGCAAAAGAATAAGAACAGGTGGATTTAGCATCACGGCAATGAATACTCGCAAACAATATTGATTGCAAGTCAATATCTGTCAAAAAAAAAATTATCTCTGAACATTAGAATTCACCTTAATAAAGTCTTAAACCACTCACCCGCAACTAATACAGTTTCCCAATGCTCAAAATGATTTTGATGAAAAGCTCTAAAGAGCTCCTCACAAAACAAAATCCAAAACTGCAGACACCTTCCAGTATATTAATCTTGGCAACCATGCGAAAACATCTGAATTATATTTTCGGGATTAGATATTTTCATTACTTCACACTTGATCAAATAGAAAATACGTAATCCAAAAATCGAATTTTCAGAAATTACAAAATTATGAAAAAAAGGTAACGATCCAAAAATTTTACCTCTGGAGAATATCAATCTTCAATTATTCAAACAAAGTAACGATTAATAATTTTAATATTTACTACGATTTCAAGAAATAAAATTAGCCTAGCTAATCGGTATAAAGTCGAAACACCAATTAAAAACAAAATCAAAATTTATTTGACGTAGCTTACGGCACGTCCGTCAGTAGACAAACAACCACTCAATAGTTCACGGCAAAGGAGGAATTATTATTATTATTATCAAATTTTCAAAACACGAATTAGGGTCCATATGTTTTCTTCAGTGTAATTTTAGCAGAAAATTAAAACAATGACCTCTGACCTGACCAGTAATAAGGTCTGTAGACAGCGTTCGAAAATTGTAGTTTCGTAAAAATGTTGTAAAATTAGGTCCCCAAAAATTGTAGTTTCGTAAAAATGTTGTAAAATTAGGTCCCCGCCATAACATAACAGAAATCTATATTTTAACGAGTTAAAAATTATTTCAAGGGTAATAAAATATTTCACGTTTTTTAAATTCACATTATTTTTAGAAACGATTTCATTTAACTTACACCAATTCATCGAAGTAGACGTTCTCTTCAATTAAAAAAGCAATTGAACATAAACTTCCAAGTCATTCAAAATAAATACAAATACAAAATGCTAAATTAAAAATCAATTAGAAATTTTAAACGGAATTCTTACGAATCTCTAATTAATAGGATGATAACGGAATATCTTCATAAATAATTATCAATACGAGGCGATGTTGCGTGACGTAACAACTGAAAGTTTTATCTCACTGGGTGGCTAAAACCACAGAGTATTAAATATAATGGAGGACGCATGCCCATTTAAACGCTGCTACGAAAAATGGCACCACTTTTGAAGAGATATCCCCATCATTTTAGTAACAAATTCAGATTTGTTCACCCTGTATTTTGGCCCATTAATAATGACAAGAACTTTTTTTTTTGTTTTTCAAATAATTGAATTAAATGAACGAATAAGTATAACTGACAATTCAGAAACTACATCAAACCCAATTTCCTAGATTAAAATGAGACAAAAATTGTACTAATCCTTAGGATTGGGTATACTTTGTCTTAAAAGCGGTGTCGTTTTTTTGTCTCGCATGGGTCCTCTATTATATGTATTAATACTCTGTGGCTGAAACACGTGAAAAGCATGGTGAATATTCGAATTTTTGATCATAATTATCCTACTACAAGTAATAGCTACTTATTCGACATAATGAAATTTTAGAGGAGGCTTCATCAAATAAAATAAGCCAAAGATCAAGAAATTTGAGCCTTTAGAAGCCGAGATAATTGAAAAATAACACAAAATTGTGCCTCAAATTGGTGTTTTTGAGCAGTGCACCTCATTAGTTGTCCTCAAAGTTAATTACACCAATAACATCAAGCACTATATTATTTTTTCAGTTTATAATGATTCAAATTTCTTGTTCTTTGGCTTATTTTATTCTTTGAAGCTTCCTCTATAATTTCATTCATGTCGAACAAATAGCTACCTCTTATTTTAAGACAATTAAAATTTAAAATTCCTATATTTCCATTCTATGCTTTTCATGAATATTTAGCCACCCAGTGAGATTACTGGCAAGAATTTGTGACATAAACGACATTGCCTTATATAGTACTGGATCAGTAAAGAACAATGATTTTTGATTAGATATGATGGTGCTAAATAGGAAACTACGGTGTACCTTTTGACATACTTTGCACCACGTTTATATACGCTATCCCTGTAAATTAAAGGGATGACTTTATCAAATGTATTCTAAACTGGTGAATTCCAGAAAAAAACATTTTTTATGTCTTGCATTTTCTCAAAAATTCTTCATTTCAAAAAAATAAGATTTTCCAATTTATGAGATACAATCTGCATTACCATTGTGTGTGAAACAAACTTTCAACAAAACTGGTCAAGAATTAAAACTTTTAATAAAGACATTAAAACCTAATCACACCTTTAAGTTTTTTGAGTTTTCACTTCTCATAATTGATACTAAAAAAAATCATTTATTATAACTGAAAACTAACTTCCAACAGAACTGGTACAAAACTGAAAATTACAAAAATTTTCAAACCTAAATATACTGTTCTCAGTCTTAGTTTTTAGAATTTTCAGTTTTCAGAGGAAAATTTTTTTTAATGTATTTAATACTCCAAAAATGGCAAACTTTCCTTTATTTTGCATTTTCATGTTTGTTTAAGACTTTAAGACTCCAGTGTAATATTCAAGCAGTGTGGTCTAAGTGATACTACGGTGTTAAAAAGTAACACTTGCGATACTTTCTAACGCAAATTGATGCAATATTTTAGAGCATTCCTTAAGTGGTCTAATTTGTGCGGACAAATTAGACTACCTCAGTATTGATATAAGTAAATATTTTTAACATGTTAGTTGTGCATCATTACTGTATCACTTGACTGATCAACACAAAAATTGGCAGCATGTTACAATAAATAGAATATTTGTTTAAAATTTCGTAGCTATTGCACCAAAATTAAGCAAATTATAGCAAAAATAAAAATGAAAATACCGGCTAGTGCAGATTAAAATCATTAGGTCTGATCCTTGGTTTAGTCTGGCTGTTTGTGCCAAATTTTGTGACTCTCTGACAAAAATTCATGGTAACAAGAAAATAAATATGAATTACAGCGAATAGTACCAAAATTTTCTTCGGGTCATAAAATAAAAAGTGTACCTATCTCTAGCCCTGGGGGCTAATACTGGATTGAAATTAATGAATAGAAACCGATTTAGAAATTCTTTTCCACCAAATGCAGAATATTGCTTAAATAGTGGCTGAGGAATTATTGATTGAAAGAAAAGAGGTTTTTTGATTCCAAAAATGGCAAATTTTATATTAATTTGCATTTTTTTTATGTTTTTTATTTTCATGCACCTGAAGATTGAAAAATTACATAAAAAGAAAATTGGAGCATAGTTTTTCTTCTTCCCAGAAACGGCAACCCAGTTCTCTAGAGGAAATAGTAGCTGAGGAATCATTGAATGGGGAAAGGTTTCTACATTCCAAAATTGGCCAATTTGGTATTAATTAGCATTTTTTCATTTGCTTATTTTCAAACAGGTACAGATAATTAAAATATTTCCTTAAAATTTAGCAGATAATTTTCACATTATGACCCAATTATTTTAGGTATATAATTATTTACATATGTACTTGTTGCATAAAATTTATGTTCATGGTTTAGAGAAAACTAGAAAAGGGATGAGGCGGAAATTTTCGTAAAAGATAGTTCTTATATAGGACTAGGTTTGAAAAAAGTTTGGTGACTCCTGATTTAGAAAACTAGAGAATAAAAAATTGCTGTAAAAACGATTTTTCCATGATTTTGAGAAAATTGCAAAAGGAATTGGGCTGCAACTATCATGATAGAATTTCCTTACAAAGGTGCAAGTCTGAAAGTTTCGTGTCTATTAATTCAGTAGTATGGAAAATTTGAAAAATTTGAGAAATATCTATAGAACCCACTGTCACATATTTATTGCTAAACATTTTTCCCAGTATGAAAAGTGATAAAAAAAAAAAAAAAACAAGAGCAGCAATATTTTGCTGGAAAACCCACTTTCCTAACTTTTATCCATAATTCAAAACTAAAAGAAAAAATTGCAAAAAACCTTTCAGACCTGTTACAATATGGTAACTATTTTTTGTAAACATTCCAGCTTCATCTGTCTGATAGTTTTTTCAAAACTGTGAATATAAAATTTCTACCAGCAATTTTTCTCTTCCAATTTTCTTAGAAACTACTGAACTAATAGGCACCAAACTTCTATTAAACTTACACCAATATATGGAAAATCTATCGTAAGAATTTTAGCCCGATCCCTCATGTCATTTTTTCAGAATCCCAGAAAAGCAACTTCTTGAGAAATTTTTTCCTTTTGAGTTTTCTTGGAAACCAATTAACTATGAGGCACCTAACTTATTCAAGACCTTTTCCAATGTGAGAACTATCTCATAAAAATTTCAGCTCTATCCATTTTGTAATTTTCTCAAAACAATGAACACAAAATTTTGGATGATGTATACTTAAGGTGTTCAGGCAGCATAGGGATTCAAACCTGTACCGACTGAACACCTAAAACTTCCCTCATCTCCACCACCAAAAGTCAGCACCATATTCACTCGGCCACGGTTCCGGGTGATGATGAACGAGGGAGAATCGTGTATCAGCTGACGTAGTGTGGTAGCTGCCACACCACTCCTCCTCAATATAGCGGAGCGTAATACGCCACCTGTACAGAAGCGCCTAATAGGTAGGAATGTATACAGGAGCATAGTGTGATGCCCGCCCTTATCACCACCCCATGGTGTACACCCTCTGGCACTGTCACATATACTGGTGATGCAACGTGCTAACCACAGTTACAGACTGTACGAGTGTCTGAGAGATGGCGTTAACAGCCATCTCCCATATCACATCGGGGTCACCACTTTAGGAGTTTAGGTGGCACGGGGATTTGAACCTGTACCGAATGAACACCTAAAACTTCCCTCGTCTCCGCCACCAAAAGTCAGCACCGTATTCACTCGGCCTCAGTGCTGGGTGACGGTGAACGAGGGAGAATCGTGTATCAGCCAACGTAGTGTGGTAGCTGCCACATATACATATATACATACAAACATATTTACAGGGAAAGGGATGGATTTTTTTCCTAACAACAGGCATTGTGGCTTATTTTTGGTAAAGTGGCGTATTTTTTGGGTCGCCATATTGTAACCCCCCTTTTCTCAAAAAATAAGAAAGATAATGTTTTCTCCTTTGCAGCCTCATCATACTGAACCTTGAACTACATAAAATCAAACACTTACCACTTCTTAAGTTAATACTCCTTCCTCAGTACCCCAAATGTTTTGGATCATATTTCAGGATGATTTTTGCAATTTTCTCGGCTAAGGGTTGATTCTAAAGAAAATTTAATTCTTATTAAAAAGTTTTCTTCTAGAATTTTCTACAAATAAAGTGACTTGCGTATTTCTCATAGGCCCAGTAGTTTTTGAGCTGTAAACAACAGAACATTTTACCGAACAAAATTCATTTAGGGGGCTGTTAAGAGAGACCATACCATCAACTTTAGGTATGGAAAATGTTTTGTTCCATGATGCACACTACCTGACACACAAACCCTACAAAATACTTTCTTCAAATTTTTAGGAGAAAAAATTTTTTTCATGTCAACCGGTAATATAGCAAGCTAAAAGCAAAAAAGTAACTTGCAGTGAATGGAAAAATATCAACAATAGAAAAAAAAAGGGGACGATATATTCTTATTCTGACATAGTCAACAAACATACACATTGAAAATAAGCCTACAACTTTACCTTTTAATTTCTATATATATATACACGCAAGCCTGAAGCACCGCTCCATGGCTCTTCGGCTTATGCCAACCCAGAATTTCTGGTAACACTGTAGAATTTGTTATTTTAGAGGGACAACGAACTTTTTTTTTTCATTTCTATGTGTGGCTGTGTGAGTAGAGGCGCAAGAGCATCAAGGGAATGGTTTGTACATTTATTATAGTGATACATATACATAAAAAATTAGTTTGAAAGAAAACTGGAGAAAAAAATTCCTGGAAAAGTGGTTTTTTTTAATATTATAAGGAAACTACAGAAGAGATAGGTCTGAAATGTTCACGAAATGTAGTTCTTATGAAATACCATATATGATACGAGTTTAGTGTCGATTGATTCAGTAGTTACCGAGAAAAATGTAAAACAAAAAATTACCGGAGAAAAGCAATTCGCCAGAGTTGCTTGAAATATCTTTTTCACATTTACAACGCTAGCAAGGGGTTCTGAGCAAGTCTGTATTGAATTAATTTAGGTATTACGTGTTTTTTTTTGTTTTTTTAATTGTAGATGAAAACTGGCAAATTGGGTTTTCCACAGATGTATATTTCTATATAAGTATTTACTTTTTTTCTTTATTTATTAATTTTAACTGGCTATTTGACTTGGGAAACTGCGGCAGTTGAATTTTGACGAAGCTGTTGGATTTACCTGGTAGAAATGAAAATAAAATTGTTCAACTGGAAAAAAATTTGTGTAATTGTTCTATTTAGAACTTCAGTTTTTGAGTTTTCACTTCTCAGAACTGACACTAAAACTACAAAGTAGAGTTAAGAACCAATTTTCAAACAGAACAGGTCCAAAACCAAAACTTAAAGTGAAAACTTTCGAACCTAATTACAGTTTTCTGCTGTTTGAGATTTCACTTCTTCGAACTGAACTGATATTGAACGGGAATTTTAATAAAATTTGGAATAAAACAGATACATCAGGGGTAGACTTAGGATTTTTAGAAGCGGGCGTATTTATAGGTATAACAAAAAATACGCCACAAATGAAATACATTGCCTACACAAGCTTTCCACCACAATTTAACTGCTATGAATTAAAAAACATTTCTATCTAAGATACAAAATACAGTAAATTTAATTTTGCCAGGAAAGATTAATACCAGAAATTCGGTTAGCACTCTAAGATTTTTTTCTACTCAATGGCAAAAAAGGTGGAAAGTTGATAACAAAAATTTAACAAAGGATATAAAATGTAGCAAGGATAAAGATACAAACTCACAAGCTGAAATAAAAAAACTCTAGTGCAGCAATGCTTCGGCAGAAAACCCAGTGTGCAGATGGAGATGGAGATGAGATGGAGCAAGAGAGGGCATACTTGAAAAATTTTTGAAATAATATCGATGGTAATGTACATTTGTATCGATATTAATTGATATTTATATCAATAGTAATCGATATGTATAACAATAGTGATTGTATTTATAGAGTTGTGAAACGGTGCAGTAGAGTAATTGTGTAATTGAAATATGGATGTATTCAAAGTAACATCTCAGAAGTATGTGTAATTGCAGCAAAGATATAAATCATGTACGTAGTATGAAGAGTACAAGATAAACAAGTATGGGTGGAGATGAACCAGTAAATGGCAGAACGAGGCAATGGTGCAGCTGCAAGTAAGAGTACAAAAGTTTTCAGAGAAAGATAGTCAAGTGTTTGCAAGAGTATGAGGGGACGAGGATTGGTGGTCCCAACATATTTATATGAATAGAGATTGATATTCATATCAATAGTGATCAATATTTATATTGGTAGGTATCGATATATCAATATTTCATTGTTAGTTCCAAGTTAAGAAATTACAAAAAACTATCAATAGTTATCCATATCTTTCATAAAAATATTGATCTATCTTCAACCATATATTAGATGGACTGAGCATACTGATAAAATGTTGAAGGCAACCAAATGAAATGTACATTCCATTCAAAAGTTCCTTCCCTTATCAAACTGTACTTTTCACAGAATTCATTGACAAATTCTCTTCGATTTGAAGCCATTAAATTAATTAGGATTCGGCTAAAAATTGAAGAGAATTCACCTACAAATTCTCTTCGATTCGCTGATAAATTAATCAGGATTCAATGACAAATCAAAGAGAATTCATCAACGAATATTAAAAAGGAATAAATGACGCTATTTAATTATAAAAACACTTTCATTTTGTAAAATGACAATGCAAATCCCTCCAAATTATTTAATCAACTGACATATGATATTTGATAAATCCTGAAAAAAGGGAATTTCTGAATGAAATGTACGCCTTCATGGTGTCTCCATATAACCCAATGTTAATTTTATCAGTATGCGCAGTCCATTATGTATATGGTTGAAGGATCTATCAATGTTTTATCATTAAAAACCAATTTTCCAGGAAATTTTTTTTCCTGTTTTCTCAAGGATTATCAGACCAATGAGTATCAAACTTCTTTCAAACTTGCTCCCACTTGAGAACTTTCTTTAATAAGAATTTCAGCCCTATCTGTTTGGTAGTTTTCTTAAAACTGTGAACAATTTTTTCCAGTAATTTTTCTTCTACAGTTTTCTCGGGAACTACTGAATTAGTAGGCACCAGCACCGAAGACAAAATTTTAGGATACATACATAAACACATAAGTCTGTCTGATAGAACCTTACCAACTTACACCAAACTACACCAGTAGGGCGATTCCACAAATGTAGAAATATTATATGACTTTGCACCAAGTTTTACTTGAATATTTATGGAATATCCCTAATGATATAGATTAGTGTAAGTTAGTGTAATCACATCAAACAGAGCTATAGACACGTACATACATATGTAGGTACATTTAAAAAAATTAGGTCAAAATGAAAAAATGGCACCAACCATTTTTTTTTCTCATGATACAGGTAATTTTCATCAACTCTAACACTAACTCTTGTGAGGTCAATTGTAATACCCCATTTGAAGGCAAACTGGGTAAAAAGCATGAAGTAACATGCACTGGGGATCTGAATATAAATGAGAAAACCCAATTAAGGTGTAAAATAGACTCCAATGAGAAGTAAAATTCAGAACAGCAAAAATATACTACATGACAGTTTGATTTTATTCTATCTCTGTAGCAATAAGGTACTTGTACTAGCGATATATTTTTCTCCATTAACATTATGTTGAGAATTATTTGGCAATAAATTCTTTATTGCCTATTTGAGCACCTTAATTATAAATGATAAAATAATAATGAATTATCAACTTCGACTATTCATAACTATAAAAATGCGAAGGGAAGATAGAGAAAGGTTCCCTGCATTTTATTAAACCAGAATATCTTGTCACCTAATAAAGCTATGATGATGAATGTAATGTTTAAATACTTGGAATGTTACACTTGATTGAATGAATCCTCATTCATTTCATTTGGTCCACCTGTACTAAAGTTACAGGTAAATATGAAAAGAGAAACACTTTCCAAGTCTATTCCTTTCTCATTCAATCAAAACTATCATGACATCTGATGGAGCCAGAGTAGTGTATATGGGATCATGATACTGGGGATATTCTGCATCATCAAATAAGCCCTTATTCATTTCATTAGGAACATTTGGAGTAAAGTTATGGTAGAATATAGGATGTTCAGTCCAGCTCACCTCTCATTCAAACTATAATATCAAAGACCTAATCAAATAAAAAAGACGCACGTAGTCTTTAATCAATCGAAAATTTGAGACATTACAGAGATAATTCAATGAGTCTATATTTACTTAATTTGATTTAATTGAAACAATGTTACAGCTGAACAAAAAAACGATATTTTAGAAGTAAGTTTACTCACCTGTCATTGATTCAACTATTCAAGCAGTGAAACTATCCCTATCAATCGACAATTTTTGACACTGTTCATACTTGAGAATGTTCAACAACTGAGAAGTAAATTGATTTTAATTATATTATAACTAAAATAGAAAATTAGAGTTCAAATAGGGTAAAGCAGCAGCACTTTTTGTAATAAGAATCACCTTATTCCTCTAATGATACTTATTATGTTGCCTTCAAAGGCACAACACCAACATAATAAGCTCAGTCCATATTATTATACTTAGTCAAAGATTATAAATAGAAAATCTTTGAGAAAGTATTTTTCCAATAAGTTACTTCTCATTGTTTCATTTTCAGTACATTCACTATTAATTAGTGATAGCAATGAGCATTTGCTTTTTTTTCTTAATGCTCAAACATTTGAGTATTTGCTCAGCAAATGCTTGAAAAATAAATCGAAGGTGTGGGTATAGGTGTGTGCGCACAACTCAACACCACAAATGTCAGAAAATGCTGTGTGTTCTGAATAAATAGACGAGTGTGTGTGAGCCAAAGTCAGTATTCAAATTGGCAATACTGACAAAGTAAAGCAGTGAGCGCAAAAAAGTTCTTCCTGGACTTTATGTCAACCAGCCCGCTAGGTGATTGACAAGTACGCAAGCACACTTCTTTGTCTCAATCACCCGTTGCCACAAAAGGCATATATTCAGGAAAGAGCAAATGCTTGAGAATTTATGAGTATTTTCAATAATTCTAGTTTCTGGCCTAAAAAAATGGATAAGTTTACAAAAAATCAATTTTTTAAATACAGTTTCATTACAAGAGTAAATCATTGTGTTAAATCTAACATACTCACTTAACTGTTTTCCATACTACATTTTGTTCTCGAGTGAGTTACACTATCTAATGAGCATCCAGGCTGAGTAAGCATATAATTATTGCAACTTACAAGTTTGCAACTGATTACATATTGTTTCAAGAGGAAATATTAAAAATGCTCTAGCATGCTGAGAAAATGCCTAAGCATACTCAGAATTTGGTCATCTATAATAAATGCTCAAGAATTTACCATCACTACTAGTAATGTATTTTCAAGAAAAAAAATATATACATCAATAATTAATTAAAAAGACTTTAAAGCCAAATAAGAAAAATAAAAATTCTAATAAAATTGAAGAACTGAGAGACAAGAAAAATTTTGTCAGCCTCAACAATAGTATTTTATTCTACAACTAAAGTACCTCCTTGATTTTTTTAAAGGCAGGTCTCTATAGACTATAGACTTGTCCTGCGTCAATTCATCGAATTTTACATCAAAGGAAGAAACAATTGTGAATGAAATTTAAAATTTTCCCGGACAACATGGTAAAGCACAAAAAATAAACACTTCAGTTACCATAACGATATGGGTGATATGGGCTGAGCAAGGTGGGCCGACCAGGGAATCGTATATTTGGTGGCGAAGGAATACTGAACATAATGAAGTAAGTATCTAAGGCATGCTTTACGAGCTTTGCACCGCGAAAAACAAATTTTAGGCTCGAAACAGGGAAGTATGAGGAAAATTCACGTGAAAAGGAAAGCCAGTGAATACTGTACTGCAGTTCAACTTACACTATTTGTTTTTAATTTATCGTGACGCAGATTCATAAGAAATGTATCGACAACACTGGAAAGGAATAGAAGTTTCAAAACAGAAACCTCCACAATAGCGATAAATATTAAGTGAATAACACAAACGTCCAACAAAACAAACTGAATGGAATAAAAATCAGTTACTGTGAGGCTCTTTGAAGTGCTTGGAAACTGAGTAAAATGAGTACCAAGGGGGACATTCCCCGCCCTTGGAAATTTACTGAACATTCCTCTCACAACTCATAAATTGCTTTTATGTGATCAAATATTAACTGGTTTTTCTGATTCAAGGTCAAGCTAAAGTCAAGGTTTTACTCCTCTAAAAATGTTATGATAAAAAAAAAACAAACAAAATGGAATGACGAGATTAAACGGTTCCCAGATAAAGGAGAAAAAATCATTCAATCGACCCGAGCACCCACGTACCGATAAAACAAAACCAAAACAAAAACAACAACCATTAAATAAGTTAATAAAATAACCTCCTCGTACACAGTCGGTAAAAACATAAAATTAACACACAGTGTTCTAAGAAATCAGATCATAGTCACTAGCATCCCTTAATTTCTCAGAACTCAAAGGAGGATTCAGAATTTTCCGAAGAGGGGCAAATTCTAATTTCAGTTTTTAACCTCTCTAAAAAGAATAGCACTTTCACTCTATAAAATTTCAACCATGCACGAGGGCCATTCATAAGAGGATTTTTGCTGATGCTCTGGTGCAGTGCATTAGTTGCTCGATGATAGAAACAGTCCTTTGACTTACACTATAAGTTCTGAGACAATTTTTCAAATTGAAAAAACTCTAAAAATTGAAAACTCTAGTTGAACCATTTTTTTATAAGACGGGCATGCGAGATAAAAACACTCTCTAATCTTAATAAGAGAACCTTTCATCAAAATTTACTCACCATCTTGGGTCAAGAAATTTGGCACTTTCTGAGTTTTTTTTTTTTTTAGTTCTATCTTGATAAATCAAACAAATATCTCAAATAACTAGTAAACCACTTTTCTAAATCTAATGGACTTACTAAAGAATGACAGCGTTCAACTATTCAAGAGGTAATTTTCTTAATTTTTATGACTTCTATCCACTTCTTCCGCATATATATTCAATTTCTATTTTTTGAATAAAGTCTTGATACTCATTCAACAGTTGATGCTAACGACATATTTTTTCCTCATCTCCTTTTATTTTCTTGAATTTTTTCAAGCAGTTTAATTCCGAAGGAAAATGTATTAATTTCGATACAAAAACAATCAAAACTTTTTCAACTTTGTACCACATCTCTCAAAATATACCGGCACTTACACTGACTAAACAGACAAGTTCCAGAACACAATTAATATACATGGATAGTGATCTAAATTTTTTTTTCTCGCATATTGACATTTATCAATATTTCATAGAATTACTAGAAATTAAATTCAGCCGAACTTGAGATTATACATACTTTGAAAGCATGAAAGGTAGTCAAACAAGTTCAGGAGGTTTTGTCTTCAAACTCCTCATCCATTCCTATGTGATTATTAGTGATCATACATAATTTGCTAGGAAAGTTTACATTGGGGTTTTTAAAGGTTTTTCAAAAGTTTAGAGACAGCTTACTGAAGCTACAAAAAAAAAACAAAAAAACCTCTAACGCAGTAGTAGCTCCTTTCGAAAAAGTAGGTTTTCAAGACTTTGTAATTGTTGATATAAAATTATAGGACGATTTTCTTTTCATAATATGCTGGGGCGCAATGCACAGCTACTATACTCTATCCAATATAAGAAGAACCCTGACAAACATCAAAGAAAACGCTGACCAGCCAATACGATTGCTTGAAATTGATACATAGTTGTCATTTATAAACAATGCTCTTACTGAATAAAATAATATTCAAAGTGTATTTATAGCAGCATTGCGTTGAGACCAGGGATCATTTTAAATCGGACAGAGTGGTCAAAGGCGCAAAGGAAGGGAGCACCATTCGGTGTTGCGATAAATACTTTTTATATGACTGACAATGGAGTGGTGGGGGAAAACAGTTATCTCCACTGCAGTCAGATGGAATATGAGAAGATCACAAACAGAAACAGTGGGCGGGGGAACCACTGAGTGTCCATGCTACATACTGGATGTTGTCAATGATAGGGAGGCTGTTGCATTTGCTCAAGTCAAATGGAATATTAATTAGATGGAATTTTAGTAGACTATATTTTTTGGTTTGGAATATACTGGCGGGAAAATTTGAACCCGAAATAATCTCGAATATAAGTGCGACTGTCCGAATCCCCATTAGTTCACGGGACCAACACTTCCTGTCATTGAAGTAAGCAATTTTTGAATAAGTGACTTTCTGAAATAAAGAAGAATAAGACAATAACGCTTGAAAAATTGTAATTTGATGCACGAAAATTTGGTACTTTAACGGTATAGTTGTTACAAATAAACACAATAATAGTTTAAGAGTATATTATTATAAAAAGGTTAACAGATTATTACAGAAGTATGAACAACATGAGTGTAAAAGTGAATTAATAAGTGAAGTGAAGTGAAGTGAATAATATACAGAACATTAGACTATTTATAAGGGTGAAGTTCGAGTGACTTTAATTGGGTATTGTGGGAGATATGAATATGATTGGTTGTTTGAAGAAAACGTAGTTTGGATAAAACCAATGAAATTAAAAGGAAATGACAAAAGTAGGAGTGTTAAAGAAATTAATAAGAATTGGAATTATTGCAAGGTATCGAAATATATTCGTAGAAAAGATGACATCATGGAGTATAGACGAAAACAGTTTATGGTGTACCAGAGGTGATGTCATCAGACAAGTCAAGACTTGAAAGACAAATTTGAACTAGTCTTAAATGACGTGAAAGAAAGGAAATGTAAATAGACGGAAATATGAAGAATAGTGTGGGAAAATACGAATTAATAAAGTACGAGAATATTTGAAATAATATGTATGAAAATATCATTACATAAATATCGGGGTAGTTTGAAATTCAAAGTTGGAAAAGTTTGAATTTGAGGAAAAATTAAATAAAATGAAAGGAAATTGGAAAAAAATTTTTATTTTAGGATGGATATTATAAGTAGGATTAAGTTTTAAGAATAGATAAGTATTTGGGGTGGTTTGAATTTTAAACTTTGAGAAAATTTAAAATTGGATAAAGAGTTTATATATGGATAAGTATTGGGGGAGGTTTGAATTTTAAAGTTTGGAAAATTTAAAATTAGAGAAATATAGGAAGATAATTTATTGGATAATTGGATCTTTTTTAGGAAAATAAAGAACATAATACTTCCATATTATCATCGATTGAAAAATCTATGACTGACATTCTGTCTCTGAGAGTTACATGACAGAAGGATAATACTTAGGTATATGTTTTTAGAAAAAAACATACATGGAAAATATATGGATTTGTTACGATAAATAATTTAAAAATAATAAAATATTTCACAATCATGGTGATATAAAATTCATAGTAATCATTGATAAATAAAATTTCATAATAATCATTGATATATAATATAATAATGATTGACATAATAAATTTGATTAATAAAAAACATTCATATATATTAAATTAAACACATTCAAAATTTTCATCAGATAAATCATTAACATTTTCAATAGAATTATTTTTTTCAATAGGTTTCGTTAATTCATTTAATAATTGTTTGACATGTCGACTTTCAAGTGGTTTTTTAATTTTAATAGTTAAGAAATATATAATTATAAAAATAATAAGAGTAATAGTAAATAACCATACTAGGATAATAATATTTATAATAGAAATTGAATTGTTTTCTCCAAAGTTATGGATTTTAATTTTGATATTATCGAGTTTTTCTTTAATATCTTGATTTGATGACATAGGGGAGAAGTTTGGAACAAAATTAGTCCAATTTGGATTGTAAGCATGAATGGTTGGAAGTGAAATAGTTTTTTTGATATCAGAATCAATGATTACATTGTAATAGGTCAATAGTAAGAGTAAGTGATGTTTGATGAGAACGTCAACGGACATATCTCGGGGGCAAGGAAATCCTATAGGGATGATGGTTTCAGAAAAACCATCATGTTCAGTGTTGATGATCTGAACATGACATGGTACTGTTAAAAGAACAGTTCCAGGGAAGGATGTATTTGCAGAGATATCGAATGATTTTTTGGAAATAGTGTCGAAAGCACTAAGATTTGCTGGGTTAGTAACTGCAAATCTGTTTTCTGAAAATTGGTATACAAGAGTTTTTCCGTGGTTTGTTTCACAACGGAATGCACATGATTTGATGAGTTCATCATAAGGTTTTTTTAGGAATAGAGTTTTAGCACATGATGAAACTTTATCCGATCCTCAATTATCGGGAAGAAAACAAAAGGTTTTTCGGGATTACAATGATGTAAGTCAGTTTCTGTTATGTAACGTACTGAGTCATCATCAGAGTTATGAATGATAATTGAAGGTTCTTGATTCCAAGAGCAAAGTTGATTGTTGTGAGATTTGAATATTAAAGGAATGAATTTATAGATAGAGAAATGAGTTTTTTTGTTTGACAGGAATTTTGAGTTCGATTTCTAGGTTATCGTCATATAAGTTGCAATTTATTAAGTCTAAGTGGTAATAGTTAAGATAATCATATTGAGGGATGGTTAATTCAAGATTGTTTTTCAACAATAATGGGGTTAGTTTTGAAAGATCTTCTTTAAGTGTATTAATAGATACAATGCTTGAGGGGAGGTTGTGATCTTTACAAGCATTTAGAACATATTGAATATTCATAGAGTGAATAAGATAAGCATCATAATATGTTCGAATAGAATTGTCAAAGTTAGAAATTTCTCCGACAATATAAGCTTCATTTGAATATTTTTGAAGAGTTTCATCTAAAGTGATTTTAACTTGAAAGAAATCATCATAGAAATGTTGAAAATTTTGGGAAAATGATTTAAAATTTTCGGTTACATTTAATAATGATGAATGATCAGAAATGACAGTTTCTTTTAAAACGTCGTATTGGTCTTTGAGAGATAATTCATTTTCCATGAGGGATTGTCCATCTCTATACGTGAGAACACGACAGCAAATGGATAGAAGATCTCTGAAAAAGTCTCTGATTTTGTCAATTGCAGTGTCACGTTTACTGCGAAGGGGATGTGGTTTTGGAGCAAAATCTTGAATTAGGGCAAGATTATTTTTTATAAGCGATTCAAAAAGTTTTTTGTAACGTATGCTGATTTGGTGAAATCTGCATTTAATTTTGTCGCAATTACAATTGTCATTGTAGTTGGTATATATATTAGATCTAATGAAATCTGCTGAATCAGTTAGATTAAGCTTAATGGTATATAGGATGGAAATTGTCTGTTGATAGACACAAATTTGATCATATTCTTCGAAATAGGCTCCTGTCGAAGCTGTTACAATTGGAGTTTCGGATTTATGAAAATGTTTCAATTTTATGGCGAACGTAATATGAGACGTTGCTATGATGAGCATAAAAATGATAGTTGTCCATCTGTAACATAGATAAATTGCAAAGTATGACAATTTTGTCGAAAATGTTTTTTGAATAAAGAATATGGGAATATGTAATACGATATTTTGTGAATGAAGTTCGTGAAAACGAAAATGAAAATTGGTGTGAAAATTAAGAAAATTTGTTTCCCAGAGTGGTGTCATATTTAGGAAGTGTGAGAATTATGGAAAAAAGAGGTCAATAAATATGGATAAAATCTAAAGAAAATTTAGTTCATCTTTAGATTTCGGTCATGTTAAGTCAATTGTTCTAGTTATCGAAAGTCATTGTTAATACGTACTTTTTTTTTTTTTATCATATGCACATGTTCGAAATTGTTTTATAATGTTACTAAACATTTCGTACACGAAAATATTATTTTCAAAAACAGTTTTTGGTATTAGTTGTAAAAGTTATTTCGTCAGATTTATTTTTGTTCGTTGGTTTGTGAAAATATTTCGGGGTTTTTTTGTTGTTTGTCGGTTGTAAGTATGTCGTCGCGTAAATTTAATAACAAAGTTGAAAAATTTAATTTTCCGTCAGTCGTGAGGAAAATGGAAAATAGTCATTATTCTAGACAAATGGATGATATTCGGAAATCATCAAAAAAATGAGGGTAACTAAAAGGGAAAGGGCTGTTAGGAAACCTAGTTGTGCTGAATATTCGAGGGATTGGGAGGGAGATGTTAAAAGATTTGTAAAATTATGTGGTTCGGGGGGTTGTTTGGATAGTCAAATATTTCCTTGGGGTGGTACAGCACTTGCAGATGAGTCTGTAACATTCGATGAATTAACCCTTGATCTGATGTCAGCATGGGTTGGTTGTTGATGTTATAGAAGATCTATTTCAATCGTTCATCGGCAAATATGGACATTGGTCCAGTATTTGACAAATGGGAACCAGAGAAATTGGCAAGGCGGTATTTGTCGTTGATGGGATTGGTATGATTATATGAACTTCCAATCCAGAGGATGGCAAAATACAAGCGATTTTGTAATATGTGATAAATCCGCTAGTTTCTTGAAGGCTCTGTTGTCATCTATGAGCAATTATATCCCTGATGGCTATAAAGTAACAGTCGGTATGTCGTATATGACTACAAATGCAAATGAGGTCAAATACGAGCATGCAATACCATTATCATTTATGGTAGGGTATTAGCATCATTGCTGATGATACAGCACAAAACGAACAAAGCTGTTGAGTGCTGGTTTCTCCATATGAGATCAATTGACATAGTGCAGATGAGCTCAATGGGGAAATTTGGTCGATTCAAGAAATTCATCAAAGAACGTTGGGGTTCTCATGTTAACATAACAGTCGAAACAATTCATAGTTAAGACCATGGTTATGTCTGGTCCTCCAGAGCCAAAATGTGTATGGAATCACTCTCAGAAGGAGGGTAAGTCCACAACATTTAGCCAAAAGTTGGAGAAACATGAGGATGTTTCCAACACGGGAATACACAGAGCTATGACACCTGAAAATCCTCCTCCATCTCCGAAAAGATGCGAAGAATGTGCCAAGGATGTGCTTTTAAGCCTTATTGGTGTTTCTATGTATTTCTGTTTTACAACGAAGATTTTCTTTAATGTCAGAAATAATGTCTTCTTCGTTTTCACTTTCAGTAGCATCTTCAATAGTAGGTTTGTTTTCAAAATCAGATTTGAATCCTGATTCCTTATTTGTTTTAAGATTTACAAGTTTTCTTGTATCTTTAACAGGTGGTGGAATATAGGTTTCGTTGTTCTTATGTGTACGTTGTATATATGGTATTAAATGTCTTACATGAACAATTTCTTCATGAATTGAATTTTCATTGTCATTTTCATTACAAATTTGGATGGTGTAGTTAAGATCTGAGTTTTTTTGTATTATTCTGAAAGGTCCACGAAATTTCATCTTGTTTTTTGCAACATTTTTGCTTTGACGTAATAAAACAAGATCATTAGACACGAAGTCTTTCACAACTTTGTTTTTATTGTAGTAGTGTGCATTTTTTTCTGCAGCGATACGTTTTAGTTGAGGTAATTGATCTTTTGTTTCATCGAGGTTCTTTAGAATTGATTCACGATGTATCAATGTTTTTTGCGTTGGTATGTTGTATTTGTCTTCAACAGGTGTACGAGGTTGATAACCATGAAGAAAGAAAAATGGTGACGTGTTGTTTAAGTAATTAATGGGTGAAGTATTATACGCAAATACTACGTTAAATAGAATATCGATTCATTCTTCTTCATTCTTAGGATTATACTTTGATAAGCATTTTTTTAATGATGCTGTTAGTTTGTTCAACAAGTCCTTGAGTTTGCGGACTATATGTCGAAGAGTGTTTGATTTGAATAAATTTTTCTTTGCAACATTTATGAACTAGATCATTTTTAAAGTGTGTTCCATTATCACACATAATAATTTTTGGTGGTCCATATGTTGTAATAATTTTTTAAAGAAATTTTACATTTTGAGCATTTGGATATTTAACTGGTTCAACAATACAGAAATTTGTACATTTGTCAACTCCGACAATTACATATTGATGTTTATAATTGTTGTCAAATTTACCAATAAAATCAATTTCGATATGGTTGAAAGGGTCGAAATTGTCTATAGGTATAGGTTTCATAAGACCTATTTCTTTTGGTTTTCTTTGTTGTATCTGGCATTGATGACATGAGTTTATGTATTCGTTGACTTTTTGAGTTAAATTTGACATGTAGAATTTTGATTTGATTTTTTCTTGAGTTTTTTTGCATCCGAAATGTCTTCCGTGAAGGTGATCATCAACATCTGGAATTAAAGCTTTAGGGATGACAGGTACTGCAAAATATCCTTTTGTTTTGTTGTTAATTTTTTTATAAATAATATCATCTTCTCCTAAAAAATATTTATGAGCATGACATTCTATTTGTTTGACTAAAGGACGATCTTCAATGAAATCTTTAATGATAAATTTATAAACTTGTCCCCAATAATCATCTCTGTTGATGATCTGCTAAAGTTTCAACAGGTATATCTTTTTTATACGATAGTGTTTTTATTGGTTCTCCATTTATATGAAATTTAGGGATTTCATTTTCTTTGATTCCATTTTCATATTTTTTTGTGACGGGGTCAAAATTATGATCAGAGGTTAATTTAATATTTTCTTCTTTGGAAGGTTCATTTTTTTGAAGTTCTTTTTCTTGTTCAGCTTTTTTTGTTGCTGATCTTGTAACAACATTAACAGATTGTTTTGATTTTGTTATGAATTTTCCATTTTCAAAACGTATGAAGTCTTTGTCTTCTTTGAAAGGTCTTGAAAGAAAATCTGCCATGACATTTTCTTTTCCAGTAATATGTTTTATATCAAAAGTAAATTCACTTAGTTTTGATACTAATCTGGCTAATCTTGGTGCTGGAGTTTTGAATCGATGTTGATAAGTTAAGGGTTGATGGTCTGTATAGATGATAAAATCTGTTCCTAGTAGGAAGTCTCTGAAATGTTGACATGCTTTTGTGATGGCAAGCATTTCAAGGTCAAAGGAGCATAGATGTTGTTGATTTTTGTTCAATTTTTCTGAAAAATATCCAATAGTATATTTTTTGTTTGTGTCGGGATCAATTTGACGACAAACAGCTCCAAGGGCGTCTTTGGATGCGTCAATTTCAATAAAAGTTGAAGCTTCGGATTAATTTGTAATACAGGTTCTGAAAGAAGTGTTTTTTTCATGTTATCGAAACATTCTTGGTGTTCAGGTAGCTATGATTTTTTCATTTGATCTTGAATCTTTTCCTTCTAAGATTTTTATGAGAGGTAACATTTGTTTTGTAAAATTGGGTATCATTTTGCGATTGTATTCAGCCATTCCAATGAATCTTCTTACTTCTTTTAAAGTTTTGGATGGTTTCATGTCACGAATAGCTTCTATATTTTTTGATAAAGGTTCTAATTTACCATGACCAATTTTATGTCCTAAAAGTTCTATCGAATCTTGCATAAAGAAACTTTTCTTTGTTTAGACTCGAAAATTATATTTTTTGAGTCGTTTTAGGATTTCGATTGTGTTTGAGAAACATTCTTTGAATGTTTCTCCAAAAACACAGATATCATCTATGTAGATAATAACTTTTTTCCAAAGGATGTCATGAAAAATGTCAACCATAGCTTTTTGGAAAACTGAAGGACTAAGACTGAGTCCTTGAGGCATGCTATTAAAAACATACCCAACTCCTTCAATGTTTATTCCTGTGATAGGTTTTGATTCTTCGTCGAGAGGTAATTGGAAATATCCTGAATTAAGATCTATGATCGAAAAATATTTTTTCGTTCGTAGTTGTGGCCATATAGAGTCTATACGTGGTACTCTTGTTCTATCTTTTTTGATTTTGCTATTTACAGCTCTATAATCGACTAATGGTCTGAATGAACCATCAGGTTTCTTTTGTATGTTGAAGGTTGTCTTTTTAATACTCTGGCAGTTTCCAACTCATTAATTTTTTTGAGCCATTCCATTCTTTCTTTGTAAGCCATTTTGTAGTTTCTTCGTACAACAGGATTTTTGTCTTTAAGATGAATATGGACAGGTTCTACTTTAGCTAATGATAGGTTTTTTGTGGAGTGTGTAAAGATATCGATGTAATCCTTCATTTTATCGATGACAAGTAGTCTTTGTTTTGGAGTTAGTTTGTTTGATATTTTAATTTCAGTTCCTTCTGGATCACAAAATTTTGTTTGAGTAACAAGAATATTTTTATTATGTTCAGATTTTATTTCATCTTTATAACATAATGTTCCTAAAATTTGATTCTTGCGTATTCTTTTTGTATTTGTGTTAGGATTATGAATTTTTAAAATATCATTATAGACATAAATCTCTAAATTTGTTTTTTCAACAAATTTGTTATTGACCATAAGTTTTGTAAAAGGTGGTAATGTTTGTAGTGAGATGGTTTCTTGAGATTGAATTAGGTATTCTTCATTTGAACAAATGTTGTTTACTTGTTCTTCTCTGGAGTAGTTTCTTGATTTACATCTTGGAATTGGTATTGATATGACTTCTTTTTCGTGTGGTATAGAAAATTTTCCAGTTGCAAAATCTATTATGGTTTTGTATTTTTTGAGAAAATCATAACCTATAATAATATTTTCTATAAGATCTTTGATGATATATGCTTTTATAGGGAATGCTTTTCCTTTAAATATTATTGGAATTGTGTAAACTCCTTCTATGTTAAGTTGCATTTCATTTGCAGCATATAATTTATCATCTGTTGATTCTAACAGAAGATTTTTTGCAAATTTGGAGTGTATTAAAGTTGATTCTGCGCCACAGTCAATAAATCCGTATGTTTCAGTTCCTAGAATACTACATGGAAGGTATAAACGACAGTTGATTTCGTAATTGCCAGTAGGAGCAATAACGACGATGTTTGGTTTTTTTGGAGGTTTTGGACATTGATGTATTCTTTTTTCATAATTATCATTTTTTTAGGTAACGGATTTTTTGTATCTTTTTTGTCAACCCCTGCATTATAGTTTTGAGTTGCTGGGGGATTTACCCGTTTTTTGGAGTAGGATCATTTTGAGGATAATTAATAGCAGGAAAATTATTTGGTTGTGTATGATTAGGAATTTGATTTTGGTTTAGGTTTTGGTTTGAGAAGGGCATAGGATAATACATAAATGGTGTTTGGTTAGGATTGTAAGGGAATTGTTGGAAATTGTTATAATTACGATAATTGTATCGTTGAAATCTGTTGTTTTGTCCACGATAATTATTTACACGATAATTTGAATTTTGGAAATTATTCTGATTTTGGAAATTATTTTGGTTAGAAGGTAGAGTGGGAAAATTATTCTGATTATTATTTGGATTATAATTATTATTGAAATTATTATTAAAATTGTTTCCATTATTATAATTATTATAATATCCACGTCCTCTACTTCTTCCTCTAAAATTTCCACTGAAATTATTTCATTGATAATTTCAGTTGTTAAACTGTCTATTTTGTGATGGAGTGTTGTTATTAGTTCTTTTCGAGATCATTACAGCAGCAGTTGTTTTTTGGAGGATGTTTTAATTTGTTGGAGTTCTTTATTAGCATTTTCCATAGCTATCCTATACGTTTCTAATTGGTTTTTTACTTATTCAAGTTCTTTAGCAAAAATTGGATCTATTATAGGTCTTGTTTTATCTTTACAATAAAGATAATCATCGAAAGCATTATGTAGTTCTGTTAAAGTTTTAGGTTTAAATTTAACTATATGTTCACATTCTTTTTCACCAATGGAACGGTATATGTGATCTATTACTCTTTCTTCTGTAATATTAGGTTCTATTTCTTGTAATGTGTTATTTACAAAGATAACAAAATCTATGAAGTCATCATCACCTTTATATTTACAATTATATAGACGTTCACGAAGTTGTGGTGTTGATTTTTTGAAAATTTCCTCAATTTTTGGTTTGATGTCCTTCCATTCTTTAAGGTTTTCATCATTGGAAATTAATTCATTATAAATTGTTTGTGAATTTCCAGTAAATGCAATTTTAATTTTTTTAATTTTTGCATCATCGATCCAACCAAAGGCTTCACATTCATTTTCAAACTGTTTTAAAAATGTTTTTATGTTTTCATTAGGAGAGTTTGAAAAATGTGGATGGTCTGACATTTGAAATTGTATTTTTGGCCATTTTTTCTGTTAATAATCTTACACGTCTGGTTAAGATATTGGATTTTTGTAAGGATTCTTGAGGTGTTCTCGAGGGTGAGTTAAAATTTATCAGTGATTCAGGAGAAAGTGAAATATTAGCAGATGAAGTGGATTCTTCACTGTTGTTTGATAAATCTGGATTATATGTGGTATCTTCGGGTATAATACCTAGTGTAGTATCGAAAGATGTCTTAGAAATTAATTGATTGGCTTTAATTTTGGCAGCACGAGAGAAATTTTTGGAAGGAATGATTAAATCGTCAACTTTTTCTTGATTTAAAAGTTGGTTAATTAAAGGATTTTTATGAGAGGTTATATATAAACTAAGAGGTAATTGAAATTCTGGTCTAGTTTTATTTTTAGGAAATGGATGAGAATTAATTGTTTACCATAAAATTTTTAAACTTTTGTTAGGAAGATCTGTAATCCAATGGTTTGGTCTGAGGGATTGAGCATTTGGAGTTGTTTTATTATCCCAATCTTCTTCTTGCATGGAAATAGTAGAATTTGAAACACTTACAGGTTTTTGATGTTGGTGTTGTTGCAGCAATTTGATATACGTTGACTTCGGAAGACGAACATCATGGGTTGAGTCTCAAAAATGTACCTTGATGGGCGAATTTGGATGTTTTCTACGTGAAATTCAGTCGAACGATCTGCGTTGGAGTCTTCTCAGCGAACCGTATTATTTTTTGAGATCAATTTTATACGAAAAAATTTATTTTTTTTGCATGAATTTTATTTTTAACTGCACGTTAATTCGATGTTGAATAAATTTTCTGAATAAAATTTTTGAAAAAAATATCACGTTTTAAAATTACTACTTTTTTTACTTTTTTAAAAATCACTGGTTTGGGCGCCAATTTTACTTGTAATGGTATAGTTGTTACAAATAAACACAATAATAGTTTAAGAGTATATTATTATAAAAAGGTTAACAGATTATTACAGAAGTATGAACAACATGAGTGTAAAAGTGAATTAATAAGTGAAGTGAAGTGAATAATATACAGAACATAAGACTATTTATAAGGGTGAAGTTCGAGTGATTTGAATTGGGTATTGTGGGAGATATGAATATGATTGGTTGTTTGAGGAAAACGTAGTTTGGATAAAACTAATGAAATTAAAAGGAAATGACAAAAGTAGGAGTGTTAAAGAAATTAATAAGAATTGGAATTATTGCAAGGTATCAAAATATATTCGTAGAAAAGATGACATCATGGAGTATAGATGAAAACAGTTTATGGTGTACCGGAGGTGATGTCATTAGACAAGTCAAGACTTGAAAGACAAGTTTGAACTAGTCTTAAATGACATGAAAGAAAGGAAGTGTAAATAGACGGAAATTTGAAGAATAGTGTGGGAAAATACGAATTAATAAAGTACGAGAATATTTGAAATAATATGTATGAAAATATCATTACAGTACTTAAGGCAATTGTTATGTTTTTATGCAATCTAAATTTTACATTAAATTTTCATTAAATTTTGACAAAAACATGCTTAGAAGAAAAAATTTACATTTGTTGAAAGAACTGACAAAAAATTTATTGGAAGTATCTACCCACAGAATACAGTATACAAGTATACAATATTCAAAAGAAAAAATTTAGAAAAAAAAACTCTAAAGCACCAATACTTCGCCAGAAAACCCAGTTGGCCAATTTTCATCCAAAATTCAAAAAAAAAATTTAAATTCCAAAAACTTGAAAAAAATAGTAAAAAAATATCGATAGTTGTAGATACCTGACGAACATTGATACATGATATTTCATTGGTAAATTAAGATAAAAAAAAATATAGAAGTTGAGGAGTTGAGGTTGATAGATTCAAAGAAAGTATAACTGAAAATAAAGTTGTCAACAAAAAAGTTACATCTCAGAAGTGTGTAATTACAGCAGAAAAAATATGTAAAATACAGAGTAGGAAATATATGTAGGAAACAAATATATACAAAAGTACACAAATAAGCTGCAGAACTACCATCAGTGTAGCCACGAGTATAAATGTATAAAACAGATTGTATGATTTAAGTCGAATGTTCGCAGGAATGTGAGAGGAAGAGGATTAGTGGTCTCAACAAAAATTAATGAAAAACTATCGATAGTTATCGATATGTTTAACAAAAATTTAGATCTATCGACGTTTTATTGCTAAAAACCAATTTTCCAGAACTTTTGTTTTCTAATTTACGCGGAAACTACAGACCCAATAGGCACCAAACTCTTATCGGATCTGGTCTCATACCAGGAATACCTTTTGTGAAAATTTTTGCCCAATCCTTTTTGCAGTTTTTTCAAAATTGTTAACAAACATTTTTCCAACAATTTTTCTTCTCCTGATTTATCAGAAACTACCAAATTAATGGGCATTAAACTTCTATCAGACTGGCACTTACATAAGGAAAATCTATCGTGAAAGTTTTAATTTCATCACTTTCGTTGTTTTCTCAGAATCCTAAAAAAATGACTTTTCCAGAAATTTTTTGTTTTTTAGTCTATTTTCCAAAGGAAAATATAACTATTGAATTCAGTGCAATGGCGGAACCTGGGGGTGGGATCTGTGGAAAAGTGTAGATTATGAGTGGTAGATCGCAAATATACAGGTCAATCAAATTTTTCTGTACGCAATTTTTATACATATACATATATATGTTTGTGTGTGTGTATGTGCACGCACGCACGTGCGTGTGTGTTTCCACGTTTTGCTCATTTTGGCACTTTTTAGGATTCTGTGGAGCCCTGCTGTTTAACTTACGACAATGAAAATTAAGATAGTGTTATGAAATTTTCATAGGCTATAAATTCGAGTGAAAATTTTTGAAATTCACCGCTAGTTTCGGAGGTTTGGAGGAAGGGGTTCTCAAAGTATTGCAATTCCACCACGTTGTCATCACGATAACTCCCATAAATTTAAAGATTCTGTGTTAAAATTTTTATGGAAGTTGGAGACTGTTAGGACGAATGATTTTCAAATGGCAGCCTTTATACAATTTAACATTTTTGGAAAATACACGTTTATTGCAGTGGATGCGTGGCAGAGATATTTGTCTTTCAGTTATCTCAAAAACTACCGAACAGATAAACACAAAGTTCTTTCAGACCAGCTCCCATATGATAACTATCCATCATAAAAATTTCAGCCCATCTGTTTGATAATTTTTTCAAAACAGTGAACACAAAACTTTTTTAAGTGATTTTTTTTCTCCAGTTTCCTCGAAAACTATTGAACTTATAGGCGCCATACTTCTATCAGACATGCATTAACATAAGGAAAATTTATCGTAAGAATTTCAGCCCGATCCCTTTCGTCATTTATTCATAACCCTGAAAAAAACGACTTTTCCATTAATTTTTTGTTTTCTAGTTTTCTCAGAAACTATTTAACCGATAGGCATCAAATTTATTTCAGACTTGCTTTAATATGAAAACTACCTCTCATGAAAATTTCAGCTCTATCCATTTTTTAGTTTTCTCAAAACCGTGAACATAAAATTTTGGGCAATACATACATATATACATACATTCATTCATTCATTCAAAAATATTGTGTCAAAATGGAAAAATGGAAAAATGGTACCAATTGTTTTCTTTTTTCATGAAGCGGATAATTTCCATCATCCCCACACCTAACCCTTTTGAGAGGTAAATTTTAATGCCCCATATGCAAGTAAACTGGGTAAAAACTTGGGATCATAGAACACAATTAATTTCTGTAAATTGTGAGACATATTTTCATGACATATACCATTAAACGATAAACACATTTTATATCCTCTGGGAACAAAATAAAAATAGCGTGATTCTAGATTATAAAATTCTCATTTTATGCAACTTTCAACAAGGATTACAATGGTGTTTTAATTTTTTATTTATGCTTCTCTCGATAATACAAATACTTCAAATGGTATTGATAAGATAAAATAAAACAGTAAATCAGTTACTCAGTATACAACAATAAGAAGGCGAATAATATTTTCTAATAATAAATGGAATTTCCAATAGGTACTGATGGATTACTTGTGAAGCAATTAGTCCAATGTCAAAAGTCAAACAATAATGACATTTTTAAGAAATTCATTTCCCATTTATGGGGGGACGAATTTACAAAATCAAGAATAAAGAAGTTGAATGATTCTCCTAGATTCAATTCGCTCAAAGGCGTAGATAAGAGGTGGTCCAAAGGGCATGGAACTCCTTAACGGACAAAAAAAATTACACCAAAAAAGTATCTTTATTGTTGTCAGTGGTATTGTGGTGGGGAATGGAGGTAAAAAGAAACAACAGAAAAAATTGGAACCTCTTTTTACGATAGAGCTACCTACGCCCTTGAATTCGTTAGTAATTAAAAGAAAAATTTCAGGTCATCGATCGAAAAGTAATAAAATTAAGTATAGTTCAATCTAAAACACGTTCTCCAATCAAAAAACTGTTTCAAAAGTCACTATCGATATCCATTTGAAATAGAAATTCTCATTTTAAAAACTTCAACTTTCAAATAAAAAAAAAAAAAAAGTTTGTGATAGAGGATCACAGGAGATAATGTAGGTAATACTCTTCTTCGCATTGATGAAATCAAGGGAGCTGGAGATGAAAATGATGACGTGCATACGAGATGTATGGTCCCCACAAATCTAATACTGCCTATCAATCCTGATAATTTCGTTTGTCTGCTAAGAATAAATTTCTAACCAACATTTTACAGTTATAAACATTGACAATGGAAAAATTTTCTTCTCAAAATTTGTTCAAACTCTACCTCTTTACCTCGAATGTACAATAAAAAAACTCTATTTTGTCATACTAAAATTTAAATGATCTGATCAGCAGGCACGTAGCTATGTCGTTATTTCAGGAGCGGCAAACAGATTTCTTGGAAAGTAAACCTAAATGCAAATATTTACCTTAAAAATTTTTTTCTCGCTTCACTGGCAAAATATGCTATTTTCTCTTACATATGTCGCAATTAATTTCCAAAATCAGCCTTTATCAAAAAGGCCTAGGCACTTACTATTTTGCAATCAAATGCTACTATGAATCTATTATAGCTTTTGACTGAATAAAATTAGGCCAAGTTTTATCAATATTATTCAATAGTCAAAATCAATAAACCATCGAATACAAATAGTCAAATTAATTCAAAGTTACTATTAATAAAATAATATAATACGGGAAATTTTTAGTTTTCAAGCTTTTTTTTTTTTTAATTACAATAAATTCTCCCGTATAGCATTGAACAATAAAAAAATTCTTGAAATGATGAACTTTTCCATATTATATTTATAAATAATACGTTCGAATTAATTTGACCATTAGTATTTGATGGTTTATTGATTTTGACTAAATAATAATATTGATAAAACTTGGCCAAATTCTATAATTACAGAAAATGCCGGAGAGTGATGCGCATTGTATATAACGTGTAACTTCATTCAGTCAAAAGCTATAATGCGGATTCATAGACTAATAGCATTTGACGACAAAATGGTAATTGGTTAGGCATATTTAAAAAAGGCTGATTTTCGCACTTGAAGGCGACATATATATACTTTATTTTTAAAAAATTCGTACGGGGGCAAATGTAATAACCAGAGGAGGCAATGCTCCCGATTTCTTCCCTGGCTACGGTGCTGCTGATCGGAATTTTAAACGATCACTAGGAACGCTAAAATCAGTCTTCATTACACGATCACTAGGGAATACCTCATGCTGCTACGTAGTAATAATTAACACAGACCTTCATAAATGTGTCGGATATCAACTAACTAGCTCATTGATGTGATATTAAAAAAAAAAATTATTCCGAGTTAGATTCAAATATACGCATCTAGTCAAATGTCAACGAAATTATCCCAAATCGATTAAGCTAAAAAAGCCAAAAAAAACTAAATTTTCAGCTAAGATCAATTTTCTTCTCCTCGCCCACAACGTCTTTCACCTAAAGCGACAGCTATCACATAGGCTAATATTCAATCAACCCAAGCAAACAAATTACTTACATATTATGAGGGCAACCGACACTTAAACTTTTTAACAAGTTCACAAAAACCGGTAACCCAGGTTTAAGAAACTCTTTATTTCAGCCACAACAAATACCGGCGGAAGGGTCACAAAAACGAACATTTAAAATATTAATGAATACGAATACGCACCCACGTAGGCTCACGCATACGTTCACAGCGTGATGGTGTTATGGTGACTGAATGCGTTCGAAAACCGACGATTACAGACAACAATGCGAAAAAGTACCGATACTGCGGTACAGAAATGAAGGACAAAAAAAAATCAGAAATAGTACAATATACGCGGAAACTTACGTGGGGGCAATACGCAAGAAAGGAGCTGGTATGCGCGCGCAACACTTCAACTCCACTCGCTTTACTTGGTCGCTACAAGCTACCAAGACCCCAGCCCCCCTGAATCCGACTCTCCACAGTCCCAGCTCCCGACCTAAGAACACACGAAATTCGACAAAAGCGCGTTAACCGAGAGGCTGGACCATCGATTCGCCAGGAACTTTCAAGTTGGCCTCCCGCGAAAAACGAGATGTTTGCCACTTCCTACCCTCCTCCTCACTCTTCAACGCACTAAACATTACTCTCTTTCAGGGTTAAAGTCTTTGGAATTCGACGATTCTGGCCAAATTCTATAGAATACGGAATATCGCAAACAACGCATGTATAACAATAAAGCATGGCATATTTTTTTGAGGTTCAGAGGCCGCCCCAAAACTTATAGTTTTTCAACTGATCAAAGCTGGAAGTTGAGCAGATACAAGATGTTCTTTTTAGAACTACCCCATAGGAAAATATATTATGTGAAGCTCGTTTTTGTAACTTAAACCGGTCCAATGATTTTTCCAAAGCAATGTCAAATACCCTTTAAGAATCGAAATTTCATCGAGAAATCGAATCGTTAAAGTTTGAACATCATGTTAGTAATATTCAATAAAACTCTAGCGCAGCAACAGCCCCGCTAGAAAAAGCAGGTTTTCAAACATCAGTTAATCATAAAAAGCACACTAATAAAATAACAAATAAGTCCAGAACAAACTGACCAAATAAAACCAAAATCGATTGGTCTGGACTCTTGTCCAGTATCAGAAGGAATGATTACATTGTTGAATCAACTTTCGTGACTATTAGGTCGGAAGTACGACCTCTATCGAGTTAACAAGACGCTGACTCTTCCAACTGCCTCAGCCCTATAGCATGAATTGTAAGGCCCACCGCCACTGACATGCAATAAAATTTATCAACGATGAAATTATTGCGCAACTGTTTGGTTGCAAGATGATAAAAATGAACTCACATGCAACTAAACATCTATTTCACTAAATAATTCATTAGAAATTTTAGAATTGCGCAACTGTTAGTTTTCAAAAGGTAACATAAACAGAAACAAGGAGAAAAAGTTAAAAAGTGGTTTCGTCAGTTGATTTGCAAACAAGAGTTGCCGTATTTAAATGTATGGGACACAAAAAAATTGTGACAGTTGCGCGATCAGTCAGTTTGTGTAAGAGCACGAACTTTTCAATCGACTGAACTTTAAAATTCCTTGTGCGTGCACTCTCATGAGTTAGTGGCACTTTCCTCTTACAACTAAACTATTGAGCAACTATTTTTGACCAAAAATTGCATGTCGACGGCCAGCATAAAACCAAGACCTACACCGACATAAAAACAATCTTTAGCTCAATCCCTTTTGTCGTTTTCACAGAATCCTAGAAAAAGCACTTTTCCAGAATTTTTTGCTTTCCGGTTTTCTCGGAAACCACTGAACCAATAAACACCGAACTTCTTCCAGAACTACTCCTATATGAGAACTATCTTGGAGAAATTAAGATCGATACACATGCATAACACGGTCAATTTTCATTTAAACACAAATTTTTTTTTGTTTCTTCCTTTCACCGCCACTCCTAATTATATCCGCCAAATTCGTTCTTCCAACATTGGTTTTCTGGCGAATTTGCAATTTCAGCCGTAAGTATTTGGTAAGAGAAATTTTTCTTTTCTTTTTTTTAATGTTTTTCTCTTGCAAAATTCTGTGATTTATCACCTTCACATTCTTCTTATAAATCTTTCAATTCTACGGATTAGTGAAGCAATTTTAGACAATTAAAGAAGATATTGTAATTTTGTATGGATAGTTTTTGCTCAAATATATGGAGAAATGGTATTCATACTTTATGGATCATATTTTCCGGCCTTGAGAGAAGAACTGCTTCTATTTCAGTTGCTTCTATTTCCAAATTTTTCTTGCCTTTCTCATACATTTTCTTTTATTGATGAATCACCGATAGTTGTCTCTTTTTAAAATATTTGATGGGGCACTTGAAGGTTTTAGACTCTTTCTCTCAGTGATAATTTTCTTCTATCCTTTTCTTATCACTTGAATCCAAAAAAATTTTCATTTTCCTCTCTTTCTAATTCAGTAGTTTGACATATTATTTTTGATTTCCCCTAACAAAAGAACTTCCATTGTCCTTGTTTCCACCTGACAATTTTCAAGAAATTTGGCAGTGGTAGAAAATTCTAGCTAGCAAATATGGTTATATGTATAATTTGATGTTTTGGTCAATTTTCTTGCTTTTTGAGTCTCCTTTGGAAAGTCAAAATAGTGATAGTAATGCTCTTGTGATTTCGCAAATTTTTGTTAACAAAGTTAGAAGTTTATTAAGTTACTGTGTTGAGTTTCGAAAGTATTTGCATCAGCAACCATAACCTTTTACTGAGGTTCAAACCTTGCATCTCACATATTTTTCAAGTCGTTACACAATTTTATCCTAAAACATACTTTTTTCAATATTTGGTTGGTTTTTCAACCCCCCCATGGCACTTCTGCTTCACTAACTTGGATCTTAAGATACATCAATGGTTTTTGAATTGAAAGATGGATAATTTTTTACCAAACTTGAGACTTCCTATCTCTCATATTTCTCAAGATATTTGCAAAAAACTAAATTAAGGGGCACATTATTCAGAATAGGTGGGGGTTCCTCCCTGAATCTCGAAACTGGGTTTAGTTAGATTCATTAGAAGCAGCTTAACTTAGCATTTTCAGCAAAAAAAAAAAAAAATTAATTGGATTCTTTTCCTTTTGGTGCCATTTTTGGACTTTTTCCTAGACTAGTTCAACTTTGTTTGAAAAATATTGCAATAAAATCGGTTAATAAAATAGTTTTCAATCTATGAATTTTATAATTAAAAATTTTTTCAATTATTAGGAATCCTTCAATTTCAAATTTCGCAATAAAGCTTCTAAAAAATGAATTCAGCAAAGAGAAATATTGTACTCCCTTCAATAATAAACCAGAAAAAATTATTAAAAAAGCTTTTTTTTTTAACTATCCACAAAACGAACAATCAAAATAAATCGCAATTAATGATTTAAAATTCCCTGAAAAAATATTTTTTGTTTCAATGACAAGCTCGTATTCATTCAATTAATGTTTTCAAATGTAGAATTCAATTGAAAGAATAAATTCAACAGCAACAAAATTTTCTTGGAAGATCAAATATCAATCAAATTGTAAAGTTGCAATAATGCTGAATGTTTTTATTTGTTTACAGCATAATCACTACCCAAATAATGCTAATAAAAATATAAAATGTTTTATTACACGAAAACATAGCAAATCTTGAAGAAATGAAGATCAAACTATCATAATATACATTCAACACACAATTCGTTTCACAACCATCATATTCATAATAATGCTAATCTCGACGCATCCGGGAATGAAACTACAAAAGAAAAATACCCACCAAAAGAAAACACAGTCCCATGTGTCGATAAGCCAATATGACAGGGATACGCAAGCAAAAAAATGTCCAGCAACAGCTACACAACTCCACATTAAGGAAAATAGAGCTACGTATTTTAAATGAACACAAAAAAAATGTTTAATTTTGTTTTCGATAAAATGGATACAAATTGTTCCGATTAATGGCATGAACATTGAAAATCCGAAAAGAAAACCGAACATTTCAACTCCCAGGAATGCCAATGCAATTATAATTCCGATCAATAATCTGAAATAAATGATAATTTACTAGATTGATAGCTTTAATTATTGAAGTGCAAAGAAATAAAATCTCTATGGGTGATTCAAATACAAGTGCGGGAGCGAGAAAAATATCTATTTCCCTTGAAAACAGTGATCAAGACATAATTCCAGTACGTAAAAAATTCAAGTAACACACAAATGAAAGAATAAGAAGCTAATCTTGGCATACCACAATCTCACAATTTCAATTTAAAATCACACATTAACAATTTATAATAATCTATTCAATGAAAAACTACTACATCAAGTGAATAAGTGAAATATTGTAAACATATCAAAATATCAAGAAAACATAATCGATGACAGGAAAAAACGACAGATATTGACAAAAGAGGAATTGTTCATTTAAGCTTAAGCACAAGAGTCAGTTTTCAACAAATGGCGGCAGATTAAGTGCCAGGCAAAATTTCTAGGAGTGAGTGACACTGCATCAGCACCAAATACAACTCAAACTAACACAACGATGAACAAATTCCTATATTATATCATCGCTGTCAAATTGAGTAATTAAAAATTAGATTCATTCTATCAGCAAGAATAGCCACGAACGTTTCTTAAAAAAAATTTTCCAATTCAAAGGTGTTTAAAACAAGTGTTTGAAACGAAAACGGATTTAACAAATCTTCCTACGGTGAAAAGCTTAATAGCTAATGGCAAAACGGGTAAAACGTACTCCCTGTCTTTCTCAACATATTCTTCGTTTTCGTAATTGTAGGGTAGACAAGCTCGTACATTAATATCCTGAATCAATGAAATATTAATTAAATAAAATAGTACATGTATCAGTTATCAGTGCAGTAAAAAAACAACCAAGATTATGAATAAATTTCATTGTAGAGATGATAATTACGAAAAAGCGTAATATTTATGAGTGGCAAACTGCAACAAGAAATTGTTGGCGCTAAATACAGGACGACAAATTAAAATTAATACTCTCGAGTCTCAGTGACAAATCACATTAAAATGAAAATAATATCAAGCACACACTCAATTAACAGAAGAGTTCAAATCTTCACTTACTCTACAATTCATAGCCATCATTAGCATAACAAAGTGTCCGATCATCGTAATGAATCTCGCTGGAATTAAGCCAGTCTTATCCATTTTGTAAAAGTACACAGTACTACGAAAAATAAGGACAATTTAGGTAGCTTAGTTTGACATTATGAGAAACAAAATAACAAATTGAAAAGAAAAGTTACCTGCGGGCTACTACAAAAAGAGCAGAATTAAAAATAACGTTTCTCCACAGTGAGCATTCAAAGGATTTAGATTTCAGACTGATTGAGAGCACCACAATACAAAAAGGCTCGTCAAAAACACAATTAATTACTAATAGTCTAAATAACAGATGTGAGGAAGAGCGAGGATCGAGGATCGAGGATCGTTGAAAAAAAAATAAGTCAATTCAAAGAGTTGCAGAATTATATTAACAATCAACTGAAAATACCTTCGACCATATACATTATGGACTGCCCATACTGATAAAATGTTAAAGGTAAACAAATGAAATATACATTCCATTCAAAAGTTTCTTCCCTTATTGTTGTAACGGAAATCCCACCTTCACTCATTCTTCATCATCATCATCACGATCACTATATATATGTCATACGTACACTCTCACCACGAAGTGCTTTTCCCCCTACTACTTTCGATCGTACATTGCTGTTGCTTCGCCATTTCACATTTTGTTAATATTGTATTTTTCATTCGTGTAATAAACCTCAAGAATATTAGAAGTCTCAAGTTCTTTCGATCCTCGTTCTGTACGCCTCACATCATGGTAGCCATCGCTGCGGTAGAACTATGAGGAGAGACTTAGAAATTTTAAACAAATGAAATAATCTTTTAAATTTATTTTACTGTTGCGCGAAAATCTTTCTATGTTTTCTGTTGTGTAATACATGAAGAATTAATTGTTTTTTCTTCTTGAGAAATTTAAACTCGAAGTTTAATTATTTTTAATTTTTTGAAAAATTCAAAAAATAAAATCATAAATTTGAAGCTGAAGTTCCCGACTTAATAACGGCCGAATCTGGAAGTCATCGAACGCTAAAACCAAGAAGGACCGCCAAAAAGATCGAGTGAACAGCCCAAGGAAACCTGCTCCCGTCGTCGAGGACTCATCGCAGATCCACAAAATCGAGGACCCAATTTTTCGGACAACTCCAAACCAAATTTAAGCAGTTAGTACAACGGTAAACAGCAGAGAACAGAAAACTGGGATTATTCGTCAGCGCAACAGAGGAAGTAAAGTAAAATATTTTTTTTCATTTTTTGTAAAGGTAATATTTATTGAAGCTGGTTATTTTTCGTGTTTGCATAATTGTATTCTTGAACTGAGTTGAATAATAATTAAATTTTTTATGCCCCCGATAATAAGTCTGTGCGAAGGAAAATTGGGTGAATATAATATTAAAGAGGAAGAATTGAAAGAATTAATTAATAAATTTGAAGGTGAAAGAGTTATAGATATAAAAATTGAAACTTACGATTTACCCTACGTCACATATTTTACAGGAGAAATAGTATTAGAGTCCTTTGTAGTGGATATATCAGGAAGAATAGAAAATATTAGTAGCCTAAAATATATTAAAATTGCAGAATCCTCAGTAAACTATTTCTCAAATAGAATTTATAGTTCAGAAAAATCAAAAGAAAAATTCATGAATAGATTTTTTAATTGAATAAATTAAAAAAAAAAACTGGATAAAATAGAAAATTGTGAGGAAAAAAGTTTGATAGAAAAAGAATTAATTGAAAATAAAAAATACACACCTATTTGTAATAAAGAAAATAATTTGTTAGGTTTTGATAAAATAGAAGAAGAAATGGCATCCCCGAACGAAATTAAACCCATCCAAGCCCCACTCGGAAAAGTTTTTAATGGGAAATACTATTTAGATTGGCGAAGAATGATTATATCTGCCATCCGAGGTGCGGGATATTATGACATCTTTGGGGAACATGAATTTTTACAGCCATATATAAATAATATTGATGATTTAAATTTTCGACCAGATAAAAATATGATAAATTACTGCAAAATGCAAGATAACGCCAAAGCGTTTGTTTTAGAGAGAGTATCTAATGAAATAACAAAACAAATACGAGATTGCAATACAGCAATTCTTATGCTAAAAAAATTAGATAATATTTATGGCACAAAAACTTCTGTCACTGCTAATATAGCAAAAGCAAAATGGACGGAATTCAGATTTCAACCTGGAGGAAATATGAAGGGATTCTTAAAAAAATGGGAAGAGTTAGTAACTGACGTAAGAGATAGTGGTAAAGAAGTTACGGAATTAGAGGAACTGGAAAATTTGCAATTGGCCTTATGTTATGAACAAGCAATTGCAAAAATTCAATACGAAAACTTACCTTCGAATGAAAAAAATTTAGACAATTTTAAAAGAATATTAAGAGAAGACTCTGATCAGAAATTCAGGGATCAAACTTTGAAGAAACAAAATGGTAATAATAATCAAGTTAATAATAATTATAGAAATAATAATAATAACTATAATAGGAATAATTACAGGGGAAGATATAATAATTATAGAAATAGAAATAATTATAGAGGAAACGGAAATGGTCGGAATCATTACACTAATGGTAATCGAAACAATTTTAATAATAATAATAATTTTAGTAATAATGGTAATGGTATCAATAATGAACCAAATCAAAATCAAAATAATAGTTCGAATAGTAATGGCAATGGTGGTAATGGAAATTACAGAGGAAATAGTTACAGAGGTAACTCAAATTATAGAGGAAATAATTATAGAGGTAACAATTATAGAGGCAATAATAGGAATAATTATCAGAATAATAATCCAAAATGTTACAAGTGTGGGCAATTTGGCCATATAGCGCAAAATTGCAGTGGTAATAATTCACAAGAAAATAATAACAATAATAATTTTAATAATAGTCAGGGAACATATCCCCCAAAAACTAATACAACCCAACCGAACTCTAATAAAAAAGAGAATTCGGAACAACAGGTGAAGATGTCTTGTATGGTGAAAAAGTTTAATAAAAATAATAATGAATGGTTAATGAACGAACTAATAAATAATAATAAAAATGATAAATATGAAAATTATGATATATTAAATCATAAAGCAATTTTGGATGGAGCTGCAGAAGTGCATTTAACATCTGACTTGGATAAATTAGTCGATGTTAAAAAATTTATGACTCCAATAAAATTGCAATGTGCAGGTAAAAATACTTTTTTATATGCTACCCATACGGGGAGAATGGTGATCAAAGTCGAGAATTCCAGTAAGATTCAATCATTGATAGAGTTAAATGATGTTCATTATGTGCCGGATCTAAATTTAGATATTATTTCAGCCATAAAAATTACGAACACTGGTATGATCAATATCGATCAACAAAAGGATATAGCTAATATATATTTTATTGAAAATGCTGAAATAATAATAACAGCAAAAAAAGAAGAGGGAATTTTTTATATATATTATAATATCGAAAATAAAAATAAAAACTATAATAATAATATAAATAATAATGATAATAATATAATATGTGCACCTGTCACTCAAAATATAGATGATGAATGGGATGATTTCACTGTGGAATTAGAAATTCAGGAAGATGACGATAATGAGGAATCATCTGAGGGGGGTGAGAAGGAGGAAATAAAAGAAGACAATAATGAAATTGAGGAAATACCTCAAAATCCACAAATAAATAATAATATTAATAAAAAATTAATCATACATAGGAGATTGGGGCATTTGAATGCCAGATATTTACAAAAACTTAAAAATTTGGCAGTAGGCATTCCCGATAATATAAATTTTAGGGATGAGGATTTTTTAAATTGCCAAATATGTTGCATTGCTAATAATTCGAGATTGGGTCATAATAGTGTTAGAAATAAACCTACTCGAAAATTAGAAATAACGTCCTCAGATATTATGGGTCCATTTACGCCCTCAGTGGCAAATCAGAAATATATCCTAACATTTATAGATCATTTCTCAAAATATACGTTCGTAATGCCCATTGTTAGCAAAAATCAAGTAACAAATGAATTTAAAAACATTATATTATCCATGAAAAATAAATTTCCAGAATACCCCATAGGGACTATTAGGTGTGATAATGCCAAGGAATATACTGATATAAAAATACTAAATTATTGCAAAGAGGTTGGCATAACAATGGATTATGTGGTGCCATATTCTCCAGAATTAAATGGTGTTGCCGAAAGGCAAAATCAAACTTTAATGAGGAGAGTACGGGCCATGTTAATTGATGCCAACCTTGATATAAAGTATTGGTCTTATGCTGTGGTAACAGCGGCCTATTTAATTAATAGATCCCCCACGAAAGCAAACAAGGGATATAAAACACCCTACGAACTGTTCTATGGGATAAAACCAAACCTTAAAAATTTAAAAGTCTTTGGAGCATTGACCTACAGACATATTCCTGTAGAAGTCAGAAAGCAAAATGCCACTAAAGCCAAAACAAAATCGAAAAACAAAATTGACCCAAAGCTAGCACATAGAGCCGAAAAAATATAATGATGGGTTATACAAATACGGGATATTGTCTTAAAGACCCCTATAATACAAAATCATATATCTCATGTGATGTTAAAGTAGATGAAACCCAGAATATAAAATCGTTACTGATAAATAATAAACCATTAGTAATAAAGTCATCAGATTACGAGTATGATTTGGGGATAATTAATCCTGTAGTCATGAATATAAATATAAGATATAATAAAATATATATAGAAGATAACATACCAAGAAATTATTCTGATATAGAAATAAACCCTTTTAGAGATGATTGGATCAGAGCCATAAATGATGAATTTAATTCTCTCGATGATATGAATGTGTGGGAAATAGTTGACTATGATCGCCAAAAACTCATAGATACAAGATGGATTTTCACAATTAAATTTGATGAATTTGGAAATCCAAAACCCAAGGCAAGGCTTGTAGCAAGAGGTTTTAAGGATAGAACCGAATATGGTATTGCTGAAACCCATGGCCCTGTGGCATCAGTAGGAACAATAAGATCCTTACTATCCATAATAAATAAAGAAAAATTAATTATGGTGCAATATGATGTAAAAACTGCATATCTAAATTCACCAATCATTAAACCCATTTTTGTGAGAAGACCTGAAGGTGTGAATATCAACACAAATCAGGTTTTGGAATTAAAAAAGTCTATATATGGACTAAAAACGTCTAGTAAGTCATGGTATGACCTGTTGGACGCAAAAGTAAGGGAGATGGGCTTTACTAAAACTAAGAGCGATAGATGCTTATACACAATAATTAATAATAATGAAAAAATATATTTTTTAACCTATGTAGATGACATATTGATCGCATCAAACTTACAGTCATCAATTACAAAAATAAATGAGGAGCTACAAAAAGACTTTACGATTACCATAATAAATAACCCAAAATTTTTTGTGGGATTAGAAATAACTAGGGATATAGAACATAATACAATAATACTTTCCCAATACAAACATATAGAAAAAATGTTAAAAAAATTTGGAATTTCGGAGTTGAAAAATACGAACACTCCGATGGAAACGGGATTAAAATTGGACAAAATTGAAGGTGGCATAGATGACACCGAATATAGGTCAATGATAGGTGGATTGCTATACTTAGCGAGACTTATAAGACCGGACATATTATTCCCGGTAAATTTTTTATCTCGCTTCCAAAATAATTCTAACCATACATTAAAAAATTATGCAAAAAGAATTTTCAAATATATTAATACTACGAAAAATTACAATATAATATATAGATCAGAAGGGGATGGTATACAGGCCTATATTGATGCCTCATATGCACCCCAAGTAGATGAAAATAATATAGATATAAATAACTTAGGAAAGGGAAAATCCATAACTGGATTTATGATATTTTCTTATGGGGATTTAGTAGAATGGAATTGCGGTAAGCAAACCATTCATGCATCATCTAGCACGGCAGCTGAAATAATTGCAGTTTATGATGCACTCGATACCATAAAAGTCACACAAAATATAAATTACGAAATTTTAGGTGAAAAATTAAGTGTGGATATAATGGAAGATAATATCTCAACGCAAAAAATATGTTCAGGGGGTAGTCAGAAAAAGTCGAGAGCCCTAATGATCAAATGCTACTCAATTTTGGAGGCATTTGAAGAAAAAATAATATTTTTTAGGACTGTAAGCTCCGAAAATCAGTTAGCAGATATTTTGACAAAATCACTAGATCGATCAAAATTCGAAAATATAGTTGTCAAAATATTAAACGAAACGAATATTTATACATAATATAATATAATAATAATTCATTTATTTCAAAGTCATAGTATGTTTCGAAATTTACCATTTCAAAATACAAGTCGTCCCAAGTCCAAAATATAGGTCGTAACATGAAAAAAGATGCTTAAAAATCAACCTTCAATTACTGCAAAATCAGTACGCAACAAAGCCATTTACCAGAAAATACTTGTAACAGATAAATACCCGACCTCTCAAAAATAAATACAAAAGAAAAAGCAGAAAAATCAAACAGGAATAAACCCTACAATTCACATAATAAAAACCCTATACATTCTTAAACAACCGTGAGAGAAATACACGTAATATTCCCACACGAAATAGTGAAAAGAAAATCTCCGACAATGAATACAATAAAGATTAAATCCATTACATGACCGCAAAACAAGATAAGTCGAAAATGTTCCTTTATCACATTACAGTTTAAGCGCCAGTTCAAATACAATAGCAATACACGAAAGATAATAAACGATGCGATGAATATTATACTACAATCTTTTTCATGTCACACGTTTAAGATAAAATACGAAACGTAACGTTCCACCGAATTCGAGCAACTTGTAATCGGAAATACCATATTATATATATATATTTTTTTTTCCTATTTCTTTTTCTTTATGTATACGTGAATATTTTTTCTTCTCGAATTTTTTTTTTTCTAATTTTTTTTCTTCCCTAATCGAAAGACATAACAATTAAATCACACGTTACCTATAATAAAATAATAATTGCATGTTACCAATTTTATATTATTATAATATTTTTTTTACAATATTTTTTTTATATATATATTATCATTGAATATTTTATGCATGTTACCATATTTATTAATTTGTTCATTTTATTATTTATTCTCGAAGCACAGCACAACAAAATTTTTTTTGAAACTTAAGGTTACCATAATAATTTAAATAATACCATGTCAACATTTTTATTTTTTTTTTTAAATTTTTTTATTACGCATATGTCATTTTGTAATTAATATTTTTTTTGTATAAACAATAACGATTCGTTTACTTTCAGCGTCAGACATGATGAAGAACTCATTCGATAAAATTTCAGGGGGGTGTTGTAACGGAAATCCCACCTTCACTCATTCTTCATCATCATCATCACGATCACTATATATATGTCATACGTACACTCTCACCACGAAGTGCTTTTCCCCCTACTACTTTCGATCGTACATTGCTGTTGCTTCGCCATTTCACATTTTGTTAATATTGTATTTTTCATTCGTGTAATAAACCTCAAGAATATTAGAAGTCTCAAGTTCTTTCGATCCTCGTTCTGTACGCCTCACATCACTTATCAAACTGAACTTTTTACATATTAAAAAATCAGAATTCTCAAATTGAACGTATTTTTAACCAGGTTTTCTTGTTTGAAATAAATTTAGTTATGGCTAAAATGTTGAAGATCAACAGTCATAAATTCGGGTTTATATATTACAAGTTTGTGATTATAAATTGTTGAACTGTCATTTTATTCCTCAGGAAATATATGATTATGCTCTTTTCTCACCCATTGAGCAAAAATTTTTGGATGATCTCTCAGGTTTTCAAGTTTCAGCTTTTGTTAAACTCATTGAAATGCTCACGAATATTTGTTGATACGAAATCCCACCTCATCTCATTCATCATCATCATCACGTCATTCTATATATATATGTCACACGTACACTCTCGTCACAAAGTGCTTCCCCTACTACTCTTGATCGGCTATTGCTGTTGCTTCGCCATTTCGTACTTATTCATATTTTATTTCCAAATGTAATTTTAGTCTGCTAATAAATTCTCTCGTGAATACTTCTCTCTTACTCTTTTTCGTTCCTCGTCATCACCGCCTCACATCATGGTAGCTATCGCTGCGGTTGAATTGTAAGAGAAGAATAATGTTAAAAGTATGAAAATAGCAGACTGATTTTTTAGAATTGATTCATTGTTGTGTTGAAATTTATATTTTTTTTGAAGTGAAAACACACTAAAAATACGTTTAATCGAGAATATTAAAACTCGAATTTTTCTATATTATTTTTTTTTTCGAAGTCGAAAAAATAAAAACGTAACCAAAAATCAGTTCCTGATCCAATAACGGCCGATCCTGGAAGTCAACGAACTATAATCCAGAAAGGACCGCCAACGATACAGAGAACCACCTGAGGAAATCTTCTGCTCCCGTCTTCAAGAAATCTTCTACGGATCTCAACTACGAAGACCAAAAATTTCTGGGCCAACCTTCTACAAAATTCAGCGAAGACGACAACGGTGACATTGGAATAGAGCAAACGTAAATTCACACAGCAACGAGTCGATGAGAAAAAATTAAAATATTGTAAGGATGGCCGCTCTAAACATTTTAGTTAAAATATGAAAATATTAAAGTTCAGAAGAAACGAGAAAAGAAGAAACCACCCACCAAAAATAGGAAAAAACAGAAGACAGCGACAGGGTCATCGACACCCAGCTAGATGTAGTTAAATTATTTTTTACGTATTTTGTTTGGAATTGAGAATTTGAGGTAGAGAGATAAATTTGTTGTACTTCCCCAGTTAATGATATATGTCTAATTTAGTAAACCTAGTAGAAAGTAAAATAGGTGAATACAGTATCAAAAAAGAGGAATTGCAAGAATTGTTGAAAAAGTTTGAAGGGGAAAAAGTTGTAGATTTGAAAATAGAGAAATATAATCTTCCTTATTATACGTATTTTACTGGTGAAATAATACTAGAATCATTTACAATCGATATATCAGGTAGAATAGAGGAAATTAGTACGTTAAAATATATTAAAATAACTGATTCAACACCAAACTACTTTTCCAATAGAATATATAGTTCGTTGGAATCAGAAAAGAAATTCGTAAATAGATTCTTAAAATAATAATAATAAAATTTAAAAACATTTAGAAAAACTGGATAAAAAAGAAAAAATACTGGAAAATAAAAATAGTGAATCCGAAAAACAAAATTTATTAAGTAAAATAGAAAGAGAAAAAGAAGAAAATAAAAAATTTATACCAATTACGAATATTGAAAATAATTCATTAGGATATAAAAAAATTGAAGAAAGTATGTCAAGTGTTAATGAAATTAAACCGATTCAAGCCCCATTGGGAAAAGTGTTTAATGGAAAATATTATTTAGACTGGAGACGTATGATTATTTCGGCAATCAGGGGTGCTGGTTACTATGATATTTTCGGAGAACACGAATTTTTAGTATCTTACATATCCCATATCGATGATTTGAATTTTAGGCCCAATAAAGAAATGATAAATTATTGTAAAATGCAAGACAATGCCAAAGCATTTGTCTTAGAAAGAGTTTCCAACGATATTACAAAACAAATAAGAGATTGTAACACGGCCATAATGATGTTAAAAAAATTGGATAATATATATGGCACGAAAACATCGATTACGGCAAACATGGCTAAATCAAAGTGGATGGAGTTTAGGTTTCAGCCAGGGGGAAACATGAGGGGATTCCTAAAAAAATGGGATGAGCTTGTTACGGATGTAAAAGATAGTGGAAAAGAAGTGAAAGAAGAGGAAGAATTAGAGAATTTACAACTCGCATTATGTTACGAACAAGCATTGGCGAAAATGCAGTTTGAAAATATGCCCCCTAATGAAAAAAATATCGACAATTTTAAAAGAATTCTAAGGGAAGATGCTGATCAAAAATTCAGAGATCAGACATAAATGAAACAAAATAATAATAATCGTAATAATAACCCTAATAATTACCGTAATAATGGAAATGGCAATAATAATAATAATTATAGAGGTCGTAATAATAATTACCGTGGAAGAAACAATTACAGAGGAAATAATTTTAATAACCACAGAGGCAACAATCTAAATCAAAATACTAATAGTAATGGTAATGGAAATGAACCGAATCATAACAATGGTAATAATAATAATTCAAATAATAATACGAATGGAAACTATAGGGGCAATAATTATAGGAATAATGGAAATTACCGGGGAAATAATTACAGGGGTAACAATAAAAATTACAATAATAGTAACCCCAAATGCTATAAATGTGGTCAAAATGGGCACATTGCTCAGAATTGTGGCAATAATAGTAACACCCAACAAAATAGTAATAATAATAATTCGAATCCAAATCAAAGTAATTATCCACCAAAATCAAGCCAAAATAATAATGTCCAAAACAAAAAAGAAAGTCCCGAACAACAAGTAAAAATGTCATGTATGGTTAGAAAACATATAGATAATTCGAATGAATGGTTGTTAAACAAATTAATTAAAAATAAAGAATTAAACGAAAATTATGAACTACTCGAAAACAAAGCAATTTTGGATGGAGCTGCAGAAGTACACCTAACAGCCGACATAAATAAACTTGAAAATATTAAAAAATTTATTACTCCTATAAAATTACAATGTGCGGGAAAAAACGCTTTCTTGTATGCCACTCACACGGGTCAGATGACAATAAAAATTGAAAATTCGAATAAAGTACAATCATTAATTCAACTAAATGATGTACATTACGTACCTGATTTAAACACAGACATAATTAGTGCGATAAAAATAACAAATACGGGTACAGTAAATATCGATCAGCAAAAAAATTGTGCTAATATATATTTTATTGAAAATGGTGAAACTCTAATAACTGCCCCCAAGGAAAATGGAATATTTTATATCCATTATAATATACAAAATAAAAATACTCCAATAATAAAAAAAAATGAAGAATACATCGAGAAAGAGTCAGAAAACGCCACAAAAATATGTCCCATAACCCAAGAAAATGAGGATGAATGGGAAGATTTTTCAATATAGTTGGAAATACAAGAAGAGGACGAGGACCCTCATGATACAAAAAATCAAGATTCATTTGAGGGGGGTAATAATAATAATAATATTGTTGAGGAACAAGATATACCAAATGATGAAAAATCAAATATCAATGATAATACTGATGGTATAAATGAAAATAATAATAATAATAATATTATAAATAAAAAAATGATTATTCATAGAAGGCTAGGTCACCTAAATGCACGCTACATCCAAAAATTAAAAAACTTATCTGTTGGAATTCCAGAAAATATGAACTTTAGAGACGATGATTTCAAAAACTGCCAAATATGTTGCATTGCAAATAATACGAGATTAGGGCATAATGGCATGAGGACAAAACCAACCAGAAAACTTGAAATAACATCTTCTGACATCATGGGTCCTTTTACACCATCGATTGCAAATCAAAAATATATTTTAACCTTCATCGATCATTATTCAAAATACACATTTGTTATGCCTATATCTGCAAAAAATCAAGTAGCAACGGAATTTAAAAATATAATAACGTCAATGAAAAATAAATTCCCAAATTTCCCTATAGGAACCATTAGATGTGACAACGCAAAAGAGTACACAGATGCAAAAATAGTAAGTTATTGTCAGGATAATGGAATAACAATGGATTACGTAGTTCCTTATTCTCCAGAATTGAATGGTGTAGCCGAAAGGCAAAACCAAACACTTATGAGAAGAGTAAGGGCTATGCTCATTGATGCCAACCTGGACATTAAATACTGGTCATATGCAATTGTCACATCAGCATATTTACTAAATCGCTCACCAACTAAAGCAAATATAGATTTCAAAACCCCGTATGAACTATTCTATGGCATTAAACCCAACTTAAAAAATTTAAAAGTATTTGGTTCCCTAACATATCGTCACATCCCTTTTGAAGTGCGTAAACAAAACGCAACTAAGGCAAAGTCAAAATCTAAAAACAAAATTGATCCAAAGCTAGCACCAAGAGCTGAAAAAAGCATAATGATGGGATACACTAACACCGGATATTGTTTGAGAGACCTTTTTGAAACAAAATCGTATATTGCATGCGACGTACGCGTAGATGAGTCTCAAAATATAAAATCTTTGGAAACATCCAACAGAAAATTAATAATCAAACCAGCGAATTATGAACAAGATTTAGGAATTATAAACCCGATAATAATGAATATCAATGTCAACTATAATAAAACATACATTGAAGATTGCGTCCCAAAAAACTTTAATGAAATTAATACTAATCCCTTTAGAAAAGAATGGGTAAATGCAATAAATGATGAATATAACTCATTAAATGACATGAATGTATGGGAAATTGTGGATTACGATAGGCAAAAATTAATTGATACTAGGTGGATATTTACAATTAAATACGATGAATATGGAAATCCTAAACCCAAGGCCAGACTAGTGGCAAGAGGATTTAAAGATAGAACAGAGTATAATATTACAGAAACTCACGGGCCTGTTGCATCAATTAGTACGATTAGATGGTTACTCTCTGTGGTTAATAAATTAAAACTGATTCTTGTGCAATATGACGTCAAGACTGCGTACTTAAATTCCCCAATTATAAAACCAATTTTCGTTAAAAAACCAGAGGGAATAAATATTAATTCAAACCAAGTCCTTGAATTAAAGAAATCAATATATGGACTCAAAACGTCAAGTAAATCTTGGTACGATTTACTTGACTATAAAATTAAGGAAATGGGATTCATAAGAACAAAAGCTGATAGATGCCTATATCTAAAAACAAACGACAATGAAAAAACATATTTCTTAAGCTACGTAGATGATATACTGATAGCCTCAAATTTGCAAATAACAATTTCTAAAATTAATAAACAACTCGAAAAATCTTTTACTATTACAATAATTAATAACCCAAAATTCTTTGTAGGATTAGAAATAGAAAGAAATATAGAAAAGAAAACAATAATATTGTCTCAATACAAACATATAGAAAAAATGATTAAAAAATTTGGCATTTCTGAAATAAAAAAGACAAATACTCCAATGGAAACTGCATTGAAAATTGAAAAAACTGAAAATGGAAAAGATGACACTGAATATAGATCGATGATTGGTGGATTATTATACCTAGCCAGGTTAACAAGACCTGATATATTATTTCCTGTAAATTTCTTCTCCCATTACCAGAACAACTCAAATGATACCTTAAAAAATTACGTGAGAAGAATATTTAGGTATATTAGCTCTACAAAGAATTATAATATTACGTATAAATCCGAGGGAGACGGAATACAAGCATATATTGATGCTTCGTATGCCCCTCAAGTGGACGAAAATAATATCGAATTAAGTAATTTACAAAAAGGAAAATCAATTACTGGCTTTATGATTTTTGCAAACAGGGATTTGATAGAGTGGAATTGTTCCAAACAAACAATCCATGCTTCGTCCAGTACCGCTGCAGAAATCATAGCTGTATTTGACACTCTCGATATAATTAAGGTAATTCAATATATGAATTTTGAAATTTTTGGGGAAAAAATAGTCGTGGACATAATGGAGGATAATATATCAACCCAAAAAATTTGCTCTGGGGGTAGTCAGAAAAAATCGCGAGCACTTATGATAAAATGTTATTCAATACTGGAGGCTATGGAAGAAAAAATAATCCATTTTAGATCTGTTAATTCTGAAAATCAACTCGCAGATTTACTAACAAAATCGTTGGACAGAACAAAATTTGAAAATTTAATAGTTAAAATTCTAGAAAATACGAATCTATTCACGTAATACTAAATACATTTATTTCATGAAAAATACCCATCCAAGAAAAAGTCAAAGTACCAAAGTCGAAACTTGAGAAATGTTGCACAGGAAACAGTATTCTGATATTGTCCATAAATAATATAATGAAAAATTTACCCGAAAATACTTGTCGAAAATAAATAGTTAAAATCTTGGTAAATTCAACAATGAAAAATAAAATTAAAATCGAACAAGCAAAAACCCTACAATCGTTAATAATAGAAATAGCATGCAACTCTCGACAATCGTGTGAAAAATACACGACAAAATTCCCACACGAATATATGAAAAGAAAGTCTTAACAATAAACGAAAGATAAAAACCAATTACACGACCTCAATATAGATAAACTTAATAGCTTGCCTTATCCAAAAATAAACATGTCGAACGTCATTTCTGATGCAAAGGAAATACGTAAAAGATAAAGCTAACGGACATCGTATATTATCACTTCATACTATTACATGCCGAGTACAGATAAAAATTGTCAAACGTAACGTTTTCGATAAACGATCATGTACCTCGGAAATCCTTTGTTAATTTTATTTCTTTGTGATTATTTTTTTTTCTTTTCGTCTATCATATACTCGTAAATGTTCAAGAATACTTTCGAGCACACTTCCTAATTTACAATGTATTAGTCATTTATATATACGAATACTTTTTGCATGTTACCATTTTTGAAATTTTTTATTGTTTTTCATTTATTACAAATACCATATATAATTATATACGTCAAATATTAATCATTGCATGTTACCATATTTATATATTTACATATTATTTATTTATTTATTTATATTCGTTTATTTATTTTTCGAAGCACAGCGGACAAAATTTTTTTTGAAACTGAAGTTACCTTAATAATAAGATGTGAATGTTTTAAAATTTTTTTTATCCATATATCATTTTTGTACTGAATTTTTTTTTTAAATAATAATAATAATTCGTTTATTTTCAGAAAACATGATGAAGAACTCAATCGGTAAAATTTCCGGGGGGTGTTGATACGAAATCCCACCTCATCTCATTCATCATCATCATCACATCATTCTATATATATATGTGACACGTACACTCTCGTCATGAAGTGCTTCCCCTACTACTCTTGATCCGCTATCGCTGTTGCTTCGCCATTTCGTACTTATTCATATTTTATTTCCAAATGTAATTTTAGTCTGCTAATAAATTCTCTCGTGAATACTTCTCTCTTACTCTTTTTCGTTCCTCATCATCACTTCCTCACATCAATATTTAAATTTAATATTATAATTTTATTATTTTGGAAGGTGTCACTTATGAAATACGGTTACTTCATTAATAAGTTCCGTTTTCCACTGGACCGAGAATTTATCTATGAATTATCTTTGATTTGTCGCCATTACTAGATCACAAAGGTGTGTAATTTTTTACACATTAGGGTTTTCAAGATGGAACCTATTTCCTTGTTTTTCAGCATAACCCTAATCTCCAAGTTCCTGAGTACACTGACCTGCAGTTGTTTACTGCTGTTATATTATTTTAAGAACGTTTTAATATATATTCAAGTTTTAAATACACATTTGTTTTTACCATTGCTTGTCGCGTAATCCACTCTAGTCAGAAATAGTTTTAATATGTAATATTGTGCATTCTGTGTTTAATGGTAATATTGCAGGTTTGAGAGGAGGTATTGACTGTTGAGTAATACTCTCATATTGTGAAAATAATGATAACTTCCAAATTGTGACTAATACTTTTTGACTATGATTTGTAATAATCTGTGATATTGTAAAAACTGTTTATTCTTTGATCATCACTAATATAACTTTCTATCATTCATTCTACAGCCATTGAGCTGGTATATGTGTAATAAAATTTGTTTTCACATTTAAATCTAAAGTTTTGTCTTTTAACTCAATTTGGTTGTGATATTTTCATTCATTGTTCAATATAGTGTTCAGTGGTTCATTTAATCTTCAAGTTCATCATAGTTTGATTTAATTTTCTAACACATATATTACTCGTGCCATTTTATTTTTCTTGTCTGTAAGGGCGTCTAGTTAACCTGCTTGTTTTCAGTTTTTTATAATTTTGTTCAGTTAATTTGTCAGGCTCTCTTGTTGTTATGTGGAGCCTCTTTTTTCAACAAGCAACTTGTGCTTGTAATATTTCTTTGTCCAGTTTGTACATCCATGATGGATGACAATTGATACATTGTTGTGAGTTATATTTTGTTTTATTAAATCAAGTGTGTTTATTCGACTCAAACCAGATTAAATTCACTAGAGTGAGTGTAGTGAAAGTGTAAAATAACACCCCCCATAGTCTTACAAAATGATGCAAACAAAAATTGCAAGTACGAATACAAAAAAGAAATTAAAAATGTAAACAAGAAAATATTGGAGGATTCAATAAAACAGTAATTAATCACGAGAAGAATATATTTTGTATGTTCACCATATGAGATACAGAACAGAAGTGAACTCATCTTAACGTGAGTTCCTGACATACAGAGTTTACATGATTACGTGAGGTCACACAGAAATATTATAGTACGTATTATTAACTGTAGAGTGTACCAAGGTGGAGACGAGATAGGACCATCATATATAGCTGGAATTCGAACAGAAAATTTTACAATTGTTTCATCAATTTTACTACTAAACAAAAACGAAAGTTTTAAAGAATGAATGAATTTATTATTTTATGCTAATTTCCAAACAAAAATTAAAATTAATGACTAGAATTACATATTATCGACTTATAATTATAAATATATATTCACAAAAAGAACAGTACAGTACAAAAATATATTACATCTATTTTATTCTCTTCTACGAAATTTGGAAAAATACCATTGTCAACATAGATCAATGAATTCGAGTTGATTTGAGAAGAATTCTAGGTTTAATTTTGGTTCATACTTGTCAATATTAGGTTGTGTCAAATTGTGATATTATTTATCAATGTGTGAATCTTGTATCTTTTAATATCCAGGCTTACAAGACCAGACAGCATTCCCTGTAAACTATTTATCTAAAATTCAAAATTGTTCTGATAATACTACAAAAAATTATGTTAAAAGGATCCTCAGATACTTAAAATATACTATAAATTATAAATTAATATTTGAAAGTAATGAAAACGATGTAAAAACATGTGGATGCTTCTTATGCACCTGGAATATAGATAATGATGAAATTGATATTAATAACTTAGAGAAAGGACATAAAATAACGGGGTACTTAATATACGTTAACAGGGACTTGATTAATTAGGGGGTACATTGTCAAAATACAATGGCCTCTTCTTCAACCACTGCAGAAATAATAGCATTACATGATGCTATTGATGATATTAAAGTAACTTGGAATTTGGCCAATTTGTTTAACAATTTGTCTAGTCTTGTACAAATATTTGAGGACAATTGTGATAATGATAGCAAATTATATTATACGTTAGCTTATTATTCTCACATATCATTTGTTGTGGTAACACTGTTTTTAGTATTATTTGTAATCTGTGATT
>WOFM01000034.1:1833158-2107282 GCA_011428145.1 Ericerus pela
ACTATATCACTATTTTATTGCACGAGAATCTAAATTATTATTATTAATTAACCTTTCAATGCTACCATATTGGAGGATTCAATAAAACAGTAATTAATCACGAGAAGAATATATTTTGTATGTTCACCATATGAGATACAGAACAGAAGTGAACTCATCTTAACGTGAGTTCCTGACATACAGAGTTTACATGATTACGTGAGGTCACACAGAAATATTATAGTACGTATTATTAACTGTAGAGTGTACCAAGGTGGAGACGAGATAGGACCATCATATATAGCTGGAATTCGAACAGAAAATTTTACAATTGTTTCATCAATTTTACTACTAAACAAAAACGAAAGTTTTAAAGAATGAATGAATTTATTATTTTATGCTAATTTCCAAACAAAAATTAAAATTAATGACTAGAATTACATATTATCGACTTATAATTATAAATATATATTCACAAAAAGAACAGTACAGTACAAAAATATATTACATCTATTTTATTCTCTTCTACGAAATTTGGAAAAATACCATTGTCAACATAGATCAATGAATTCGAGTTGATTTGAGAAGAATTCTAGGTTTAATTTTGGTTCATACTTGTCAATATTAGGTTGTGTCAAATTGTGATATTATTTATCAATGTGTGAATCTTGTATCTTTTAATATCCAGGCTTACAAGACCAGACAGCATTCCCTGTAAACTATTTATCTAAAATTCAAAATTGTTCTGATAATACTACAAAAAATTATGTTAAAAGGATCCTCAGATACTTAAAATATACTATAAATTATAAATTAATATTTGAAAGTAATGAAAACGATGTAAAAACATGTGGATGCTTCTTATGCACCTGGAATATAGATAATGATGAAATTGATATTAATAACTTAGAGAAAGGACATAAAATAACGGGGTACTTAATATACGTTAACAGGGACTTGATTAATTAGGGGGTACATTGTCAAAATACAATGGCCTCTTCTTCAACCACTGCAGAAATAATAGCATTACATGATGCTATTGATGATATTAAAGTAACTTGGAATTTGGCCAATTTGTTTAACAATTTGTCTAGTCTTGTACAAATATTTGAGGACAATTGTGATAATGATAGCAAATTATATTATACGTTAGCTTATTATTCTCACATATCATTTGTTGTGGTAACACTGTTTTTAGTATTATTTGTAATCTGTGATTGTATGTTTGAAACCCAACTGTGATAATATATTTTGTGTGCCTCTTGTCGCTCATCAAACGTTGATGAATTAACATCTTCACCATCTTGTGTGAAAATAAAAGTTAGTGAAAAGTAAATATTTGGTGTTTTATTTATGTGTTCGTAATATGTGTGTCTGATCTTCTTTCGATGTTATCGTTCAATTAAAGTCTTTCGTCGTCATTTTTGTCTGGCTGGATCAGTTGATAATTCCTATTTCTTCACAACAATATTTCCACCATAAAAATAGCTAGGGGAGGTAACCAAAAAATGGTAAGAAACCTAATGATAAAATGTTACAACTTATTAAATGCAGCCAATGATAAAATAATTGACATATCATACATAGGTACATATGACCAATTGGCTGATATCATGACTAAAGGTTTGGATTAAAAAAAAATTGGAAATATAGTTAGTAAAATATTTGATAAAGAAAAAGAAGTTAATCAATCACAAAATTAAATTATCGATGACGCAAATACACATATCCTATAATGTCAACTTAATCTAGTCCTTTAATTTAAATGTAATTGCTGGCATCAATTTTTTTTTAAATAAATTTTGTAATAATATTTTGACAAACATAATTTAATGTACTTACCTGTTGTAAACATTTTTTGTTCGTTAATTCTTTGTATAATGATTTTACTGTTTAATTTTTTCTTTCTAAACCATTCATTCGCAAATATTGTTAGTTTTACATATTTCTCATTACTTTGTTATAAACAACCACTTATCGGGTTATTCTTTTTACCTAAAGTTTGTCCAAATTTTAACTCGGTTGGTTCGTTGTTAGGTGGTGTTGAGTATATCCCACCTCACTCCACCTTGCCCTTTTAGTCCATCCTCCTTAGTTATAAGGTTACATCGATATAATACTACCCATGTCTAGTGCTAATCAACACTAGTTTATTATCTGTGATGTAATGACAGAAAGTAGACCTTATGTATCAAGAGTTGGCTTTTTATAACACCTGGCATATAAGAGTCAGTCAATCATATATGTACAACATTGCTTCTCTCAATATACGCTAATCTTCCTTGCAACACACTTGTTTTTATTTACCAGCAAATTTCATACGAAGATCCAGAAGAACCTCTGTAACATTAGGATGATATACAGCACTCAAAAATTTGCTGGGATTGTTAGCACAACTAGAAATAGGAAACATCAAGGGTTAATTATAAGTGAACACCTCATGGTATTATCAGAAGTTGGCAATCCTGGCTTAGCTTTTTTCCCTCAGCGATCATTCCAGTATGTTGTATACTTGTATTTAATTAAGTGATAGCATGTTGTCAGACTCGAATCTATAGAAGAGATGTTCTTCGCAGGTAACTTTATGGCTCCTTGTTGGTTGTGCGCATGCACCTGAACTTGTCTTCTTTCCATAATATTGGTTAGTTTATTTTTTGATATTTCGATCAATCAAAGGGAATGTATTGATGAATTCTCTTTGATTAGCGTTTATTGGCATTAATTCGTCGACAAATCAAAGGGAATTCGTCGACAAATTAAGGCTGTTAAATACACCCAAATCCCCCTTGATTTGTGTGTTTATAGATATTAATTTGTTGACAAATTGAATAGAATTGGTCGTTGAAATCTATTCGATTTGTTTGCATTTATCAGCATTAATTCGTCGAATTAAGGCCGTTAAATATACCTGAATTCCCCTTGATTCTTCTTTGTTTATAGACATGAATTTGTCGACAAATTCCTTTCAATTTGTGTGTATTTAATGACTGATTTGTCAATGAATTCCCTTCGATTTATCGGCAAATTAATGTTCTTAAACACAAATGAATCAAAGGGAATTTATATGCGTTTAATGGCATTAATTTGTGTGCATTTAATGCCCACAATTTGTCAACGAATTAATATTATTAAACTCACACGAATCAAAGGGAATTTGTGTGCATTGAAGAGCCCTAATTCATCGACAAATCAATGTTATTAAATGCACACAAATCGAATAGAATTTGTCATTGAATTCTATTTGATTTGTTTGTATTTATCGGCATTAATTCGTCGACGAATTAAGACCTTTAAATATACCCGAATTCTCCTTGATTCTTGTGGATTTATAGACATGAATTTGTCGACAAATTCCTTTCAATTCTTGTGTATTCAAGGACTGATTCATATCACAGTGGGATTTAAATTTCATGTTTTATAACAAACTATATGGAAAGAAGACAAGTTCATACGCATGTGCACAACTAACGAGGAGCCATAAAGTTACCTGCAAACAACGTCTCCTATCTGTAGAGCTTTAGTTTAACTAAAGCATCTCTAGTTTTACCAAAGTGAAGTAAACTGGCAGTTTTCCTCCAAAAAAGTCCAAAAACCACAAAACGCCTATTGTTGAGCAACGATTGGTTGAACAGTAGACGTTTTGTGGTTTTCAAACTTTTTTGGAGAAAAAATGTTGGTTTACTTCACTTTGATAAAACTAGAGATACTTTAGTTTAACCATCTGATATATGTGTCTTATAAAATAAAGGTTTTTAAAATGATAATTACTAAGTATTATTCATTTAGAACTTTGATCTACACTTTATAGCCTTCAATGCATATAATTTTATTAGCACCTACCTATTAAAAAAAAAGTTTTGCATGATAATTGACGTTCTTTCGGTATCACTTTTTTGGCACTGAATTTAATATTGCACATCGTCACTTTCACAGAGTAGAGAAAGATTTTTTTAAGCGAGTTCTGAACTTATTTTTTGGCCAGGACTCTCGTATTCATCGATGTAACTTTTTTGATATTGCTCCTAAATTATAATTTTGACCTCATGTTTGTTCCTATCGGTTTTTGTAAGATCATGGTATGCACGGGTTAGAAGTGCACCAAGCGAATTGCAAAGCATGGAATTAACTATTGAAAAGAACTTGGTATGGAAATACAATCTTCACGCATTTTGTAAGAAGCGTGAACTCAACTTGATGAAATCATGAAATTGTAAATATCCAAATGAGAAACTAAACAAAGAAATAGGTATTCTTTTTTTTCAGGTTCATTTTTGAACTACATATTTAGAAACACGTGACAATTTATTTCAAAATCTTTAAAGCAAATTTTTTTAAAGAAAGATATAATGTTGAATAAAATTTCATAACATATACGGTTTTCATAAGTAAGTAAAATTTTCAATATTTGTCTTTCATGAATGCTTGATAAATGTAAAAAAAATTTCAAATAAAAAAAAAAGAAAATTTCCAACAGATTAATAAATGAACAAGCAGATGGTAAAACTAGGATCCATCCTTTTCTCCTACGGGCATTTGATGTCGCTAAACCTATAGCTAATTAACTGTCACATTATATAACAATAGTATCAAATATGCCCAACAATTATTCATGAAATTGAATTTCCAAAGACTTCCCCACATTTTTGAGAATTGATGAAGTTTTCGTGAAAAACGAATAGTACGCACAAGCAAGTCAACGAAACCAAAAACTTTAATTAAAAATTTTTGATCACTGAAACAGTTAGTTTGAAATCGAATTGCACAAAGTAGAATTATGAGCTCAATGCTGAGGATCAAAATTTGATTGGTCTATTTTTAGCTTATGTAAACAACATAATAACAATTTTACAAATATCACCGTACAATAATTAACAAAAAGAAAAAATGAAATTGACATGGAACACGACGATCAATAATAATCATCTCATTTACCGTTTGAAGTACAACATACACTTACGATAATACTTAGAAAATAAAAACGGTACAGTAATTTTTATAATTTCACATGGATAATTTTCAGTTTTATTCATATACGCTTGCTTACAACTTGATAGAAATTCACGTTAATGTTTCCACAAGTATAGAATCGTCGCGGATTATTAATTTCCAAAATATATAGAATGAGTGATTATAAGCGCATCATATTCCATAAAACTAAGAACACTGTTTTTTGTGAAATTTTCTTTTTGCTTCCACGTGACGATATTTAAAATAAATTTTCATCACTGAAAAATAAAAAAGGTTCTTGATTTTACGGAACAATCTGCAGAACAAACTATATAATTACTGAAGGTACCTACTCAATATTTAAGTCAAAAACAGAAAAATCATACAGAAGTTAAGAATATTTTGAGTTGAAAAAAACCCAGAAAATCCGGAATATTATTTTTATTCAACTATTTTCAGGGCCTCAGAAAAGGAGAGGGAAAGGGTAGCAAAGATACTGGGCTCGGACATTTTCAGAAGGGCCAAATTTTGAAATAAATAAATAAATCCATGGGGCTTTTTTGGGGCATCAAATCCCTCAAGGCTGAAGAACAAACAACAAAATACATTTTTTAGAACACCAAAAACACCTAGAAAATTAAAACTTTTTGCAACACCTGCTGATAAACAAGATTTTTATATGTACCTTGATGTTGTATAAAGCAGGCGATTTTAAAACCATTCAGGACTGATGCATAAAGTCTTTACTTTATATATCGACATGAGCACGTGCGTCATTTTATACATTGATTCTACTTACTGGACACGTAGCCTTCATCGTCATTTTCTGTTTTTATTTTTATTTTTTCCGTAAAAGTTTCTCTGATGCGGGATTTGAACCTCAGACAGCGATGGCAGAGAGAGTAGACAGCCAGCACCGTATAACCACTACATCACGAGGTTTGAATGAAAATTCAGGGATAGTTTGCGCTACATATGTTTCTCAGTTGCAAAAATTTTTTTATTTTGTATGAGGTGGCGTTGAAAAAAATAGTGTGTGACACACATGTATATAGATATATAGTAGGTGATTGATGCTCGTGTGATTTGCATCACTCCCCTTTGGCTCGTGCAGCAAAAATCACCCTCGGATCAAAATCACTTACTTCATACACTTGTATCACAAATAAATTAGGTTAAAAACGAATTTTTAAAAGAATCGCTTTTTTCATTTTTTGGCTTTAGCTTCACGCGAAATAAATATGATTTTGTTGCGGAAGATTGGATGCAGTATTGGTATATTTTAAAATCGCAGTAGCGAATAAAACAACTGATAAAAACGAATATAAGTGTATGTGTGCGTGTGTCGCAACACGTGAAAGCAGCGCAGAAATTGGTCATCCGGTGTACTTCAACAAATTGAGTGAGTACAATAAAAACGTATAATAATAATAACTAATTCGCTTACTTCGTTCGCGAAATGTTTCTCAGTTCATAACTCCCTCTCAGAGATAAACCCTGTAGCTGGAGTAAGGAAGGCTCATTACTTTATTCCTCCTAGGCCCGAAATTTCTGTCCGAGGCTGTGACTATTTTCCACTGAAATACGCAATGTTATTGATAATAAGAGCAGAGTATCTATAATATGGTTGTATGATCTTTTTCAGCATTGTAAAAAATGACTATACATTATTTGAGCTTTGACTACCCGTTAACGAAATATGATTTACCACCACGCATTTTATAATTATTGACAATTTTTTTCAACATTCTGACCCAAACACAAACAAAATCTTTTGAAATAACAAAAAGAATGATAAATGGTTGGGGACGCGAATATATCTAAACAATAACAATTTAATACTATTTACAAACCTATACTATAGAGGTAATAATTCCATTCTTGACGGTAACTGCACGTTTACATTCAGTACAATAATTTCGATATTTAAATTTTATCAAACGAACCATAAAATTCACATTTTTATAACTATTTAAATAATTTATGTACTAAAAAACACAGCCAATCACTGTAAAAATAATGAAGCATAAATAATATAAAATTATTCGATCAAATCACGAACAAAACGTTACATATACTGAAAACATGCAAACATGAGAGGTCAATAACAAATGAGATTATAAAATTCTTCCGCTTCAATTTGCATGAGCATTAATCATTTTCAGCAGAATTTTTTCCCCCTCAAAAATGAAATAATATTCATGAAGAATTTATTGAAAGTTATGTTCGATGGAACGCTTGCCGCTTCTACACAGATCAGTGATTCTGACGATGAACATTTGAAAACGGAAAACGCCAACATTTTAAATCGATAGACTAATATGGTACAAAAATGAATCACAAATAATACAAATTGATGTCACTCTGGTTTATGTTGGCAGTATAACTCTTTCAACGATTTAAGTTCCTCTATTAGCGCTTTATTTTGGGTTTCTAAAACGGCTACACGGTTTTCCAGGCATTTAATGTATTCTTTCTTTTTCCTTCGGCACTCTCGAGCTGCCTCTCTGTATAAAGAAAAAAAAAGTGTTTTTTTTAAATTGAGAGCGAAAATTGCACTCAGAAATATACGACAACAGGTTAAAATAAATTTTTTATCTTTCTAAATAAATACCTAGTCACGAAAATTTCATTTTGTCGGACTAATTTAGTAATGTACAGAAGTTGTCTTGAACTTGTATTTTCTGCAAGACCAAAACCTGAACTCAACAGTGTAAGACCAAGATTAAATGAAAAAAGTGAAAAAAAAAGTGAAAAAAATTGTAAAATATTCGCAATATTCTACAGGCTTTTTAATTTTCCATTGCTTGGTGTAGACTATAGATGCAGTCTTTCAGTTGTAAGCAGTGTGCATACTAGAAATGGGCACTATCGATAGTTTTATTATCGATAATTTGGAATCTTCGATACTATCGATTGATTTCCTCTACAGCGATAGTTTTTCGATAGTTTTTGACATTGGTATAATTTTTATTTTTGAAACATTTTTTGAAATCCGTTTGTTAAAATCATGAAAAAAAAAATATGGCCCCTTTTCTTGTGATTTCCCAAGTTCAGTTCCCCTTTAATTATTCCATGTTTTACATTTACGAATACACCATTTAATTGTCGACAATTGTTATTACATAAGATTGAATTTTTTATTATTAAATAATAGACTTGATTACATTATTAGCTACCTATATTAGGTACCTAACTAATAAGTAATTAACATTGAAAAACGATGATTTTTGTCCTGATGACTTATTTTCTTATTTAGGTAGTCGAAGTTATCATTCTTATTCATATTAATCGGGATAAATTATCTTCATACAAATAAAATTTGATTGTGACAAATTAGGTATCAAAAATGAGTCAGTTTTGAACCATCGATGTATTACTGCAAGATATTATTTTCATTTCTAGCAATATTTAACATTAAGACTATCTTGTTATAAGGCACTATCGATAATGACTATCACTAGAATTGATAGTTTGAAATCCACTATCGGCTCTATCAATAATATGAAACTATCGATAGTTCCCAGTTTCAACGCATACAGTATCATAGTAGGTACATGCTAAGCTATACAGCATGGAAATACGAATCAGCTGTTAGTTTGCTACACTGCTAGAGAAAAACTGAGATCTAAAAGTCGAATACACCTAATAAAAAATGCGAGGAAGCACTGAAAGCAATTGGGAATTTTAAGCAAATAGAAGTCGCTACTATCGATCGCTGAAATAAAATAAATGAGAGTAAAAAAACAACTAAAAAATTTATCTAACACGAGCACACTCAATGAGCAGCCCATTAGCTAAAGAAATGATAATAATTGATCCTTCTTATTTGAGCTTTACTAAAAATCCGCCAGATGTCAGCCACTTTACTTAAAAATCCCAACATTGTTATAATTATGTACATCTATGAAAAAAATTAAATAGTTCGTCCAATGAGCATATGAATTAATACTAGAGGCACAATTCGCTCGTTTTCAGTGAGGTCACTATCTTCACTCCATTAAACCTAGAATTTCCAAATTCAAAATATATGCGAAATATGCGGTTTTACCCAAATTTTTGGCTGCAATTTTATAAACTTTTATTCTACTCACTACTGCAATTTTAAAATATACCAATACTACTGCCAACCTTCCACAACAAAATAATATTTATTTCGCATGAAGCTAAAGCCAAAAAAAAATAGCTTATCTTTTAAAAACGCGTTTTTAACGTAAACTTATATTGTTTAATGAGATAGCTACTTTTTTGTAATAAATGAAATTTTAGAGGAGGTTTCAAAAAATAAAATAAACCTAAAAAAAAGAAGTTTGAGCCCTTAAAAGCCAAGAAAATTAAAAAAATGAGTAGTTATAATTAGTTCCCTTTAGGATTAAGTTTGCTGATAACATTAAATTAAGTCAATTTGATGCACGATTTCATCTTCTTTTTCAATTTTCTCGGCTTCAAAGAACTTAAAATCCTGGTTTTTGCACTCATTTTATTTTTTAAAACCTCCTCTGAATTTCATTCATTATGAAAAAGAAGTTATCTCATTAAATAAGAGAATTATGACCAAAAATTTGGGTAAAAACGCGTATTTTCTGTGTGTTTTAAATGGGGCCTATAAATTTAATAGAGTGGGGGTAGCTGGCCTCACTGAACGTGGTGAAAAACGTAGGCTATTGTGCCTCTAGTAATAATTCATATGTCCGTTTGTTTCATCGACATACCTGTTTTTCTGTAATCTAATTTCTCGTTTTTTCACTTGATCTTCAGTGATTACATTAACACCACTGGAATTTGGAGCTACAACTGCAAAAAAAAATTATACACGTGTATCTACTTTAAAAATACGGACAACTTTTTATTTTGTTACTGGGTGACAACATTGAGATAACGTTATACAGAAACAGTGGCGTAGTTACAGGGCACCTCGGGGAGCTGTAGACCCCCAAAAAATTTTTCCTCTAAAGAAAATTAGAGAAAAAAATTTGAACTAACGAAGCATAAGCCAAAGAAAACTTTAATTTGTTCTATTTGAGCCCACCCCCCAAAAAATAATTTTACGGCCTACAATATGTTTCCATTTCGACTTTATTTTATATTCTTTTTCTCCATTCAATAATGAGTAAGTACGAAACCAAAAATTATCTCAGTTTTTAAATAGACTTCGGAAAAAGAGATTATCAATTCGATCCGCATATACGTTCTTTTTTTATATTTGTTCCAGCGTAACTTCTCAACCTGAATACCATAAACGTTTTTTTAAATGATAGAGAATGATCACATGGAATTTTTTTTAGAATCGACGAGGTAGTTTTGGAGTTATCTTAAAATGAAAAACTGTTAGTTTTAAATTAATATTGCCGCTAATGTTAGAAACGAAAAACCATTGAAAAAAATTTTTCATCAAAAATTCGAACCAACTTCAAAAAACAAAAATAAAACAGGGATAAAAATGTTCTGAAATGAGAGAAATATTTCTTTTAAAATTTCTCCAGTAAAATCAACTAGAATTTAAATAAAACGATAAAGCATTACGATGAATTAATAATTTTTTTCAAAAAATAGAATCGATTTCAAAAAAAAAAACACTAAAAGCCTCCGTATTGGCTGTATTACGCTCCTTTATACTGTGGAGGAGTGGTGTGGCATCTACCACACGTCGGCGTAATTAAGACCTCATTTCTCTCAATCACCATCCCATGGCGCTATGGCCGAGTGAGAAAGCAGCGGTGAGGCGCGGAGTTTAGATATTCAGCCAGTACGAGTTCGAATCCCCATACCGCCTGAATACTTAAAATTTCTATTATCCACAGCAGCCAACTCAGAAAATAGATTTTCTATGATACCTTACAAAAAAAGGACTAGTTGAAGAAAAATTTGAAGAAATATTAGTAAAAAAGAGAAGATATGTACAAATAATACACCATTGTGTCTTAAAAATGAACTAGAATTTTGGGGTAAAATTTCTCCATTAGTTTTGTCAGTGTTTGTATATTAAATTAACGTTAATAACAAACAAATAAAAATTGATAGAGGATTCAGGAAAAAAAATCGATTATTTTCACGGACAAATTTCATAATTAAATAAACATTTTAAACTGAATGTTCAGATGCGTTGATGGTTATTATACATATAGCAAAATATTTAAACTGCTCTTCATTAATAGAACAAACATGGAACCACAAGCCCTCAATGAAATATTCATCTATCAAACTTTTAGTAAGAACAAAACAACGCAGACCGAGGAACGATAAACGTGTGAAATATCATTCAACTTTAATTAGGCAACAAGGGAATTTTTCAAAAAAGATCGAAATAATATATTCAAGTTGAATTAATCAGAATAATAAAAAATGAATAAAATAAAAATACGCTAAGAAGAAAACAACGGCCGCCTTTTTGAAATTCTCCAGCACAGTCAACTGGAATTACTGGAAGTCGCGGTGTTCCTTTTCCTTTATCTGTTCATCATGTAAGCTTCTTTCGTCTTTTCCATCAAACTTTAATGCAAAACTTTTTAATTTAACATCAACTATAATACTTCCAGTCGACTGATCGTACTGGACAAATTTTAAAACGATTATTTTGCTCTTTTTAGCACATCATTATTATTATTACTGAAACGAGCGAGGCGAAGGTTTCTTATGTACTCACTCACACAGAACGAATTATATTTGTGATGACGCCATTGCTCTTAGAGGAGCCAATCAAAAATTAACATAATTCTCTCACAACTAATTCAAGTTAAGCCGATTTTTTAAATTCGATTTACTTAAATAAAACATACTGTCCTACCAACGAGATTTCTCACTCGAAAATTTCAATTTTTTCAGTTCTGATACCGAACTTTGATAAGAAAGGTGTTAGAATATATATATATATTTTTTAAATTAAGTGATAAATACATCGTTAGTTACGTTATTTGAAACGCTGTGTTCAAAATTTCAATTCATTTTTAGTTGAACCACTCACTGGGCTCTCATGAGACCCAGAAGGGTTCATTAGGCAAATTTTTTACCATTTTATTTGGTGACGCATCTTCGAATATGTTCATGTGCAAATTTTGACTTCTAACATGTGTGATGTGGCCCAAGTATTTTTTTTTTTTTCAGAAGGGAGTCATTATGGGTGACCAACTTCACTTCTGAGGTTCGCTTGCAATCCGCGAATTTTAACTGATTATTTTTTTTTTTTTCCCTAAGTTGGTTCCATTTTTTGAAAAATGTTTTTATTTAATGTTTCATTTCGTTTCATTCGCGAGCATCATTTTGTTTCTGAAACAAAGCATTTTAAAGATAAAAACTATCTCATCGATTTCGGAAAAAATAAAATGGGGCCACCATCATTTAGAAAAAAGTATATCAAAATCGGTGCTCAAAGAGTGAATAGTTATGGTGGAAAAAACATTTAGAAATTAGTTGGGTTAAAAACGAGTTTTTAAAAAATACGCTTTTATTTTATTTATAATTTTAAATTAGCTTTGTTTAGAACCGATTTCGCGGTGCAATTCTGTAAATATAAAAACGTAACACTCTTTAACTGCCTTAAAATTTTCAGAATAGCACCGAGTCAAAGTTGATAACAACAAACTCGATAAAAGTGATCCCAGTGATATTTCTTTGCGTTAGTAACTGCAATAAAAGCGTATAATAAAAAAAGGCATACGCTGAGAATTGAATTGATAGCCTCATAATTTTTTTTTCGAAGTCAAACAAAATTATTACCAAATTTTAATAACAATCATTTCCAAATTTCAACAAAACATAAACGTACAAAAATATGATTTTTCTCAAAAGTTTATTAATTTATAATTATTCAGCTCAAGTCCAATTGCTAGTAAATGCATCTGCACTAACTATTAAACGGCGACTAAAGAATTTGTCAAAATAATTTTATTTGCAAATGTAATATGGAGAAAAATTAATTCTTATAATGTTTTTGATATTTCATTTTAATAATTATCGTACAGTCCTGTCTGACAAATATTTGGATTAAATTTCCTGAATGACTTCAAATAGATTAATTATTGTAAGAAATGAGGAACTGACATTTTCAACTTTTGCCTTTCCCAACATGCGTTCAAGGACTGAATATGTATGTTGCATTTCGTCACGTTGGAAGCGTTAATTTGGAAAAAACCATACTTATCATGAATAGCGTATAGCTTTAACGTATACACAAACGCTGTGACATTTTTCGTAAAAAAAACGGTTAGTTTTTAGTATAGAAAAAATGTAATTTGTGCAGCAAACTGCCAAAAAAAAAAAAAAAAAAAAAAATCGTAAGAAACGTATTGTTCTTTTAACTGAAAATTTTCACATTCTAGACACAAAATGACGGTGCTTTCCTATTAGTGCTCCTCCAGAACCCATAAAATTGTAAATATTCATTTTGGTAGGGCCTTCAGATCCCGACAAGCCCCATCTCCAATTTTATATTATGTATATCCTCCAGACGCTGGCTAAAATGGCCTCGTTGCCGAAGTCCAATAAAAAAATAATAAATAAAAATAAATAAATAAAATTTTACGTAAAATTCACAAAAAATAGCAGTAAGTCCAAATAATCCCACGAATTCACATTAAATTTATGTGATTTTTTTTTCAAGTTTTTTAATGTTAAAATACAAGTATTGAAACACAACTATGGAATACTCTACACATCATATACAAAATAAGAGAAACAAAATGTTTGAAATAAGCTAACGGTATATCTAATTTTTAAAACTAAAATTAAAAATTAAAAAAAAAAACATTGACACGAAATCTACCAAAAAAGGTGAGACACATACATATTGGGTCTGTTATAACAAAAAAAACTTTCAAAAAACAGTGTATAGTTTTCATAATCACGAAACATACCTGTAATATTATATCTTCGCAACAAGTGTTTAAAGTCTGGAAAAACTTTTCTCCTTGTTTCCGATCAGTAAAAATACAAACCCTGTAAATTAAGTTACACGGATTCGGTTAATACTACATTTTTGCGCGCCTTCTTTGATTCTTTACCTATTGACAAAAATATTGGCTTTTCGTGTCAACATTTTTTTTCCTCATTTTCTACACCAGCACTTCAACGTCTACATTTTTACATTTTTGAAGAAAAAAAAAAAAAGCTTTTTCAGCAATGAATAAACATACCCATATCATTGGGCACGTAGTACGATCCATCTTGATTCGAATACTGAATTAAGGATCCGGTTCCAGTAATGGAATTCGACATTATCGTTGGTAATCCTTGTACATTTCCGCAATGACTAGACAGTTGTAAATGCCCACTTGGTGTAACTAGAAAATAGAAAATAAAAAATTGTTGGAGTTGCCATAAAAAAATTAAGTAAAAGAAAAAAAAATTTAAATTAACTTTTCTGCAGGTTAATTATAAGGCGAATTATAACAATTTTTTTTTTGTTTCGTAATACTCTTATTTTACCCGTGAATTTTTTTTTTTCTTTCTTGGACTATCTACGTCATCATTCTCAACATTAATACATGGGCAAGTCTTATCAACGAAGCTATACACGTCATTGTCGTAAAAATAAATTAATATATATATGGTATACACGGTGCACGGAAATGACGACGATTGAACGGAATACTTCGATATATTTAAAAAAATTTTTTCATTTCATTTTCAACCCTCTGAATCTATCTTTTTTGAACATCTTTGAGAGAACGTTTCGAATTTTAATGCGATATTGAATAAGCAATTTCCTCAATCAGAAGTAACTATTTGGTTATTCCATTATAGAAAATGAAAACAAATAGTTTTCGTTTCAGAATTGGGAAAACTGAGATGCAATATAAATACAGAAACATTCCATTAATTCCCTTGTAATATGGATATAACAGGAGAAAAAAACAAATTGTTTCAGAGCTTCGCAGAGAAGTTGATGAAATAAATGTAGAATATTTTTTGATACTGAATGTAAAGACAATTTTTTTTATTCGACTCTTTGGAGAGTAGGAAAAAAGATGACAATTCGAAACCTTTTCGAAGGTACAACAAAATTGTACAATTTATCTTTTATTATTTATACACTTTCATTTGAAAGTGGAGGCAAAAGATACGCATTCTGGTGGCGAAAATAGAAATCGGCCGGAAACGGGATAATGGATGAAAATAGGGATGAATGTGTTGATTTTGCAATGCAAAAATATCTTTTAAAAATGGGTTTTCATCATCACAATTGGGTAGGATTTAAAGATTATCCTCTAAGGATTAGTGATTATCCGTATTAAAGTCTTCCCCATTCTCAGAAAATCAATTTTAACTCTTATTTTTTCTTATAGGAAAATACATCGGCCTGTTTTCATACTGGGATAATATGAAACGAATTTAGTACTCTTTATGAAGCCTGCACTTTGCAATTGCTGACACTAACGCGACGAAATGTGAGTAATTCTCGTACTAACATTTAAGGGAACTAAAATCGAATTTAGTTTTTATTAGTTATTGTGGGTATTGGCTAATACCCACCAGAAGGTCGCCAAGACCAATATTAATGGCGTCGCCAGTATACGATTCTCTCCAGCCATCTCACCGCCGACTATAACTGGCGAATGTATTTTATATTAGACAGGGTATGGTGGTTCCCACAGTTATCATTTATCAAGGTTTTTTTTTTTTAAAAAACTCAAATTTCTTCTAAATGTTGACTGTTGCTATGGTATCATGGTAACAACGTGTCTGAGAAGTCGAGGGATATCGAGTACGAATCCCCAATGTGGCAATGTTTTTCTTCTTTTTCCCTTACTTTTTTCTCAAAGTTTATGTGGAAGTTTTAAAAATGAGTCTTTGTTGGAAGGAGTTTTACATGTCTTATCAAAATGTATTTTGTTAAATTCATGTTTACATAACTTATTTTTCGATTATTTTAAATTACCATGTTCTATGTTGCCTATACATATACAGGTGCTGAAGAAAAGGGAAAATCTCAGACGTTCAAAAACACTTTTTCACCACCGAGCAGGTAGAAAATAAGTTTCAAAATTTTTGCACGAAAATTATAAAAATTCCTTTTCTTTTTTGACGAGAATACGTCTTACTCGAAGTAAAGGTAGGGTGAGAATTCAAAAAAAATTGGTTATTACGTTCTACGACCTCAGATGTTTCGATGTACGTTACGGAGGTAAAATTATAAATATTGCAGTGCAAAAAATAAAACTAAAAACTGGGAAAGAAAAGGCGACCTGAAAGAAATATTAGAAATCGCAGACATCCAGTAAGAAGAAATTAAAATACAACGTTATATAACTCTGTCTACGCTACGATGTACCTGACGTCATAATCAACAAATAGAAATGTAGTTGGTTTGGGAAAAAAGTAGATTCACATTGTTATTTAATGATAAGCATCATTTTGTACAGTAAACAAACGCCGTGTTTCAAGTAGACGAGTGTGGATATAGTTTATGATATCAGGTATATCTTATTGTTAGCGCAAACAGGGTATGAGGCAAAATAAATTTTTTTCTATTACATATCGATATTTTGAGAATGTGCGCTTACGCGAATAAAAAAATTTTTAAATACGAATTTCTTCACGGGGACTTTCACAAATGAAAATAAAATGGTGAAAAAAAAAAATCCTTTCCAATAATTTTGCAAATTTAAGCGTATAAGTACCTACAGTAATACATGTGTAATAAATAGATGTTTTTGAATTAAATAGGTGATTTCTTATTTGATGTCTATTGAATGCAAACTGAAAACATTATATTCATATTGAACTATCGGGGAGATGTATAATGAACCGTATACTCAAATTACTAATTAAAAACACACTTGAATACTACAGGCGGATACACAGCCTCTTTAAACAAAGCTGTGAAACTTGAATTTGGTAAGACAAAATTCAGGATTTTGAGAATGACGGGGTGATACCAAAGAGAGAAAAAATGTATCTGGATAAATTTTTCTCTTTTTTTTTCCCCCAAGAATGAAGGGAGTGATCGCCACCTTCGGCCCCATTGCATCCACTTATATTGAATAAAATGAAATATACATAGGTTGATCAGAGGCTTTTTGAAGCAGTTTAGCTAAGGGGTGAAATTCCTAATCCAGCCAACTGTTTTAAGTCAAAAAATTAACAAGCAAAAAAAAAGTCATCAAATAGGTACATAATTTTGGAAACTGCATCAAGTAAGACTATCGCACTGAGTAAAGCGATTTCAGTCAAAATGTTAATGCAATTGGCATGAAGTCAGAATTACAATCCTAACGGTAATATATATTTTCGTCTATTTTTAAATATGACAAACAATATTCGGTAACACAGTTTCGAATACCAGAATTACAGGTTTTTGACTATAATCTGAACATCCCACAACTTTCTGTAAACAACCTAAAATTACACACATTAAATATTACGAATATAGGAATTTGTGTCCATATTCAGTGACCTAAATACGCCTGTCCCTTGATTATGTTGCGAGTCAGCATATCCCTATTATAACAAGTCTCTACCTCACTTAGTCAATTCACCACGTACACTTATGTATCCTGTATGGGTATATAAACCCTAGTGACAAGACAACCAATGTTCAGTTGTTTTGGTTACAAGCCCTACTCACTACTGCGATTTTTAAATTATACCAATACTACAGCCAACCTTCCGCCAAAAAATAATGTTTATTTCGCATGAAGCTAAAGTCAAATAAAAAATAAAAGCTTATCTTTTAAAAACTCGTTTTTAATTTTAGTGTAGGTTTCAAAAAAAAAAGGATAGGGCTTCACCAGGTTTTGGGAGCTTAGTCCTTCGAAGCCCATTTATATTCTCCGATGAAAATCTAATGCATTTTTTCTGCAACTTGAAAAATTAAATGAAATACTTACTTGTAGAGTAATGAGCCGATGCTGGTATTGCAGAGGCCGACACTTCGTTGTCTACGTTTGAATCACAATCTGATCCGGAAGACTCCATTTTTGCACCTGTGCAAATGTGTGTGAGACCGATAATTAATGACGAATAATAAATAGTATCATAAAAATAGCGTATATTCTAAAATGCCACATTAATACGCGAAGCATAAAACGAGCTTACAAGAATAAGTTTTTCATCTGTTTTATGGGTATCATACTAGTCAAATTAAATGGTTACTTTTAAAGTTTTATAAAATATTTTCAATTAAATTTTCATACTTTTACCATTTCATATTTTACGATTTAAATCAAGGACAAATTAGAAGTGTTTGAGTCACGACGCGATAATTTTTATTCATTTTCCCCACTATCCAAATTTCAACGAGTATATTTTATGTATTTAAATATATTATCTTGGATCTTCAAATTTTTTATCTTACTTTCAAATTGTAAAAAACTGCTCCGTGATTTCGCTTTTAAATATACAATAACATCTAGAGAGTTGAAGAAAGTGACTTCAGCATAGCAATAGATCTAAAAATGTAGTTTATGCGACGCGACGTCAATATGCAGCCTCCTATCTTCACAAATTTTTTCTCTTTCATAAGCAGAACAGAAAATGTGATTAAGTTTAACAATTTTCTGTATTTATTACGTCAGATTTATCCTTCACAAAGGTAAAAGATTGCAGTAAATGAAATGGCATATTTTAGCATACACTTTACAAGCGGGTAAAAAGGTTTATTCAAAAAACCATTTGTACTACTACCTAGCATTATATGAATGATAAAATCAAAAAATGTCATGAGAACTAATACACGAAAACAGTAGAAGAATCGTACAAATTTTCTCTTCATTCTCCTCAGCCCTCCACACCTTTTCTCCTCTCCAAACAAAAAACTTCATTTGGAAGATAGATTACTTCAAAAAAAATTTAGAAAATTAAAAAAATTAGAAGGTACTTAATATAGCACTAAGAAAAAAAAATCACTAGTCTGATTACGATTTGAATAATTTATGAATTTGCACAATATTTTAATTATGGCTCTCAGCAATGCTTGACGGATGAGTCTCCGAATTTCATTTCTTTTCAAATTTAATGTGTCATTTAAGTTTTTCGACGGCTTTTCACTTTAGAAAAGAAAACACCGCTTTATAAACTTTTCACAGACGAGTCTAAAATTTTTATGAGCTTGCAAGAAGTTTTTTTGAGAATTGTTTGTTTCTGGCCATCTTTTACGTTAGTTAAAGAACGAAAAAGTCGAAAATTTTTATGAAAAAAAGACAAAATCCTTTACGAGAAAAATTAGCCTTTTATCTCGGAAAGGATTTTCGCTTTTTTCACGCCACATTTCACAAAATGATTTTTGATGTCGATATTACTAAAAGTTACAAAATAATCGGCTGAGGCGTATATTTTCGAAAATACACAGAAATTGTTTTATGATCTACTACCAGCAGTTTTGCACCAAATAGCAAGATATACGGCATCTTATTACGTCCAAATTAAATATCTAGTGAAGAAAAAAATAAAATAAAACGTGACTCATCCACTTGCTGTTATTTTTCAACCTTCCACTGAAAATATCGGTATCTGTATTGGTTGATGGCAAAAGATAATGATCAATTCGCAAACGAGAAGACAAATTTTCAGGTATGACTTGCAAAGATATGGACAATTAAATAATACCTCTTTTTTTTTTTAGACAAATAAAACCGTAAAGTATGAACAAAATAAATATGGGAAAACTTTTCCGTTATTTTTCGATGCGTTACTATTAAACAGAGAATATTCTGAACGGCAGGATTATGATAAAATTTCACAAAATGATGAAAATATTCAAAAATAAATAAATAAATATTATCATCAATATTAGGTGTGGGGATTAGACAATACTCGTATGAGGATATAGGCTCGACCTATCGATGACAGTTGTCACCTTTGGTGACAAATATTTGTGCATTGCACGTTAAACAAAAATGTATGTTTGTTTTGGCAAAAACTGACTTATTATCTTTTGTCAAATCACTAGGGATTTATGTATTTTTACAGGGACTCTGAAAAAATGCCTTGTAAACTTCAGATATCAATATAACCGGGTACTACTAAGAAAAAATATTATTCACACATAATTTCATGACTTCATTTTGGAGAAAAATACACCATTCTAAGTTTGGAAATGTGTAAAAACAAAATTTAAAAAAATTACAGAAAAAAAATTTTGAGTAAATATTTCTACTCAACTTTTTACACGAAACAAACAAAGTTATATACATTTTTTGCCTATCTTTAATACTGAAAAATCTAAAGAGTCTTTTGTATGTTGGAAATTCGAACCTTTGCCAGACATTTGAAAAATCTGATTATAAAAGACTCTGTAGCTCCTTCAGTATTAAAGATGGAAAAAAAATGTACATAACTTTTTTTGTACTACATAAAAGGATAAGCTGATCTACACATAAATTTTATTTTGGTAATTGTTTTGAAATTTTCTTTTTACCTACCATGAAACATTGCCTGATGTATTTGCATTTAAAGTGGAGTTATGCAATTATGTGTGCATAACATTTTTTCTTAGTGGTGCCCAGATATATCCATATCTGAAGTTTTCAATGTGTTTTGTCAGAGTCTCTGTATGTATGTAACCAGTTTTACACAAATTATATTCGAAATGAAGATACAACTGAAATTTATTAAAATATCAAAATAATATGATTCCATTCTTTATATTTATTATGAATTTAAAGAATTTTAATAAACGTTATTCTTTATCTATGTACATGTTCTATATATGAAGAAACTGATCATTCAAATTAGTAATACCAGAGTGTAGATCGGGTAGTAAGGCTAATATATATATTCTGTTTTCTTGTTCCCAAGATACAAGTCGCAATTTTTGTCCCATAATCACAAAATTTTGTATGAACATTTGTACTAAACCAAGGACCAGAGCTATTGATTTTGGTGCGGATTGGCAGGAAGGTACTTCCGGTATAACTATTTTTGATTTTATTTTTGCTATAAAATGCTCAATTTCATACTGATAGCCACGAAATTTGGAACAAATATTTATTTTAATTCACTGTAGTACACTAACAATTTCGGCGCATATCGGCTGGATGGTACTTCCGGTACAGCTATTTTTTTATATTGGTCATAAAATACGGAATTTCAGAACAATATGTATAAAATTTAAAACAAACATTTATTATAATTTATTGTAGCATAGTACTAATTTTGATACGAATCGACCTGACGGTACTTCCGGTAAAACTTTTCTTCTTCTTTTTTTTCTAATTTGCATGAACTTTTCTTTTTACAAAATTTAATCACATCTTCATGTTTTCTTTTATTTATTTCATAATATCATCAGATTTCTTTGGTTTTCTTTGAAATTATATGACTATTTTCAATCATTTGAAGAAATAGTGATTTTAATTTTCACACTGATTAATATTTTGTCAGCAGCTAACAAATTTCATACAATCATAATATAACATTAACGCATATAAACTTACGGACAATTAATGCGACCATCAAAATTCATAATTCTTTTTCTCAAAAACCTACCTTTTCTAGCGAGGCTTGCTGCGCTAGAGTTTTTATTACTTTTCTTAAGTTAGCATATTTTATCAATTTATCCGCAACTCTAAGTTATATTTGAAAAAAATACACTTTCATGACTCATAATATCAAAATTCATTCAAAAACACAAAAAATACATGTAAATTTATCTTTATAGAAAATTACAATACTTACATCCAAGTTCGGCTCGAGCAATATCGTTTAGTATTTTACGATAAGACGGTCGTCTAATTAATTTTTCTCTACGCCGTTTAACAGAATCCTCATCTGCTGATAAATTATCGTCCATGTCGCTTTTCAAATTTACAGCCTACAAAACATAAAAACTCTAGATCAAGTTAAAACATTCAAATTTAAACGACGCACAGTGATTCCTAGTGCGAAAAGAACAAGAACATTCATCATAACAAAAGCAAGACTTTGATGCACTGAATAACTGAAAATCATTTTTATATCAAACCTATTGATATTACTCGCCCCTTCCCGCAACAAGATCGAACATTTTAGTCTCAAAATAGTATGTGGGCTATGAAATAACTATTTCAATGCTTTTGAAAATTTGAGAGGGTGTTTGCGATGTAGTCTACATATAATATACGAAAGAAAGATTTTTTCCACTGAAAATTTTTCAACTTTCAAACCAGTCGGAATAAAACTTTTGAGAGTTTAATGAGAGCTAATAGTACGAATTATAATTGTTGCAGGAAAATTTAAACCATTCTTATCTTTGTCTAAAACCCAATTATAGGTAGTTGTTCTATAAAACTCAGTTATGAAAAAGCACTATTTTAGGCATATCGTACTGCAATCATTAAGTCAACAGAAGATGTAATTAATTTTGGTAAAACAAAAAGAAATGGAATAAATTACGAATGATACCAACAAAGCTATAATTTCAGGGGTTAAAATAAACACAGTTCCTTTATGAGAAATTGTCAATATGTTCAATAGTTCTGTTTTCAATTACAGTGGTTCATGATGTCATGACAAGAATTATATATTTCCTAACACCCATTTACATTAAGTAATTATTGAAATCACTATATTTAAACAATAAACACCACAGTATTTATTACATTCAAAAAGGAAAAAAAACAATAACTATATGAATAAAATAAAACTAGGGTATACATGAGTAGTACAGAGCCGCAATTAAAAAAGTCACATCGCAACGCTTTTCTTATGATTTGTATGAAATATAGCAGTAATTAATCAGTATTCACAAAAATAAGTAGAGACCGACGAGACCATATTCAAAAGATGGCTTAGGATACGACACTTAGTTTTTTATAGAAAAAAGATGGAAAAAATTTTTACTTTATGATGAACAAAATATTTAAATCCTCGTTTTTTAAATAAGGACTTGGAAAATTTTATAAACGAAGAAAGTTCACCTTCAAGAATATATACGTATATGACGGAGACAACACGGCACAGTCTTACCATGGGGGCATATTTTTATTCCTTACATGTAATCCATGAATGGGGAAAATAAAGTCCTGCGTATTTTTTTTTTTACGAAACATAAAGCCTTCCTTGACTTATTTCGGCATTTTTTTCTTAATCATACACGTCGTACAGAAAAAACCCGCCCCCAAAAAAATATCTCAGTTGACCATCGATAAAAAAATTTCAAAAATCAATTGCTCCACTCCAGATTTGAACTCACGTCTCCAGAATGATCGGCAGCTATTTACCACTGGGCCATGGTGGTACTTGAAAATATTAGTTTGTCATGGCAATACAAACGCCCAATCAAATAAAACTACATAAAATTTACTCATTTCATAGATTGCATGTAAGGAATAGATATATGCAACCATGAGGTTGGGTATCTTGACAGATGCTACTGTGCTGGCGGACTAAATATCCCTAACCAATCAGATTAGCGGATTATAAGGTAAAAGTGAGGTATTTTGTATACCAGTGTTTACAAACAAAATAAAGCAAGTGGCTATTTTTTCCTTCAATCAAATTTGTGAGAATATTCTGAACATCCAAATCATATTCACATATATTTGATTATGATTTTATATAATCTGTGATAATTGTATAATACATTTCTATAACCATCGCATTTTCACTATGAAATTATTTTATCTCTAGGCATTATGCTGTACATGTCTTGTGAAATAAATGAGATTGTTAGAATGAAAATTTTCTGTGTATTTTAATAACCAGAGGCACCAATTTACTAACTCGTGATTATTTAAAGTTTGTTCATTGTAATATGGTTCAGTTTGTTCATTGTTAGTAATTTTCCTACATCTTCAAGTCTTTGAAACTCTCACAGGTTATGAGCCCAGTGATCGTTGTCAATGTGGTTGCCATTATCTCATCTGAGCAAAGTTGTGCAATTGAAAGCTGTCTGATAATACTCATGTCAACTTATTATTTCTACTTCTGTTATTGATTTTCACTTTAGGTGTCATACCTGCTTCGCTTGTCCTGCTTTTTGGCTTAGAGCCTGTTTGTTGCTGTAACAGCTGTTACTTTTTGCTGGCAACTGCTTTTTTATAATGGATGGTGAAAATAAGCGCCTTTTAATGGGAAAACATTTGTACATGGCACTTTCAAATTGATTTACTGCTGCATGAAGCAAGTTTATTCGACATAGTGCATGGCAATATTCCCAGTAGATGCAATCGCACTGACATTTGGGAACAGAAAAATGCTAACACAATGTTTCACATCACTAATAATGTAGTTAAAAACTTCATCGAGATTATACAAATTTATGACAGTGCTAATGCTACATTTAGGGTGCTGATTAATCTAACTGGTTACAAGAATGATCAAACTCGCATCGATCTTCGGGTGAAGCTGGACACTAAATGCTTCAAATTTGGTGATCATCAGCAGATATATCTGTTGGAGTTCCATACTGAATCTTGTTAACTCACTAAGCAGGGTGATAGGTCTACTGTGAAGAAATTTATTCTGGTATTGCTGAAATCATTGCCTAAGGAATTTTGTCGGATCAAAGTTGTGCAAGAAGACTTTTGGGCCTTTGTGTTTGCAAAGATCATCAACTTTCATAGCAAACTTTTTCAAGATAAAAGATATCAAGTAAGAATGTTACTCTTCCATCTCAAAAACCTTCCTCAGAACCTAGTTCTATTGAAGAGAATGGTTTTTTTGGCTGCCAGTGTAATGACAATCATAATGTACGTAATTTTTGGGGTAGAAGTCGAGGTAACTCCCACAATTGTAATTTTAAGAAATGATGTGACAATAGTAATGGCTATAGTGATCATAAGGAGAAAAGTCAGTCAAATAGTAATAATTATAGTCAGAATAGACAAGATAATTTTAATTACGATGCAGGTTCATCACACAATAGCAATCAAAACTTGAATTGTAATTACAGTAATGTTGGATGTCACTACTGTAATAAAACAGATCACATAAGAAGAAATTGTTACTCGAAGAACAACAGTAAAAAAAATAAAGACAATTCTAGGCTTTCTGATAATTTGAGAGGTTCTCGTTCATATAATGTATCTAATGATTGTTCTGAAGTTAGTTATAATTTTATCATGTTGGATCCATGTTTGTATATAGATAGTTGAAAGCCACATGAGTTAATTTTGTATTAGACTCAGGTTTTACATCATATTATCAATAACATAATAATGACAAGTAATAGCGTTTCATTGGACCTATATGTAATTAGTTTTTTTAGTAACATAATGGAAATATGGAATTTGATAATTTCAAAAGGTAAAAATCAAATAGAACTGTGGTACAAGTGATTGGCTCATTTGAGTTAAATTATTGTCTTGTAAAGTTTTGATACCTGAAGTTGATAATGGTCAACAGATTTTCTGCAAACTGTGTATCATGGGTAAGCAGCATCGAAAACAGTTCGATCAAACATGAAAGAAAAATGAGAAGGCTGCTGGAATCAGTCTATATAAATGTCTGTGGCATTATAAATCCTCTCTCTTACAATGACAAAAAGTATTTTGTCACATTTATCGATGACTTTTTGAAATTTTGTTACATCTACTTGCTGAACAACAATACAGAAGTCCTTTCTAAGTTCCAGGAGTGTAATGAATTAGTATCTAACATATTTAATAGTGATGTAAAAATATTAAGGTATGATTGTGGTACCAAATACCTCAGTTTAGAACTTACTGCTCTGAGAAAGAAATAGAAATTGAGCCCACTGTAGGAAATTGCCCTCAACAGAATGGGATGGATGAATGTATGAATCAAATGTTATGTAAGAAAGCCAAAACTCTCATCTATGAAAGCAGCTTAGACAAAAGTTTTTGCAATGAAGCATTAATTTGTGCTGCTTGTATCATAAATCGATGTATAACTAATAAAGACTTCATTCCATTTGAAAGATGGCATTGTCAGAAATTCAATTATAGTAAACTGAAAATATCTGGCTGTGATGCATTTATGCTTGATTATGTACACAATTCCAATAAATTTGAAAGGAAAAGCAATAGGATTAAATTTGTACAATATGTGCCAGCACAATATAAGCTCTTAGATGTTGCCAAATGTAAGATTTATTTAAATAGGGACGCTGAATTTACTGAAATTGCTTTAGAAAAGATGAAATATAATGAATCTGATCTGATTCTCAAGAAAGTAGATGACTCAAACACCGATAGTATCGAAGCTGATGGTTACACAATTGGTGATGTAATTAATCCTGTTATTATATTGCAGATATGGTCGAAAATGATTGTCCTTCAATGTTTGAGCAGGCATTAAGTTCTTGTGAGTCCATTAATTGGAGAAAGTCTATTGATGCCTAGGTTGTGGCCCTGAACTCCAATTGTACTTGGAACATTGTCAAATGTCAGGCTACCAATCCAACAATTACATATAGATAACTGTTCACCTAGATAACAGACTCTGTTAGTAATGTTTTGTATAAAGCCCAATTAGTCGCTCATAGCTTCCAACAACAAAAAGGTATTAATTTTAATTAAGTTTACTCACCTGTTCCCAAATTGTCAACTGTTCAAGCTCTACTTGCCTTGTCTAATTATCACAACTATTACAAACATCAAATAGACATTTGTAGTGCTTTTTTGAATGACATAATAACTGAGAAAATATATTTAGAAATTCCAAAGAAAACTGAAAGTAAAATAATTTTACGTTAAAAACACACTTTTAAAAGATAAGCTTTTATTTATTTATTTTTTTTAGCTTTAGTTTCATGCAAAATAAATATTATTTTGTTGTGGAAGGTTGGCTAAAGTATCGATATATTTTAAAATTACAATAGTGAGTAGAGTAAAAGCTTATAATTAATAAAGAAAATAATGTTATGTTACTAAATCAATCCATTTATGGGCTTAAACAATCGCACAAAGTATGAAACACTATGTTCCACAAATTTCTAACAACACTAAAATTTAAATTGAGCAATGCTCATGATTGTTTGTATATTTATAGAGAAGAAGGTTACACAGTATATTTATTAACATATGTAGATGGTATCATAATCAGCGCAATCAATGAAAAATTAATGTGACATTTTAAAAATTTAGTAAGTCAAAAATTTAGGTGTAAAGACCTAGGTAGTATAAATAAATATAAATAAAAAGGAATTAATGAAAAATATGAACGAGAGAGTGGTATATTGAAAATAAACCAAAAATCTTCAACTGAATCTATGTCTAAACAATTTTATGTTTCTAACTGTCAACTAGTACACTCTCCAATCAAGCCCAATCTGAAATTAGAACATGTTTTGAATAGTTTGGATTGTAAATTAAATAATGAATATCAGCAGCTATTGGGTTGTCTTATGTACTTTAAACTGGGTTCACATCCAGACATCTACTTTGCCATATTTCACTTTAATCAAATTCAATGAGCAGCCACAAATGAACATTTTAAATATTTACTACATGTAATAAAATCTTTAATAACAACAAAGGATTTGGGTAAATTGTATTTCAACGTGAAAGTCAATTTCTGTAATTATGTTCTGATTTATGGTTCTGTGGTTTCCTGGTCTAGTAGGAAGCAAACTATTGTTGCTCTCTCAAGTACAGAGAGTGAACTTACTGTCTAGTGTGAAGCAACATCCGAAGTACTATGGTTTTAAAAATTAGTAACTGACTTTTGGCTGAAGCACAATAATAGTTCTGTAATATTTAAAGGAAACCAAAGATGTTTAGGTCTGATTAAATCAGGTAAATGGAACTCTCGTCATTCTGAACACGTAGATAAATAATTTATTTATATGTATATTTCAACAGATTGACATTGAGGGGATTTATTCACCAAGGGCTTAACTAAGCCTACTTTTGGGAAGTTCAAAAATAAACTGAAACTTGCGATTCTCATTTTTACTTATATTATACTTATACCACAAAATTGTTACTAGTCATAATTTGAAACTTTTTGTATTTGCATATTCTATTAGATAACGAGGGTCACCTTTTATAGTAATTTGAATTTTGTGTTTTATATATTTGTATTTGACTTTGAATTTTGTCTGTATTGAAATCGATATTTATTTTACGATAATTACATTCGTGATAATCAATTTTCTTGTGATACATGATTTGAGGAGGCGTGTGAGAATATTCTGAATGTCAAAATCATGTTCTTATATATTTGACTGCGATTTTATATAATCTGTAATATTTTTATGATACATTTCTGTGACCATCACATTTTTACTTTGAAATTAATTCATCTCTAGCCATTGTGCTGTACACATCTTGTGAAATAAATGAGATCCTTAAAATGAGAAGTTTCTATTTGTTATAATATTGAGTTACTAATTTAGTAAATCGTGATTATTTTGAGTTTGTTCATCATATTTATAGTTCAGTTTGTTGGCTGTTAGTAATTTCTCTGTTATCAAGTCTTCCAAACCCTCACAAGATTCTAAGAAAAAAGTACACGTAGTTGTGGTATGCCAAATTGGTTTTTACCAGTTACACAAGTTTTGGTTTTTTATTGGCTCCCATAATTTTTAAATCAATTACTTACCTGGATTGATTCCTAAAGTACGTAACAAGATACCATACACATGGTATCTGAAGACGAAAACATCGATAAAATAAATGTTTTACCCGTGAGTGAATGAAGATGAAATTTGAGAGAATTGTCAAAATAAAAATGTTGAAGTAAAAACAAATCAGAAATTTTAAATATTAAATTAATATTTCCCCACAGTGAGATATTCCAAAATTCACTGTGGGGGAGAAAAACTGGAAGGGATAAGCCCAAGGTTTGTTCTCGCCGAACTCTTGTGCTATTTCATAATAAGAAATCTAAAAAGATCAAAAATTACACCATTTTCTTTCCTCGTTTTTCCCTTATTTTCTCGGAACTTTTTACCCCATTTTAAAAACCTACATTTTCAACTACCAAATTCTCCTACCGTACATGACCATATTAGCCGGACATATTATTAAACAAAATAATTACGAGTAAACAAAAAATACCGGTTTATTCGGAAACAGAAAAAACATATCTTTGTTTTTCAAGAAATAGTAATATTCATATTGCAGAATTGGATGAAGTATTTTGAGATGGAAAAAAGATTAACAAAATAAGAAAAACAAGATGAAGTAACGACGAGGTTTCATCAAAGTGAATTTTTTATACAATATTAAAAGCAAAATTACAACAAGAAAATTCGTAGGTCTTACTATAATGAAGGTACCAAACGGAATGATTTCTTCTTATCTTGAGAACTAAGAGCTAGCCCAAAAGTTCGTAAGAGAAGGAGAAATCACCATATCTACTTCTATTTCTGACAGCAAGTTAACAAAAGAAACAAGCCACGAGCAGAAATGGAAGATGATATTGGGAAAAAACATCAGATAATGAAACTCCATTCTTCAGAGAAGAATGTAATAAATTATCTGGTTTCAAAATTTTACGGATACTTCATAGTGCTGGCAGCACTATCCATAGATAACACGCCAAAACCACCTTTGTGCGTCTCCATCATGTATAAATCTCTTCATAGGGTATCACAAACCTGTCTACCATACGAATCTGACTTTTCATTAATAAAAAAAACTAGGAAGATGAGAAAAACGATTACAAGCAATAAAATGGTCATTTTGAGAAATTCTTTTGGTTTTCAATACAAGAGTAACCTATTCACTTGATTTGATTACATACAATCTACATGTATACCAAAAAATTTATGGGGCAAAATCAGAAAATGAAGCTTACATTTTCGGAAAGGTAAAGTTTGAATTTTTTTAAAAGACAAGATTACTCATAGATAATTATATTTTTTAAATTTTTCTTAATCAGTAATTTATTTCTGCTAACACTTGTGTAAAAGTACACATACACCCAAAGATACGCACTTTAATAGTCTCATTTTACAGAATAGCAGAGGTATTGTTTTTTTTTTAATCAAAATTTCCAAAACTAAAAATTTTTTTTTTAATTTCATTTACAATGAATCAATCTAATTTTTCACAATTAAAAAAGTATCTCCCGAAAAGGTGTGTTAAACTCCAAATCTGTAACCAATTGAACACTTTATTTCTCGAAATTTTGATTCCAACTTTTCTACTGCATACCGGACCACTAAATGCAACGTGCAAAGCAGAAGTTATGCAAACCTGCAAAGGCTGTACATTTCCATGGTGTGTCTGTATTACAGAAGTAAGTTTTCCACCGAGGAGTATTACGTTACTTTTAGACATAGCTGATGACTGCACAGTAGGTGAAGCAGTTTGTATAACAGATTGTTGGTTCGCGTGTATGACAGACGACATCTGTAAATATTTCACAAATATTAAAATGAAAATATGAATACAAAATGAGGTGTTTTTTTCATAAATTTTAAAATACAAATAAAACAGTCTGTTGAGGTACAGTGCCGAGGCATCAAGGTTCTATCGTCGAATACAATCGCTAACAACCAAACTCCACGTTTAGGGATAAGTATATAACATAAATTGGCTTCTTTAATTTTTCTTTTTTGTAATATATCTAACGTATGTTGAGTCCCAAACTTCTTTCACCCATAAGTAAACAAATAAGTTTAACACCAAACATAATATCGTATGACTCGACTATTCGCCATCTGATTTAATCAAGAAAACTTAATACTTATCAAAGAACCGTGTAAGAAATAAATCGAAATCCACACGAAATCTCTCTTTCCGGAACTTGATCTCTCACTGCTACTGCAAAAGTTAACATAAATGTCATAAAATCTACATTAACTATTTCAGGCTATTTAAGGATGGTTTGAACTCACTTTTTTTATTCTCTTATCCTAATCTGCAATTCTGTAAAGTAGGGAAATTTTTATTTGTAGAGAATAAATCAAAAGAAACAGTATAAACGTAACACAGTTTTTCCTTTTACTCAACTTTTTAGGTATAAGGTCAAAAAAAATAAAACTGTGAGTTTAAATCGTCCCTCAATTTTTTTGCAAAAAAATTCCATTTATACTAAAGGATGGCTGAGAAATTTCCCTTCCAGTACAATAATTTTTTACAATACTTTACACTAAATAAAATAAATGTTCGGAAAAAACACTTAAAACCAGAGTTTTTTCAATAAAGAATGTAATATAATATGCACTTTGAGATCATTCACATCAGGCCAATTTTCAAGTTAGCAGCCAGCTATCTACTCCAGTTACAAAAGAGGTTCATGTCAACGCATATTAGCTTCATATTGTCCACCGGGCTGGGCTTTGAAAATTCTAGTCTTTTTTAAAGATTTTTTTGTGTTTTAGTAATTTTTTTCCCATTTATAGGGATTATTTTTTCCCAGTCATTTTATAGAATATTAGCTGTTACCACCACTGACATCTTTGCTTGGTCCACCTGCTAAGAGTAGCCAGCCTTTTATATAGAATATACCTATTAAAATACGGATCTGTCTATCTGTTTCTTTCACTCTCTCATTGTTTCCCACTTTCCCCCTTATAGCTAGCTACCTATTTTCACTACTTCTCTCAATCTTTCCTCTTCATGTCATTCCCTCCCTTACCATCCTCTCTCCCCAACTTCCTCTTCTTCCCCCTATCTCACCAATTCATTCTCTATTTCGCTTTGTTTTCTGAGAAATTCACTAACTATTCCTTTCCTCTCTAATTATAACTCTCTCCATTTCCTAAAAATTAAAACAAAAAAGAATTATGTCAAAATGAACAAATTATTAAAATTCTATAAAAAAAATCAATTTTTGTTCAGCATAAAAAATAAATTATTATTAACACAATTTGCAACTTGGACTCAAAAATATTACTATGTTAAGCCTTCTTTACCACCCTCTATCACATTCATTAACATGTCTCAACATTTGACAGTTACAAAATAATGATGGGAATAGAGGATTTTTCTCTTCTATTTAGAAACATTAAATTTCAAGCGCATACGAATATCATGGAGTAAGTACCATATATTCTTTGAGGCCAAAATTTTAGAAAATTTCTTGGGTGTTGAGTTGGGGTTAAAATAAACAACTGTGGCGTGAGGGTGGCTATAGACCTCCAAAATGGCTAAGACTTTTCTTCGGAACAATAAGAATATGTCCTGAAAATTTCATTTTTTGTAATTTGTGATTTCCAGATACATTTCATCTGACTGAGAAAATTCATGGGGAACTAATAATTCAAATGTAATGAGGATCTCCACAACACTGGTATTTTCATCTAGAATTCAGGTGTGAAATTAGGCATTGATTTTTAGTAATAGACTATAGTTTTTCTTGATTTTCTTTCGCATTACATTTGTGGTGTTTGTTTTATAATACTTGTTGGTAACCAAACTGAATAGTTTCCAATCACGTACCTGGAAAAATTCTGTATTCATGCCCATACATGCATGTTTATGAAACTGCATTTAGGAATGTAGATGTTTCATAATTATTTTCAGTTTGATAAATAATTATAATGAATTCTCACATTGTTTCACAGTTTTCAAACTTTATAGATTATTCACTGGTATGGAACAAATCCATCGTCCTCATGGAGTTTCAACCATGGTAATAAAGATTTTTTGAACGAGACCTTTCTGGAGAAAAAATTTCCTTAATCCAAAATTGATTAGGATTTTATCTTCATTCAACAGATCCTATACATATATGATGATATGGAACAAGTTCAATGTTTCTTTTTTTTTCCTCACCTATGAGAATGATTTTATTCTGATGACAAAATGAAGAAATTAAGTTTTTCATAATTCTGGTTTTTGAGTACTATGGTGGGTTTTTAATAGTTCCACACAGTATGTGATATGAAAATTGGAGACTGATAATTTTGTTGAAAGTAACTTTGTAACTCCTGTTATGGTCCCACATTTCACAAATCTTCAAATTTTAAAATTTTGTTATTTTTGGATCCATTTTACCAAATTGAAACGTTTTTGGAAGACAATAATTCTCACATTATAGCAATTTGTCTAATTATGTGGAATAAATTCCAGTAAATGAAATAAGTACCTCTCAAAAGGTATCATCTTCATGTAGTATTCAAGGAAGAAGTTTTATTTTGGTTTATGGTAAGAAACCATTTTATTTCCAGTTTGGGTGATATTGATAATAAAGTCTTGTATAGTTTTAAAGTTTTCCAGGTCTAGAAAAATTTTTATCCTAAATCCAATCTGCACGTGTGTTTTACTGTGATTACCGTCTATGATAATACGGAACAAAGTGTAGAAATGGATTTTGTCCAATCTGGACAGATTATGTAAAAGAAAAAATGAATTTTCAAATTATTCTCATATTTTCTTACATTTTTTTAATGGAGTTGGATAATACTTCATTTGTTCCATGTACGGTATTACATACCTATGAGATAAACATAATATTCAAACGGCAACCCTAAACAACCTCTGATGATGATAAAAATGCAGGTTTTTGATCACATTAAATGTTGAAAATTTTTGTATTTCCGGGCCAGTTTCATCATAGAGATGGGATTTTAAAGGCTGAAGATTTGGTCCTTATATTAGTGCAACTAAGTATGTGAAATAAATTCATTACCTTTACCTTCCATTTTGTGGCTACTTAAAGGTTAATCTATAAATTGGTTCCAAAATTACTGACATATAAATATAGATAGATAAGTACACTGGATTACACTCATCGGTTAATTGGGACATCTGATCTACAAGAGGTTAGAATATTTGTAAATATGTTTCGGAAATTTATGCAGACAGTCATGGAAAATGAGGAAACAGATTTCCATCGAAATTTTTTTTCTTCCCCAAAAATACACATTGTAAAGGATAATTTTACAGATACATTTTGACACAGTACCATATATATACGTACCAAAAATTAAATGCAAAATAATATGTACCAAGAAAATAATGTTGCTTTTGATAGGTTCTCAAAACAAAACTTGCAATTATTTTTATTAATTTTTTTCAATTTCGGCTTGTTGGGACAAAATGGTCTGTCACTCATGGATCCCAATAAAGTGGAGTCCACCGTATTACAATAAATAAAGTATAAGTAGGTACTGATTTTGAATAGTTCAACTTTTTGCAGACTAAATTAATCTTAATACATTGTTTTTTTTTTCACGAAATAATCTATTTTATTAGACATTCGTATAATAAATCAAAGTTACTTTTTTTTTTCGTATCAAGCTTCTCACACTTGATTAATTTTCAGACAATTTTGGACTCATTTAAATTCTTATCCTAAGATAGTTTCTGCGAAATTTTCGTTTGAATGTTCTATTCTGAGAACTGCAATTAAATTTTTGAAAGTTTCAGTTTTGAACCTATTTTTTTCAAATTTAATTCTCAATGATACTTGATGGTTTTTGTGTCTGTGTCTATTCTGAGAAGTGAAAATTCAAACAACTAAAAGCTTTAATTAGGTTCCAAATTTTTCATCAAGAGTTTTAGTTCTGGACTGACTCTATTTGAAAATTCTTTCTCACTTCTAGTTGTTAATAGTTTAAATGTCGGTTCACTTCCGAGTTCAAGGTCCGCACAGTATTCTATTGAATAGCCAATTGGGAAAAAAAAAGTTTAAAGGAAACTAAAATATTTTTCCTATTAACTAACTGTTTTTTTCTATTCACTAAGAAAAAAGAGCAAAGGAAATAACTATCTTCTGTAGGAAGTATCATCAGAAATGATCATTTCAAACTTGTTACTAATCTTGATTTGGCAGCTACTATACATCTGCTACAAAACAGCTTCTCCCGGATCATCGTCACCCAGCACCATGGCCCAGTGAATACGGTGCTGTATTTTAGGTGGCGGTGAGGCTAGGAGTTTTAGGTATTCAGCCAGTACAAGTTCAAATCCCCGTGCCACTCAAATACCTAAAGTGAAGAAGACCCCACAAACTGAGGATTTATGTGCAAGAAACTGATTCTTGAATAAACAATCTTGTATTTCAGTGATGTCTGGTCAAGTTTGTTTTGGGGAGGAGGAGGGAAGAGGGAAGAACTTAATATTGTTTATTGTTGATAACAAAAACTGGTAGCGCAGTAGAAACAATGGCAATAAAAATAAAGCCGCCCACAGACCAAACATTCACGTACGAAACTAATTATTCAATAAAAAATGTTGTTTTTTATTTTCAGTGACTTAGCTAAAAAGTTTTTTTTAGACAGTTGATGGAATCCAAATTGGAACGAATTGCGACCGACATAGGAAAATAATTAATGGAGGGCCGGTCCCCATTTAGAAACTGTTCACTCATCACGCGACTCGAACAGATTCAACAAAGCCAATCTGTTTTCCAAGTCTTCCGTACTAACCTGCGAAGAGGGATAATTTTCAAGGAAAGTTAGTGTGGAGACCATGTCCTCCCTCCATTTGGGGCTTGGCCCCAGTTGACAGCCTGCGGACTTGGTCCATCACTAAGTCTGCGCAATAAAGTCTTCGGACATAAAAATAAAATATGCGTTTGTAGCACATGGGCTAAACGGACAAGTAATGAAATTTGTTCTCTGTTTAGCCTACATGCTAAGAGCATAGCCTAGCGCGGACATGCGTACAAAAATACGCATGCTGTGGTTGAGATGCTAGGCTAAACATGAAACATGCGCCTATCTCCCGATACTTGAGGATGATGTGTGTATTTAGCCTAACATATACACTGGCGATGCTTTTCGTTAGTCGTCGGTTTAGGATGTTATAAAAGGTTGGCTGCCTTACCAAAACGATAACATAAGAAACATGCAATTCCTCATTCATACGCCTGTGGGTTTAGAGGTGAACCCACAGCCTGGTGACCCCGACGTGATATTTTCATGTTGGGAAAAATTTTTTAAAAAGCAAGCGTGAAAATGCTAGCTGGTGGAATACCTCTGGCCTCTTAGTGCAAGTAATTGCGCTTGTCTAGCGAAATCTTCGCTGGACTCTTCACTTGAAGACTGACTGCGGGAAATTAAACCCCCCTTTCAAAATAAACATTGTCCACTTGGAAGGGTAATAGAACACGCCTAAAAATAAAGAAAGGTCTCACTAATTGTGGTAATCCACAATTTGTAAATCTAGGATCCTCTAACGAGTTGAATCTTTTCACAATGGTTCATGAAAATGTTGTTGAAACTGCTGACCAACAAGCACAAAATACAGTTAGGCAAGCAACTATCCAAAATATCACTTCCAAAGAAGTCGAAGAGCAGGAAAAGCTTATTCAAAATTTAATCAAAACTAGTATCGAAGAAGCCATGGACCAACAACACAAATTGTTTGGCCACCTCCAAAATAAGAAAAGGAGAGTAAAACTTCCTACTTTTTGCCAAAAATATAGAAACGTGGCTTATGCAATTAACAGGCTGCTTCAGGGTTGAGCAAATTCCCTGTGAAGAACGCTACCAACAACTTTGTGGTAGCATGCCAGCCAAAATAATCAGGGCCTGCCCAGACATAATTGGCTGTCTGGAGGATGAAGAAGACCCTTTTGAATGGTTCATTGAAAAAATAAGAAGAACTTTCGGAACCACTCAATGCCAAGAAATAAGGCAATTACTAAGTGGAATGTTAATCAGAGATGACAAACCAACTGTATTTATGACAAAGTTGGTCAAAAAAGGTGACAAACATGTCTCTCCAATGGTAATTGCAGATAGATTCTGTGAGCAACTACCAGCTTCAGTTGTACAATTGCCAGGTGCACTCAATCTGACAAATGCAAGGACCGATGATGACCTACTGGCACTAGCTAAAGCTACAGAAACAACAATGTAGTACACAGGGAAACCTGCCATCCAAACAACAGCAGCTCCAGCAGACAAATTAAGTAAACTCCGAGCCAAAATAGCAGAGTTGAAAATGGAAACTTGCAAGGCTAGAGAATATACATCTGCTAGGAGTAATTTCAACAACAGATCTAAGAGCAGGGGACGCAACCCCAATAGAAATAAAAACTATAGAAATAGGGAGTCACACTCTCAAGGACAGAGAGATGATAAAAATAGGAGTCCAACTCCTCCGAGAAGATCAAAATCTCCCAAAAAACAAGATCCAAACTGGTCATCAGCCCTTTGCTTCTACCACAATCAATATGGAGAATAAGCAAAGGCTTGCAATACCCGCCTTAAACAATGGGTGGAGAGGATGGTCTAAGACATGCAGGAGAAGAAAACTCCTTGCAGAGATCAAAAAGAGAGAACAGACTAATAAGTTAAACTAGATCTAGAGACGATATCGGTGGCTACCGATCCCTCGCCAAAATACTCTCGCCACCTGTTCCTTACAGACAGGACAAAAAGGAGAAAATTCCTCATAGATTCTGGTGCTGATCTCAGCATTTTACCAGCTAAAAATAAACATAAGAAATTTTCTCCAAAATCCAAATTAAATGCAGTTGATGAACATACATTTGCTGCATATGGTCAAAAACATTGCAAAATTGACATTGGTCTCCATAGGGACATGTCATTGGATTTCACAATAGCTGATATACCACAACCAATACTTGGAGCAGATTTTCTTGCTTACTACAAGTTGGTAGTCGATTTAAAAAATAAACAATTAATCAACTAAACCACTGGCAAATATGTGGAAAGCATAACAAAAAATTAGAAATTACTGGATACTTCCATTGAAAGTTGTACAACTGTAGACAAAAATTTCCTAAAAATCTAAATGAATATCCAGGTATTTTATTACCATTAATAAGGAAACATTCAATATACAATCATGATAAAGTGCATGTAATAGAAACAAGGGGTCAGCTTTGCTGAGCAAGGGCACGAAGATTGCCACCCGACAAACTTGCTGAAGTCAAAAAGCAATTTTCTAAAATGACAGAAGAAATTTGTCGACTTTTTAACAGCTCATAGTCTACACCAATACACATGACCAAAAAGTCAAATGGAACTTGGAGAATTGTCAGGGACTATAGAGCCCTGAACGCTAAAACCATTCCAGACAAATACCCCGTACCCAATATAATGGATTTCAATAACAATTAGAAATAGGAAATTTGATTGATCCTTAAAGTCAAATCTTTGAGAGTTGTTCAAAAGTGAAAGTCAGTTCAATGAGTCGACTCTCTCGACTCATTTGACTCATGACGTCATGATACAAATTATACTCCTACAAGTCTTTGCTTCTCAGTTTTTATTTTTTTTTGGCGGATAGTATTATATAATTGGAAAATAAAACCCCTCAAAAATTTCTTCCTTTGTATAGCTGAACCTATTACTGCCTATACCTAGTATAGTGTATAAAAAATACCTATCTATTGTCACGTATGTTTTTTTCCCTATCCACTGATTAAATGCATCGTCTTCCACTTTTATTGCTTTCTTTAATTTTCTTATTACCAAACCAAACTTTACATTCAAGACCTGTCAGCACCTTTCTTCGCCTTTCTTGTATCCTTTCATATTTCATAAGAACTAAGACCGAGAACTGAGAATTTTAAAAGAAGTAAGATGAAAGAGTCAAAAAACAAAATGAATGAAGGACAGAAATGAAGAACTAAAAGAACAAATAAAGAAAAACAGAATGAATGAAGTGTAGGTTCTTGACTGATGACTCACAACTTGCAACTTGCCAGAAGCAACTCCTAAATAATATGCGAGTTAGCTCAGTCGACTCACTAGTGGAATTGACTCTTGTAGTTGACTCAGTGCTGAACAAAACATCACTAATAACAATATGAAAGGAAAAACAATGTTTATCAAAATAGACATAAATTAGGGCTTCCACCACATAACAATGGCTGAAAAAGATATCTGCAAGACAGCACTTATCACTCCATTTGGCTTATTCAAATATTTGCAAATGCCATTTAGACTTATAAATGCTGCTCAAACTTTCCAACGTTTTATGAATCAGCTATTGAGGGATTTACCATTTGCATATGCTCAGAAGGTGGAATTAATGAACATGAGAAAAATGTAAGAGCCATATTACAGCGTATACACACTGCCGGCCTTACGGTCAATTAACCTAAAAGCAAATTTGCTAAAACTAGTATTGATTTTCTCGGGTACCAAATAACACCTGAAGGTATAGCCCCCCTAAGAACAAAGGTAGAGCCAATATTGAAATTTCCTAAACCCACGAATGTTGCAGAACTTCGAAGGTTCCTAGGAATGATCAATTTTTACAGACATTGCATAAAAAATGCTGCTTCAGAACAAGGCAAACTGTTCACCCTTATAAAAACTAATAAAAAGTGCGACAAAACCCCTATTGAGTGGACTGAAGAGGCAGAAATAGCATTTGAAAATACAAAAAACATGCTAGCCAATGCAAAGTTACTGGCTCACCCAGATGACAGTCTTCCACTATGTATCTCAACAGACACATCCGATTTTGCAATAGATCCAACCTTATACCAAATAAAGGATAACACCAACCAGCCACTTGCCTTCTTCTCAAGGAAACTTTCCAAAACTGAGAAAAATTATAGTACTCACAACTGGGAGTTACTGGCCATAAATGCAGCAATAAGGCACTTCAGACCTCATGTAGAAGGTAGATGCTTCACCGTATATATGGACCATCAACCCATAACACATGCCTTTGAGCAAAGAAGTGAGCATGCCTCACCTCGCCAAATAAGACAGCTCGAATTCATTAGTCAATTCACGACGACATAAGGTATATTAAAGGAGAGCTGAATGAACCAGCTGATGCCTTAAGTCAAATCGAAGCTATCACAACTCCATGTCAGTTACCATATGCTAAAATAGCAAAAGATCAGCTGGAAGACAAAGAATTACAAAAATTATTAACTTCCAACACCACTGGTCTCAAACTAAAACTGAGAAAACTCCCTGACACAAAAATATTACTAATATGTGATGTGTCAACAGGTAAATAACGTCCATTTATTCCATTAAAATATAGAAAAATGGCATTCGACAGTGTGCATAACCTATCACACACTGGACCTTGTAGTACTACAAAACTCATGACCTCAAGATTTGTACGGCTCTAAATAAACTCAGACTGTAATAACTGGGCCCATGCTTGTCTGAATTGCCAGACAGCCAAGATTGGCAGACACACGAAATCTGCATTCAAAATGTTTAGACCAACCGATCAGTTTAAACCTTCTTCACATAGATCTAGTGGGTCCATTACGCCCATCACAAGGACATAAATACCTCCTTAAGATGATAGACCAAGAAACTAGATGGCCAGAAGCAATCCCTTTAATTGAAATGTCAACACAAACAGTAGCTACTCAATTATACACAACCTAAATTGATAGATTTGGAGTACCCCAAAGCATTACAACTGACCAAGGTAGGCTATTTGAAAGCCAATTATTCAATGAACTAACCAAAACCTTGTGTGCTAAATATTGGGCTACTACAACCTACTACCCCCAATCAAATGGGAAGGTATAAAGGTGGCATAGAGCTCTTAAGGCTTCTATAATGGCTGCCAACACAAAAAGATGAATAGAAATCTTACCAACTATCTTGCTAGGCCTACAATCAGCCTTACAAACAGATACTGGTCACTCCACCACTCAACTAGCAAAAGGCGAAGAATTAAACTTGCCAGGGGACTTCTTTGTAGAATCAAAAGAAATAAACCCCGACTTAGTACAAAATATAAAAGATGATGCAAATCAATTTCCTAAGCAAGCACCTACTCACAGTAAACAAAAACCTTATGTCTCAAGACACTTAGCTACAACATCGCACGTGTTCTTATAAGATAAAGGAATGAAACAAGCTTTACAAAAACTCTATTCTAGACCATACAAAGTAATTGATCGAACAGAAAAAACATTTACAATACTTATATCAGGACAGGAAAAGAAGGTGTTGATAGATCGGGTCAAATCAGCATTTCTAATTAGTGAAAATGCAGAATTGGACAAAATAATAAATGAAAATAAAAATAAAAATTCACAAAATTCAGACAAAAAAGATGATGAAATAAATATAAAATCTGAATCACAAGTAAACAAAACATGAAAAACATACAGTGAGGTGGTAAAATCAAACACCAAAAATAAGAAAAAAGTCAGATTCAATGAAGAAATAATAACTCACACATATAATCCTGAAAACCCAATCAAGCCTGAACAAAGAGGCAGGCCAAAAGGAACAAATAAAAAAAGCAATTAGAAACAAACAAAAACATCACCTTGATTTTGCAGAGAATGAAAACATACATAAATATAATAAAAAATATAGAAATCTCATATATAGATATAAATCATATAAAAATCTCATATAATAAAAATCTCATACTCTTATCGCACGTGCTTTGAAACACTCCCACGTCGACCCCAAAATTGAAGGTAAGATAAAAACATACAAAACATACTATAGACTGACATCACAAACAGCTGATTGCGAAAGAAAAATCGAACCAAATCTTTGCAACAATGAACAAACACACTTCATTCGCATGTTGACTGTTGCTCAAAGCACCACTCTGTAGTTCAATTAGAACTGTTCGCTTTGATTCCAATCTTCTCTCAAAGGAAATTTATAATCAGAAAAATAATGAAATGTATTCATTTGTATAACTACATGATAAGAAAATAATGCAGATTATCATCATTTTAAAAGGTATTTACCATACCATTTCATCTCCCTGTAACTCAGTCATTATGAAAGTTATAAAAACAATGTGTAAAAATTATTTTTTAACAAATTAATTTTATGTTTTTTTGAAGGAAATACCTACTTATATTTTAAATCAGTTACTAATTGAGGAAAATTAAAAAAACTAAAAATAGTCATATATTGTAGCCCGTCGTGGTGGAAACTCTAGGCATGGGTAAGTGAAGCGTTTTTACCATTCACTGAAAGTCTCACTCGAATATACTTCAGCCATAGAACCTATTATGAGACACGTGGAGGAAATGAAATTTCTTGTAAGATATTACTTCAATACCCCTAAATTCATGTAATTATTTATTAAAAACCAATTATGCCACGCAAAACCTTTTCTTTTTCTTATATTAAAAGAACAAATTATTACGTCATATCTGAAATCAGAGCCTCAAAAAACATACCCAGTAATATATCCAACAATAAAATATGAGAAGTGAAAATTTTCCCTCTTTTTGAAACCCTGGTGGTGATTGAGGAATTGGTTGAATGACAAAATGAACATCAAGTTTGAAGTCAGCACCCTGAAAAATATACCCGCTGATTTATAACTTGACAAAATATCAGAAGTTAAAATTTGGCTCTCTTTTAAAGCTCCAGATCACAGAATGAGTTGAATGAAAAAATAAAATGTCAAATCTGAAATCAGCGTCTCAAGAAACATACCCGCAGATGTATCACAAAATAAACTACAAAAGGAGAATAGACAGCAATCCAAAACCGCTTTCTTTCATCGAGGGCTTTGCCCTTCAAGCCCTTTTTGTCCTTTTTTACTGAATTAAAAAAAAAATTCTAACCCAACAGGAGCGTCAGAAAAAAGTATGATTTCAATAAATGATTATTAAATTCAATTTTGTAATTGTTGACCTAAAATTACACAGTTTAAAACATTACCCCTTTGAAAATCGAAACAAAAATGTAGGTACGCTTTGTAAGTACCATCTGGCCAATTTGTATGAAAATTGATAGCACATTACAATAGACTGAAGTTAATATTTGTTTCAAATTTCATAGATATTGGTTTAAAAATAAGTGTTTTATAGCCTAAATAAAAATGAATGTAGCGATATCAGAAGTATGGTCTGGCCAGTTCACACCAAAATCATTAGGTCCGGTCCTTGGTTCAGTACTACTGTTCGTACCAAATTTTGTGACTATTTGACACAAACTGCGACCAATACCATTGTAATAAATCTTCAAACTTGACCGAAATATTGATCCAATGTACACACATATTGAATTTTGTCTCGATCTGTAAAGAAATATATCCTTCAGCTTATTAACAAATTCACTTTAGAACAGAAAAGAAGGTAGTAGAGGGTAATATAAAAGTGATGATTTTTACGGCCATTTGGCGAGGGTGGGGGGCATCATATAAAAAATATATATGATATTTTTGATAGAAACATAGGTAGGAAACATTTTTTGATTGAAATAATTTCCTGTAAAAATATTATTTACAAAGAAAAACGCAAAAAACAAATTTTTGGACCACACTTCCCCCAATTCTGAAGGTACCAAGAGAGGTGTAAAAAATTAGGCTGTTACTATGGCACCCTATGACGAAAAAAATGGGATCAGGACCATCTTTTCATATACTATTGAGTGATACGTACATTGTCAATAATGTTTTCTGCAACGCTGAGATCAAATTTAATGTTTATTTTCTGATAGAACCACTTTGTGCAACCCCTGTGATCCCAAAAAGGTGTTAGTAATTCGTTTTTAGAAGTGCAGAATTCAAATTTCCGATTCAATTTTGAATTAAACCGATTCCTGGGCCCCTTTGATCCAGAAACCTGCAGGAATATATTATGCATTGTCTGATTACAAGTAAAAATACTCAATATCTTAGCTGCGCATCAACCAAAAATGTCAAATTTTATAATGGTTGCCATTCGAAAACCAGTTGACCGATTTCGCTCAAATTCAATACCAAACCAGTCCCTAATAGTCTCCAACCACCATAAAAATTTCAAGCCAAAATCTTACAATTTACTATTGTTATAGTGATTATAACATGGTGGGTTTGCAACACTTTGAGAACCCTTCCTCCGTAACTAGCGGATGAATTTTAAAAATTTTAACACGAATGTTCATATTTGAGTGACCTATATATTCGTGATCTACAACTCAGGATCAGCACTTTTTCACAGGTCTTACCCTCGGGTCCCGCTATTACATGAATGAAAGTTTATAATTATTTTTGAATAACACATTATCATATACATTTCTTGAGACACTGAGCTGCAATACTGTGTCTATTTTTAGATTGAAATAATCTTTGATTCTCTTTTGACCACAAAAATAATATTGGGACAAATTTTTCATTTGATATTCAGTAATACATTCGCGTATATTTTAAATCTATAATTCATTTAGAGATTAAATCACTCCTTGGCCCTACTGTGGTCTCAGTCTTAAAATTTTATCTATTATTAGGTAATATATCATCATATGTTTCTAAGAAGTTTTATTTTTCCAACTATTTTATTCAGTGCTATAGCGGGACCTAGAAGTGAGACCTGTGGAAAAGTACCGATCTTGAGTCTTAGATCACGGATATTAAGGTCACTCAAATTCTTCTGTGTACAATATGTACTTCCATTTTTTTCTCTTTTTGGGATTTTTTTGAAATCTGTGAAGCCTTCGCTGTTAGACCTATGACAATGAAACTTGGCGTAGAGTTAGAGACTTTCATGAACTAACATTTGTCTAAAAATTTCTGAAATTCATTCGGTAGTTTCAGAGAGGTTCTCAAAGTTTTTCAAACCCACCATGTTGTCATCATGATAATTCCCGTAAATTGAAAGATTTTGGGTTCAAATTTTATGATAGTTGGAGACCACTAAGGACTGGTTTGGTATTGAATTTGAGCAAACTCAGTCAAAAAGTTTTCAAATGGCAGCCAGCCATTACAAAATTAGACATTTTTGGAAAATACATACTTACCTCTGAAGAGATATTTTCATTGTGTGTTATTCCTTCGACGTACTTACCAACTGGTAACTCTGTGCTCTACGGAGGGTCAAGCAGAGCTGACATCACCGGCAGATAATGTACATTAACTACCGAATTCATTAAAATTTTTTTTAATTTTTGTTTTTTCATCCAGTGACACACTGCATTTAAGTTGGTAAATCAAATCATGAAAATTATTTCAATTTACCAATAATTCTATTCAAATATTTTTTGTTGTTCTTATAAATAGTATTGATCCTTACACAGGTACCATCTATTGTGGGCAAGGCTTAAGATCTCCTGTACAACTGGCAGGTGAGCAGGACACTTGTCTTCCAAGGAAACATAGGGGGACAAGCAACTGGGCTGAGGAGGTTGCTGTAGTCATTGTCATGCCTAATAAGCAAGAAAGGTGAGTGACGACGTATATTTATCCTTTTATAGAATCTGTTTCAAAAACTCTGAAACTAAAATAATTTTTGAACTTTAATTTCTTCACGTTGTGTAAGGAAAATAGGTCCTTTAAAGAGTCTATTCTGTCTATTCTCACAGTTAACCAAAGCTCTTCCACTTGCAAATAGTGTCAGTTTCTACTACAGAAATTAATTCTTCAGCACTTTTAATTCGAAACTATAATTGATTTTAAGTCCAAGTCTGATAAAAAAAAAACTTTTTTTTCTGAAATTGAAATCAACTTGAATTTTAATTTCCACTTGATACAGAATGAAAATGGATCCATTATGAATCTGTTCTCGTACCTGCTTGCAATGCGTACACTCATATAACAGAAGTAAACTCACAATGGAAATTAATTTTTCATACATTAATTCGAAACTATATATATATAATTTTGAATTAAATAAAAAATTTTTTCCCTTCAAATAGAAGTACAGCCGGAAGCTTATCAACAACACCCAACTATAGTCAAAAAAAAAAAATCTAGGTCAGTACTTAGGATCTAAGTTAGCCTAACTAAATGGGAATTCGAAATTATGCTAACCTCAAATTCTAAAATAGGCAAGAAAGAATTTAAATGGGCCAACTGTCGTTTATTTCCACGTTAACAAGACGCAAATCAATTTAGTTAAGGAAAGAAAGAAACGAATTCTATATAGGATCCGAATCTCCATTTATAAATGGATTGAATCTCGCATGAGAATCTATTCAACAATAATAAGACTTATGTACATCACACAATTGACCTAGGCTGTAGGCTTTCATAATAGAAGTATAGTATGAAGTCATAAGCTAAAAAATTCTAAATATAAATTTTTTTAGCCAATCCCAGTACATCTTACATTAAATCTTTCTACAAAAATTTGATACATTTACGTAACATGTGCCTGGCCCATGGAAAAAGTGAGCTTGTCCAGTAAAATAAAAAATTAGCTGCAAACTGGTATCCACTCCATACAAGGTAACCATCAAACATAATCAACCAAAGGAGTGGATGTCAAAATATATATATATATATATGTAAGATTGCACGTACCTACAAAGTATTCGTCCAATCTTTTCAAAGATCCCCCTGTCAAATCTTGCCTGGTTCACTTGGTAAACCATTCGCGTATCTTATCGTCTGATTAATCAGACACCACCGTTTGTATCGATAATTTTATATCTCTTCGTTTCGAGTCTCACCAACGGATTATTACATTGCAAACCTTCATATAGAGCGTTGCGCTCCTCTTATATATTAAGTTTGCGGGTAATCGTCTTAAATTTTGGATTCTTTAATAAAATTGAAAGCATCCATTTATTCGTTTTATTTGCAACACTAATGAGAAGTCGTGAGTCTTATATATAAATATATCAAACAAAGATGTCAATCCCTAATAAAATGACAAACATTGACAAGAGAAAAGACGATAAAAAAATTGTCCCATCACACTCACACCCATAGAAAAATGGACATGAAACTAAAGAAGACAGAAAATAAAGACATCTTCTGTCCTCAATGCAGTGACATCATAAGACTAAGGCAATAAAACAGAAAGAAGAGTTACAGAATCTTCTGTCCATTGGATATATGATTTATCGATGAGAGTCTTATTAAAAACTCAACATGGGTGTGTACTGCCAATCAACACACACATAACCACAAAAAAATTCTTCCCTTAACAACAACAAAGGAATTATCAACACATGCACACAAACATACCAGAGTGCTTCTATTTGATTACATGATCGACTAGTATCTTGCAAAAAATTGTGAAGCATACCTTACTGCTGTCAGAGTATTCAACTAAAGCATAATGTATGAATTAGTAAGATAGATTATAATTTGAATTGGTGTGTTTTCATAGTGATAATTTTATTACTTGCCCTTTTAATTGTTTGTTTTATCGTTACAAGTGCAACACATAATTGTTTCAATAATTTTTTGGCCAAACTAACCAACAAATCGTGTTCCTGTGAATAAGAATCTACAAGCTTGTGCTCGGCATTTTTTGGCCTACTTAAAAAAGTTAAAATCAAAAATGTGCATAAGAGTTTTTTGTCAAGCTCCAATATCATTGTCAACGCCTGTAGCCAAGAAGGGATGAACTGGTCTTTGATTTTTTATAAAACAAAAAAACAACAAGATTTAATTAGTAAGCTTCAATTACTCTAGGGTACATGGCTCATGGTTGCATTGGCTTGGAAATTCAAAACTAATTTACAAACCCAACCACTGAATTTACTAAACTGATACGGATACCAATCTTCAAAGTTTGAAAAAACAGGTCCAAGGCTGGAAACTATCACTAAAATACAAAGTAGCAAGTTAGTTTTGAACTCCTATAAATTCAAAACTCTGAGGCATCCCCACCGAATAAATACTCACCAAAAATTTCATAATAGTAGCTCGGAACATTTTGGTTATGTTTGGAACTATAAATGGATAATTAGTTTAAAAAATTGGAACCTGTTTTGAAAATCTCAGATGTTTCCGCCCCCAGTATTATGGGGTGCGCCTATGATCTCCTACGCACCTGGTGGGTACGCAGGACACTTTTCTTCCAGGAAAATGTACAAAGACAAGCCACTGGGTTGAGGAGGTTGCCTAGTCCATGCCTAGAGAGCGAGAAAGGTGTGTGATGATGTATATTTTATAATCCTCTGCACATTAAATACATATTAGATTATAAGTGCCATTCCGTAGTGTCTCTGCCACTACACTATCCACCCGTTTAGGGAGAGATTTCTAATATTCAAGAATGAAGTGTCTATAATCGCGTTTAGCTCCATTCAATGATTAGAGCAAATACCACAAGTATTATTACAAGGATACTGACGCCACACTGTAAATCCATACAAAGTAAATTCCGAACTTGATATATAAATAGAATTAAGATGTTTGAAACGTTAAGAATCACTCACAGATGTCAAGGGAACTGAATTTAAACTTGTGGGTGTCGCGTAAGTTGCATCGTCGTTGGCAGAATTTTCTTCTTTAACGCCATCCATTATCTGAAACATGACAAAATATTCGCAATCACGTTTTGTTTTTTTACAACTAATACAGTGTAACATATTTTGAATAGCGAGAAAAACATAAGCAAGTATCGATTCGAAAATAAATATAAATTACGGTGAAAAGGTCGAAAAACTGTGATTAAAATTAATGAGCTTAGGGTGGCGTCGCCCGAGGGTAAATCACCGTTGCTAAAAATAAATTGTTTTCTCGGTATTATATAGTTTTCAAATTGCATTGTTACTCAAAAATACAGATTTTTAGGACAAAAAGATAAGAGGAACAAATTACAAATAAAAAATGATAGAAAAATTTTTTGAGAAAAATTAAACAGAATGAATGTAATATTTTGTACTGTGACTTAAGAAATTTCACAGCAAACCATTAAGATTTCAAAATCGTCAAGAACGACTAAAGTATCGCCTGGCATAATATGCAAAGAACTTTGAAAAAACATTAAAAAATTAATCGTAAATTAAGTTTGATCATATCACATCCAAACGTATAATGAAAATTTCAAAAATGGTACAAAAAATGTTTGTTCTCTTGAAAATAATCTGAATATGAACGGACACCGAAAAACCAAAGAAAGAATTTAGGCTTGTGCAGATTTTTAATGTATTTTCCAAAGAAAATACAAACATTGTATTCATTGTAACAGCGGGACATGGGGAAAAGAACCAATCCTAATTCATAGATCACGAATATATCGGTCACTCAAATTCTTCTGTACACGATATTACGATATTATGTACTTATAGATTCGTTTATTGTCTTGGTCGCACTCAAATTGATGATAACTTGTACGGGATATCAATGGCATAGATATGTAAAAACTATTAAACCGACACATGTTAGAATTTACAAGGAAACTAGAAAACAATATTAAAAGAATGCTATTATTATATTCGTGCTAATTCTGAAATGTATAAAAAAACGACAAATGGACACAGACTCTTCATTAAGGTCTTCAGGAAGAAAACATTCTTAAGAAGTGAAGTATCTACCTACAGAAAGCATTTTCAACGAATTTGTCTCGCTTTCGTGAAAAAATCAAACCAATGAAGTTACAATGTTATAAAATTTACACGAAGGATTTCCTCAACCTTAACTGTTTTGTTCAAAAATGAGAAGGTAGCAGATCAGCACGTTACCCAGCGAACATTTGCAGAAAATGACAGTGTAGTTTAGTGCAAGAGGAATAATGCATTGAAATACATGTAAAGAATGAGAAAGTTCCAAACAATGATGGTTGAATTATTAATAAAAGAAAAATAGGTTTTTCTCCTTTCATGAAAGATCAGGTCTCACTAATAATCATAATTTTTTATAATTATATTAGACTTAGATTTTTTTTTTTTAAATCTTCAACTTTGGACAGAACAGAGATACAAAAGTCAAAAGTAAGTCCAGAGTTAGGACATTAGGCCCTCCAGCTACCCCTGACACTTTAGTCTGGGCAACAGTAGAAAACAAATGAATTTGTTGCGAGATTTCTGATCAATCGCAGTGTCATTTCATTGCCTCATCTAAACACTTTCCATTTATAGAGGGGAAAGCAGTAAAAATTCTTGTACTAATGAAAATTTTCCACATAAATTTTGTTAATTTTGAGCAAAGTTATACCCAAAAAAAGTTTGAGATGTAAATTTTTTGCTCTCACAACAATAATTATTACAGGTGTAATGAATCATATTGTTTGGATATTTTTGTTTGTTACGTTTGTTTGATCAAAAAAGACACATTACAATGTTTTGATCACAAAAGCATGTGGAATTGCTTATTGCTTATCTCTTATTGTTTCTCATTTTGTGAAACGATGACATCAGAATTTAATCTTATAAAAATCTGTTTTCATTGTTCTTTAGTGAATTTGCTTTTTTTATACTGGATATTAATTTCCGAGTTTTATTTTCCTATTTGCTCTGCACTAGAAATTCAAACTTTCAATTTGGATAGTTATTTTTCATTTTCATGCTACCTAAGGGCCTGCTTCTTTTACATGAGCAAACTGGCTCCAAAGGGTCATATATTTTTACTATAAGGTTGTCAAAGAATCTAACTGATTTTTTTGTTTTTAATTGTTTGTGTACTTTTTGTTTGTGAATTTTGTGAAGTATCACATTTTCAGACAAATTTTTCCCCTATTTGTTGTGAATTAGTACTATATTGTAGCCCTTTTTCCTTAATTTTGCCATGAAGATAGATTGTTTGTCATCTCCCATCTTAATACCATTCATTATGTCATCTGTTATTTGGTTTTTCATTTCACCAAACATATTTTTTATTTGGCTGCAGAACTACGAGCTTCTGTCAAAGGGCACTCCATGATATCCGAAATGTGACTTATTATTCCAGCTGGTATACCGCCTCAAATGTGTCTGATTTTTATTATTTTGTAGATTTTCATTTTTAAATCTACCATCGAGGAGAGTAAGCCAGAGATCAACTTCATTTGGCAGGAATTCCAGAATCTCTATCCTCCATAGAAATGCAGGGTTTAGCATCGGCTGAGTTTGTAATAGTCATAATAATTGAGCTAATCGAGGGTCAATTGTCGTTGACCATTTCCTCCCATATTTGACGTTTTGTCAGTAGTATTTGGTATTAACATTTTTATTGGGTCACTATATATCTGCTGTCATTAGTAAAAATCAGATTTCTCTTCAAGAGTGAACACAGACTCCTTTATTTGTGGGTCTGGTGTAGGAGGATCGGAGTCTTAACTTTATATGCAACCACTCCTCAACATCTAAACTGCTAATTTGTTTTGGTTTATAGCAGTTCCCAAAAATAAAACTTCTGGCCTTCAAACCTTCTTTTGTGTTTGGTCTAAGGTTTCAGAGAGTAGAGAGTCTCTTGTCAAATATGAGGGAATTAGTGGATGAGGCCAACTTGTTTCCTCCTGGTATACTACCTATTCACATGTAGCAAATTTATTTAGGAAGGAGGGGTATAGAATTCCAACTTTTATGGCACACCTCTTCTTCAAACCCTAGGTGTCCAGATTTAGAAGTATATTTGTCCCACAAGTGAGTATCTCACCAGCACACCTTGTCAAATTTTTGTATAAGCATAACGTGTCACTAGACCACAATTTAGCAAAAAGTCATGTCAGGGTAATCACCATTAATTACCTTGTTGTGAATAAGTATTCTCAACAAGAAAATAACCAAGAGCTATTTGCATGCTCTCCCACTCTGTACTTACATATGGAGAAGTCAAAACCTGAGTGAATGCTGGCAATTTTGTAGCCAGTTTTGTGAGTTTATATGTATAATAGATTTTGGCATATGCACATTGCATCATCTAATTAGTTACATCATTTCTTATTAGTCACTGATAAGAAATGACGTAAGAGGTTTGCTATCATTCTGTGATATCACCAAGATTTTTATCTGTCAATTAGTCACAGTACAAATGTTGTATCTCACCTGTATGTATGTACAGATAAAAACATACAAATGTACAAATTTATTTAACGTCATAAGAGATGAATGATAAGCTAGCCTTTTAACAGCAACTGTCATTGAAGGGTATAAGCACCTATACCTCATACGAGTTGGTAATCCCCACAGCAATAATTTTTTTTCAAATTTATCTAGACCTCATTTATCTTTAACTTTGCAAAAAAAATTCAATTATCTTCAGTATTCAATAATTTAAAATTAAATTAAATTAAGGTAGGTACCTATTATCATCTCTTCAACTTCAATCAACAGGGAATGTGTGTCGTACCTCAGTGATCACCCATTTGCACTTTCACAGTGACATCCACTTCCATTTTAAATCTCAAATGATAAAAAATCCCCCTACAAAATGCTAGCGTTAATAGAGAAACTACAGGCTGGAAAATTCTACCTAACAGTTTCTTTAATTTGAAAATAAATGCTAAACTTAAACTGTAGTATTACAGAAAAAGAGAAACAAAAAGATAAAGTGTGATGAAAGGGAGACAGAGATAGCAATATTTTTTCCTTTTTTTGTACCATCTTCTTTAATCCTTTAACTGCCTACCATTGAAATAATAAAAATGATAAAAAATATAAACATTTTACGACACTGCTGCTCGGAACTGATCATAGTATGATAGGAAACCTATTTTAAGGGTAAGAAGATTAGCTTGATGATGATAGAAGAATGAAAAAAATCTGTTTCGTAGTTTTAAAGATTACCTATTATACGCACACACACAGAACACTTTTATCTATCTTATATATAGAAGCCACTTCTCTGTAATACTTATCGCATGACCAGTTTCACAGATTAAGTTGGCTATGTATATTTCATTTCAGTCTAACTCTAAATATTTTTTTCTTTTTTTTTATTGTGTACCTGATTTATTGATCTAGTCTTCTATATAAAAGCCGCTTGTCTGTAACGCTTATCACGTGACTAGTTTCACAGATATGGTTGGCTTATTTCAGTTAAACCCAAAATAATTTTTTTCTTCGTATGCAGTACGCATCAGATTGAATTGATTGATAATTCCGACTCATTTATGAACCTACATCTGTGTGAATTACAGCTGCGTGGCAGCAATGGGTATTCTCTTTCCTACATATACTTAGCTTCGATTTAGTTCATTCTTTTGAATTTTCTCATTCTACAAGTTTGATATTTTAGGTAAGATTTGGTAGAATATAATTATCAACTCTTAACATTTTTCTAATTGTGGATTAGGTTTTTTTTTTTTATAAACTGATAGATTTTTATGTTCTGATGAACATACAAAAAGTCTCCTTCACTCCTTGTTGCTTCACTCACACAATGGCTTCAAATTTGTTAGAATAAAATTTTTTTTTCCTTTAAATAATACTACGTATTAAAATGGAAATGGGGATTTGTCCGTGGTCAGTCTGACAACTTTCCAAAAATTAACTCCATTATAGTGGGAAAATTATTTGCTGCTAATTTGTCTGTGCAGAACTTTGTGATTCGAAGGCATCAAAGTAATCAATGAAATTAATAATGTATTGTACAACTATCAGTTTAGTATTTTTCCCAATTTACTGAACTTGTATTGAATTATGAGGACAGGCTTTGATTTCCGAATAGAATAGTATCCTTAATGTGCATAAGTACAGAATTTATAAAATTAAATAAAAGTAACCTACCTTTTGAATAATTCGTATTTTTGACTTGTCAATTTTTAAGTAGGTTTCCTATGAGAATTTACTCATTAATTGAGGAAAATTTTGGCACTAAAAACTCAAATTCAAAAAGATAGATGGTATCTAAGTTTATAATTTATGTATGAGCTAATTTCTTCTTACCACAGCACAGATCGCAATTTTTGTCCGATAGTTATAAAATTTAGAATGAACATAGATCACTAAGCCAAGGATTTGACTTATTGATTTTGGTGTGGATCGGCCAAATCGTACTTTGGTTACCACTATTTTTGTTTTTATTTTGGCTATAAAATGCTTAATTTTGAACCAATAGCTACGAAATTTGGAGAAAATATTTAATATAATATTCCCATTACATAAAGTGTTATCAATTTTTGTGCAGATTGGCCAGATGGTATTTCGGTAATGCTATTTCTGTTTTCATTTTGTCTATAAAATTCCTAATTTTTGACCAGCAGTTACGAAATTTGGAGCAAATACGTATTTATTACGGCATATTTAAATATGCAATTAATTTTGGTGCAGAATGGCCAGATGGTTTTATGGAACAACCACTTTGGCTATAAAATATTTGATTTTGAACCAATAACAACGAAATTTTGAACGTACTTCTACATGCTACCAATTTTGATGTGATGAACCATCCACTTTTATTTTAGTTTTGAAAGAGGTAATGGTTTTAAACTGTGCAGTTTCAGTCATCAGTTACAATATTTAATTCCTACAATCATCAATTATAATCCATCACAAAATTTTTACCAATTTAACTAATTTTTTACTACCTGGTTGAAAACCTACTTTTTCTAACAAAGCTACTGTTGCTTTATAGTTTTTTATTTATTTTTTTGGTTGGGCAGATTGGTCTATACATTCTTTGCCTAGATGTTTATGTGAATATTGTTTAAGCTAATGAATCCGCACACCTGGCTTTTGCAGTTAGTATAAGAAGGTTAAAAATCACAATAAGAGCTAAGAAATAATTCAGCTATGCAAAGATTGAAAAATATCTGTACCTCCCATATATTTCTATTCCGAGTATCAATTCACAGATTATTTCATAGTTTAAACACGCTGCATATGTTGGGACACTTATAAATAATTTTTCTGGTTTTTTTAATAGTAGTGTTAGTATACAGAGGCATGATACGGTATTTATAAGGAATTTATTTTTCATTCATACATAAAGACAAAGAGTGCCCTAAACAAACCACATGAACTACGCACAAAAATTTAATACCTAGTTACTATAATACTGTTAGAATGGATTAGGTATTCGTGACGTCATTCTTCGTTGCGTCGTCTGCAAGGAAAAATAGAGGCATGGTCTATTTTCATCAATTTTGGAAGTATACTGTGAAACCATTTTTCATGTTAGAAAAAAAATTTCAACGGATTTATTGAAGTGAGATGCAACTCATTCCCATAAACAAAAAAAAAATTTTCCTAGGTCCATAGAGTAAAATGTGCCTTCTCGAGCAGTTTTTCTCATTCTTATTTATCTATGCAAATATTGATCAAATTAAAAAATTAGTTCAAATCAAATTTGTTTTCATTATAATTTTATACAAAAAACCCACGCAACATTTTTCTGAGGAACTAATGATTTCTTTACTATGATCCTCGAAAGGTGACGCATATTTTTCCACTGAGCTAAAATACAAAAAATAATTTTAAATGCAAATGCAATGATGCTTTTCAACATTAATATGAGTTTCAAAGTGATAAAATAACTACATGTGTATTATCCAGGAGTGTATTTCAGGGGGTTTAATCATTCAGTGATTCATCAATTTCCACAATTGTTGACAGGCTAGGCGGATTCCACATGTTAGTGAGTTTCTTAGGTAGCCTAAGTTACCCAATGTTGTAACCCCTTTTTTCTCGAGAAATAAGAAAGATAATGTTTTGCGCTTTGGAGGTTTATCAAATTGGACCTTAAACTATATAAAATCAAACATTTACTACCTCTCAAATTGACATTCCCTCCTCAGCTTCTCAAATATTTTGGACCATATTTCAGGGTGGTTTTTGTGATTTTTTCAGGTAAGTTTATTCTACAGAAAATTTTATTCTTTGGCAAAAATTTTCCTTCTACTATATGATTTACGTATTTTTCGTAGGCCCAATAGTTTTTGATCTGTAATCAGTAGAATACTTTACAGTGCAAAATTCTGCTTTTAGGGGACTGTCAAAGGGGGACAATCAACTTTAGGGGTGGAAAATATTTTGTTTCATGACGTACTCTACCTAACACACAAACTCTACACAATATTTTCTCTAAATTTTTTTTCATCAACAGGTAATATTTCGATCTAGAAGCGAAAAAGTAACCTGCAGTGAATGGTAAAATATCAACAATAGAATGAAACGGGATATGATATACTCCCATTCTGACATGGATGAACAAGCATACAGAGTAAAAAAAAAAGCCCACCATTTTAGCTTTTAATTTATGAATATAATATGAATTTGAGTTATTGGTTCCCAAATTTTCCTAAGGTCGTGAAACGAAAAAGTACCCAACCACAACCCTTGGGGCTAATACCGCACCAAGTGTAATAAGTAGATTTTCTAAAGAAAACCTACTTAAAAATAGCTTGGACATGGCCGATCCGTCTAAAAATTAAAAGGTCCGGTCCCAAGCTTAGTGCTAATGTTTCTATCGAATTTCGAGACTATTGGGCAAAACTGCGAACTATACCCTACCGAGATAACAAGAAAATAGAATACGTAAATCAATACTATGTAAGTATACATGTTATATATAATTAAATAATTTGATTAAGTTATGAAACAAAAAACGCACTCACCCTCATCCCAAGGTCGTTTCATGGGATCGAAATTAATTTATAAATTTTCATAGAAAACCAATACAAAAATTAATCCAAATATGATTTAAACTCTTTCTATCATACTGTTATCAGGGTCAAAAGCGTTCAATTTGACGTAACAGCAATAAGTAAACGAAATGATTCTACGAGAAATACGCAGAATTTTATCATTAGCAACAAAAACAAAGTTACTTTCTACATAATTATCAGAAAATTATTGTTTACGTGTTTATTACACTTTTCTCACTCTCATCTTGTTTTCCGCCATTCGCCATACCATTTCCCACTTCCATTTTTCTGTTTGATTTGAATAAAAACAAGCGAAGAAACATTCGCAATAATTTTTATCAGAAAAATCAACGTTCAATTGGGCGCACGTACACGCGCATGCGCGAGCGCGCGCACTCACGCAAACGGGCTCACGAGTAATTACAATCGAGGAGAAAATCCCAATGACGTCAATGTTAAAAACAACTTTAGAAACCGGTTACAAAATTACTTTTTTCCTAAATCCTGAAGAAGGTATAAAATTTGGTTTATCCTCTCCACTTCGATCGGACACATCGTAGCACATTCGGCTTTCTTCGATCGCTTCATCGAATTTTTTTGCAGAAAAAAAATCAATTCGCATTAGCATGGCAATTCTACATATGAAACACACTTGTACCCACTTACGTAGTTACGTAGTGGATCAAAAATGGCCGCAACCTAGGAGCGCGAAAAACCAGTTACATAGTTCTATCAAATACTTTCAGTGATGAAAAGAAAATTGTTACCATCAGCACAGAAAATAAGTTTATGTGGTCTTAGAAGTTGACGTGATGATAAGTGTTTCACTTTTTTTTTTCTTCATTTTAATGCAATAGTTGATGATTTCATTTGGCGATCGGCGATGCATCTTACCCGAATTTCAACAACGAACAAGGTTGTACCATTTACATACGCAAATTACACCACCACTTTTATGTAAGTACGATCAGATGGCTCATACGTTTGCAAGAATGTTGCATTAACATTCTTAAAATGATAAGAATTATACCGCACCCTACTCCTAATTATTTGACGCACCTAATTTAAAGAACAATTGTATTTCCTATTCTCCCTCCCAGGTAGTTTTTTTTCATCATCAAAGTATCTACCTACAAATATTGGTTTATCAAATTTATCTAATAGACCTATGTTCTTTATTTTATTTCAAGTAAATACAAATTAATCCTACGCTCAATATCTATGTAAATAAGTCTTTGGTGCTGCTAGTAAGTAGATGGGTAGGCTTGGACAGGGGGGTGTAAAAATATTGAAATTCACAACTGAAGTAACACTTCCAATACGATCTACTGACAACAAATGAAAAAAGTGTCATACTAGGTAGAAATCGATAATTATTATGTTAAAAAAACTACTCACAAGCGATGTTATGAAAAGAAAAATCGCTGACATTATAGAATCTAGTAGCAACAGACTAAAATCTTCAATAATTGTAACGGACAATGTGATATACAAATTTTCCTCACAATCTGTTCAAACAGACTTCAAGCTTCCTTCAAAGAAACCAAAATAGCAATTTTCATATGCAGTTAATTGGTCATTTTAAAGGTAAAATAAATTAAAAGAAAAGGAAAAATGTTTTGATTTCACAGAGTGAGACTATTATGGTTTTTCATTTCATGACAAATAATGAGAATGACGATTGGCATGAAAATCAGGAATTCATATCATCAAAATAAACAGAAACTTTTTTCAGAGCTCAAGAAATTATTTTTTCTATTCATGAATTCTCCCCTTCGAGCTCAATCGTGCATATGGGAAGGTGAAGGGTGATATTTTTCAACTCAAATTTTTTATTTCACTCAAATGATTGACCAGTGTTAACCTGTGATCCCTCCCCCTAAGAAAATTTGTTTTTGAAATTCGCCGCTAGGGGTGAGGGAAAAAAGAATAAATTTTTTCCATTCAATTTCCCCTTAAGAAAATTCTGGCTACAAGAAAAAAGTTGGTTAGCATTTTTGAAAAAAGGAGTGAAAAAATTTAAAATAGGCCTTCATGACTCTTTGTATTGACGTACTTGGTATCGATAGAAACTGTCTTGATACTCGAGATTTTGGTTAAAATTTAAATGCGGAAATGAAGACGTTAACATTTTGTGTGTATTTAAGTCGTGTCAGAGTAGTGTTATGGTCCTTAAAACAACTAAAAACCACTAAAGATGATACGAAAATGCCTTAATTGAATGAAAAAAACTCCAGCACAGCAAGCCACGCAAGAAAAATGTCGGCTAAATAAATAAGTAAATAAATAAATAAATAAAAACAAATACTAAAAAAAAAAATCAAAATATCAAAAGTTCATATTTGGCAGAATGCTAGTTAAAAATTAGTTTAAAATGAAGTGTCAAGGAAATTCATAATAAATTGTATTGTGAAGTTACAAAAAACGCATTCAAGTCATTGAATAATTGTTTAGCAGTTAAAATAATAACAAGACTGCTTTCCAACCAGCTTCTTTGGTTCATCTGGAATTTATCTTCTCTTCGTAACAATAAAACGTCAAGCCAATTGAAACCAAATTTTGTAGAATGTTAGAATTTAATACAGTAGAAATCACTATAACGAACACCGGCTACAGCAAACAACCAGCTACAATACACAAAATGCCTGGTCACAGCAGAACTCTATTTACTTCTGTGTTAAGAAAAATAGGATAACAAACTATAGTGCCAACTTTCGTTGCATATACAAAACAAACAGATCTGGATGCCAAGTGAAGCTAAAAAACCAACTAAAACAAATTAATTCATATGTGCTCTCCTAATTTCTTTTATATAAACAAACCACTTTGTCCATTCAATCCCAATATTCTTCCAGAAATTACTTAGTGCTTCTAAAAATTACTATATATTATTCAATCAGCATACAACTGCATTTTAATGGCCAGTAAATGTAAAAATTGATGTCCTCATACATATCGTTGATGATTGGAACTGATCAATTTGCAACCATCATTATTTTATCGGCTCAAATATCCACTACAACCCAGTCACAGCAATCCGTTCATCGTAGCCAGTAGACTCTTGCTACAAAAAAAAATTTCAAATTTTTTTTTCTATGTCTTTATTCTACTGAATGTGTAAGGATGAGGTGAGTTAAGAAAATTAAAAAAATTAAAAAATGGGGGTTTGGGAGCAAAGCTCCCATTATTTTTTCTACAGATCGACTTTTAACATCAATCATTTCCAATTGATATTAGTATTGACCAGTCAAAACAGATACTGTCTAGTTCATATTTTAGTCAATTCTAGTATTGACTGAGAATGTAATAAAATATCAGTCAATATTAGTTTTGACAAATCAGAACTAGAACTGACTTATTTTGGATATTGATAGTAACATATATATCACGTACAGAAAAGTTAAAGTGACCTATGTATTTGGGAGCAACAACTTAGGATTGGCCCTTTTCTAAAGGTCCTCTCCTTACATACCATACATGCACTGAATGCACAAGAAAAATACATTAAAAGTAACATACCTACTTTGTGAAGGAGGTATGAATCATTATAATTTTCAAATAACCACACTTCTGGAGGCCAGAGAAGTTTCTCAAAACATTCGTCTTGAGATATCCTTCTTATCTAGCCCCTACTATTACTGCAAGATTCAGAACTTTGAAACAACAGCTTTTAGTGCATTTTCCGAGTTGTAGATCATGAATATATTGGTCCCTCAAATTCTTCTGTACACAATATACATACATTTCCAATCTTTGCTCATTTTGACACTTTTGGCAGTGTATGGAGCATCTGATGTTCAACCTATGGCAATGAAACTTAAGGTAGTGTTAGAAACTTTCATGAGCTACACATTTGTGTTGAAATTTTTGAAATTCATCAGCTAGTTTTGGAGGGAGGTGTTTTCAAAGTTTTGCAAAACCACCATATTGTCGACGCAATAACTCTTGTAAATTAAAAGGTTTTGGCTTGAAATTTTTATGGCAATCATAGACTATTAAGGACTGTTTGATATTGAATTTGAGCAAAATCAGTCAGCTGGTTTTTGAATGGCAGCCATTACAAAATTTGACACTTGGAAAATACATGCTTACCAAAGTTGATGTGTGGAAAAGATATTTTAGAAGAGATTTGCCAACAGGTCTTTGCTAATAAAGAATTATCCCTTTGGTGTTTTGGCGCACATGTATTCAATTGATGACCTTTATCTGGAAATACCAGAAGAAATATATTTATTGTAAAGTAAACAGAAAAAAAGGTATTAAAATTACAAAAGATAAAATATGGTCTTAAACAAGCTCCTAAGGCATGATTTGTCAGGTTTCAAAATTTCATCACATCTTTAGATTTTCAAAATAGCAAACACAACGAATGCCTATATTCAAAAAAAATAAATGAAAATGTAATCTTTATTTTAATATATGTAGATGATATATTAATCTGTGTTTATCAAGTTAAAGAAATAAATTAATTAAAATACTCTTTATCAAACCCTTTCAAAACACATGACTTAGGAAAAGTGAAGGCATATTTAGGGTCACGAACTGAATATAATAAAGATAGTAAAACAATGAAAATAAATCAAAAACAATTAATTTTAAAGGTCACTGATAAATTTAATATAACCAAATGTAACCCTGTTTTCAATCCAATTGAAGAGAAGCTGTATCTTCAACTGGACCATAATGATAACAATAACACAAATAATGTTTTAATGACTAAGTATAAAGAACTATTAGGATGCCTAATAGGGTGGTCCTTATTTTGAGATTGTGAATTTTCAAGCTCCCTATATGCAGAATAGTTCCTTTTTAAGAAAAAATAATTCCTCTGAAGTTTTCTCTTCCTGGGTTAGAAATAAGTGATGCCGCAGGGGGCTTGAAAATTAGCATACATTTTTTGAATAGACCCTATAGAATGGGAAAATGAGGAATCTTTCGGTAAAAGCTGAGAAATTATATTATTTTATCTGGTTGATCAATATTTTGTGAAATAAATTTCAATTTATACATTATACTTCATTATTATTCAATACTCATGAAGGGGGACAGGACGGCACAACTTTTATTTTATTGAGAGGGATAAAACCTTGGATATAATATTTGTTTATAAAAAGGAACCACTTTTGGGGATGGGAGCAGTAAATACTTGAAAAAAAAAATTGTAAGTATAAATAAGGACCATATTAGCCCTAATGTATATCATGTTAGGAACCAGACCAGATATATGTTTTGCAATTAGCTATTACAGTCAATTTTAGAGTAATTCTAATAATATTGTAAACTCACACCTACTGCGTGTCCTTAAATATCTGGATAACTATTGATTTTAATCTAACGTTCTGTGCCTCAGAAGAAACAATTAAATGCTTTGTAGATGTGGACTAGACTAATTGCCCTGATACTTGTTGATCCATTAGTGGGTACTGTGTATTTGTTTATAGCTTATTAGTTTTATGGCACAGTAAAAAAACAGTCATTAGTTACTCTATCGTTGATTGACAGTGAGATAGTTCCACTGTGTGAATAATCCGTCGATTTAATATCTGAGTCTGATATTTGAAGACAATATTAATTGTATAAAATTTGCAAATGGATCCGGAAAGAAGTCCAAACATTTAAATGTAAAATATTACTATGTTTGAGATTATATAAATGATAAACTAATACAATTGAAATCTATTAGTACAACTGAACAGATAGCTGATACTTTTATGAAAGGCCTAGGCCATACTAAGTTTGAAGAATTTTGACGAATTTTGCTCAACCTTTAACTCAAAATTCTTTGTATAAAGTTTCAGCTAAAATCTTCATTGTGATGTTAACTGTAGTTTATATATTTAATTTTTTTTTTCATGTTTTGCTTGTCTTAATATTTTTAATGCAGATTTGAGGGAAAGTGTTAGTTTATAAATGTTAAGTCTTAGAACCGTCTGCTAATTTTATATTTACTCGTAGTCATAAATAATCGTGTACTGGGTTAACATTACAAACTTGCACTTTATTTACGTAACTCTACATGTTTTTATAATCTGTAATAATGATTCTCTCAAATACTTAAAGTCCACCATGGTGATGATATCTGAATAAACTGGTTAAAATTCAATCTGTTTTATTTCGTTAACAAGTTTTGTATTTTGTTTGTGGTCATTTAAAAACCAACAATCTGTATTACTAACTAGATTTTTGGTGGAAAACTATCAGAATTGTCAGTCTTCTATATATTCTGTCAAGGGTATATGTATGTATGTGTATATTTATATGTATGTGTATATTTATATGTATGTGTGTATATATGTACGTAACCGCGTTCTGAAGAACTAGAGCAACAATGTTACTGAAATTTACAGGAGAAGGATTTTTCAGTACAAAAAAACGATCTAGATAGGTCCCAAGTTTGAGAAAATTCATTGAACAGAAATATGAGCATCTCCATCTATCCATCAGCTAAGCCATAACAAGAGATGTGAAAAATTCGTCTGGCTAAAAGTAACAGATAGGTAAGGTTTTATTAGCGAATTTTTCTAGGCCTAGGCTGCGTATTATTATTATGATTTATGACTAATGAAGTAATGAGTTTAATACTGCAATCTTAATTTTATTCTCGAGATATATTAAAAAAATGTATTTCTGAAATTCCCCAGCTTGAATTAAATTAACAATATTTTTTGTAATTTCCACATCCGAGCAAAGCTCGGTGAACCAGGTACTTCCATATGATACGTGACAACAGTTCAACGGTGTCGTAGTCTCGAGAAATGGATCGACTAAGAGTTTCAATAACGATAATCGAAATCCGAGGACAATGAAAGTGCCTTTAAAATTAAATAATAGTGTTCTGGACAAACAGATGAAATGAAAGCACGCGTTTGGTTTCATTGTCATAAAATTAATCGAGTGCTAATACCTTTCAAGGCGAAAATATTACCTTGAGCTTGAATGATATACTAGTTTTCACAATGCTTAAATTTCGGCGGTTCAAATGACAAAAATTTCACATACATATTGACTCCTAAATGGATAATTCTCTATTTTAAAACAACGAATTAATGGAACAATGCACATGAAATTTCACAACAGTACTTTTCTGAGAAAATTAGTCATAATTTTTCATCGAATGAGTATTTTTGAAAATACGTTCTCTCTTTGAAGCAGCCCTAGTTTTCATAATTTTTCAAAGTACAATGTTCAACTATGGTTAACGATTTTAGAGAACTTCTGTACTTTCTGACCCTTTCCTTTTCTCTAAGTTACCCTCCTAAGCACTAGAAATAAAATCTAGAGGCTTTATGAATCCAAATAAACTCAATTTCAAATTCATTTCGTGGTTTCAATATAGGTGAAACCGGGTAATAAAAAGTACGATTTCGTTGTTTCATCAAAATATTAATAATTTTCATAGGCAACAGCCAGAAAGGTCCCCGGCCAGTGGCGGATCCTGGATCCAAGGGGAAAAATGAGGAAATTTCTCCTCAAACCCAAAACAAAATGAAGAAAAAAATAAAAATGATTGGAAAAAATAAAATAATGACCGCAGAATTGAGATGAAAACTGTAAAAAAATTAGTTGAAAAGAGAAAAAAAGGTTCAATTCCCTAAAAATTTTGTCATTTCCCCTCAAAATCACTTTCTGGATCCGCCACTGTCCCCGGCTTCATACCTTTCAGAATTTTAATAAAATTTATTTTTTTCAACATTTTTCCAACAGAATTACCTTCTAAAAGGATACATTTTTTTTGTTATTTCGGCGGAATAACGAAATAGTTGACGCATGGGCAGAATTTTTTAATAATTTTAGTATAGTTCAGACTGAAAAAACGGGACTATACGTTCGTATATTGATGTATGTATATACATAAAAGCCCTGAAGTACCGCGAAGACCTTTACTTTGGCTTGTGCCAGCCTAGGAGTTTTGAAGCCATAATGCAGTAACAATGTTAAATTCGTTATACTTACATGGTGGAAAGTGGAAACAACGAAACATTTTTGTCAATGTGCGTATCAAATACACACCCACACTAACAAAAATATGAATTTTGATCGAAACTGAATATTTGGAGTGTTGTAGTTTATTATAGTGATATATGAGTTGTGGAAACTCACTTGTATAAGGTATAGGGGCTTGGACCTCCAACAACAGTCGCCGCCTCAAGGCAGGCCAATATTTGTCTTTATGACGTTAAACAAATAATGCACGATGTACATTCGATTGTAATTACTTGCACATACATGCAAGTAATGTACGAGTACCAAACTGTGACTAATCTCAACAATACGATGATGTCACAATTCCGTACACAAACTGGCTCATAATTTCTTATCACTATGAGAAATGACACAACTGGGCCGCTCACAAAAACATATGTATTTGCTACGTATGTGAGTCAATGTGCGTGTAATTAAACCCGTATATAAACCGTCCGAACCATCTCTAAAGTTTCCAGCGTTTGCCCTGGTTTTGGCTTACCCATATGTTTAATACAAACTGGTTGAACACACAAAATCTATTGATTTTTCACAACAAGGTATTCCATAGTAATGATCCCGATATGACTTTTTGGCCATGAAGTGGGGGTCTAGAGGCGCGTTGCACTTTATCAAAAATTGGCGCAGTGTGCTGGCAAGATACTCGCTTGCTTGAAAAATAAAAAAATTTTTTTACAAACTAGACACCATTGGTTGTCAAAGTAGAGTTTGCTGAAGTGGGAATTTATACCCTCCTTCCTAAAATAAATAAACAAGAAGGAATCAGATTGTAGTCCTGGAGGAAGAAGTTGGACTCATCTCCCAACCCCTCTGACTTTGACTTGACAATATGAAGACGTTTCAGAAATTACAAAGGCCTCTCAACACCCAGAACTAGTACGCCTGGGAACTGCAGTTAAACAAGACAAATTTGCAGTTAAAATGTTGAGAAGTGGTCAAACCATTAGCCAAGGTTCAGACCCAAAGACACCCAACCTACAAACACAGGAACCAGTGTTTTCAACTAGTGAGAAGATCCAAGAATCTGTGGAATACTCTTGTCAGCAAAAAGAGACTGAGGTGGCTCCTCTAATGACTGGAGCTGAGATCCCTAAAAATCCACAACCATCAGTGGGAGGGAGTGTCCAACAACAGTTGACACCCAAAGTCCTAGCACAAATTCTGCAGTTGGTGCAGAACTAACCAGGGCAGAACCCTAATTTCTATAGATGGAGGATAGAGATCCCAGAATTTCTGCCCTATGAGGTAGAATTATGACTGACTCTCCTTTAAGGCATGTTTAAGAAAGAAAATATACAATCAAACCGGCGATATCTTCACATCTGCGGTGGAATGCCACCCCAGATAATTTGCCACATTCCGGACATCATCGAATGCCCTTTGACAGAAGAGAACAATACCTGGTTTGTCAGAAAGATTAAAGATGCGTTTGAAAAGACAAAGAACAAAATCATCGATGATGTGATGGGTGGAATGAAGATTGGGGATGATAAACCCTCAATTTTCATGGCAAAATTGCGGAAAGAGGCAGACAACATAGTAGCCCCTTCCATAATAGGCAATCAGTTCTGCAAACAACTATCCCAAAGTGTTGTGTAGTACTTGGTAGCCATAGGATCAACCACAATAAATAGTTCCGCAAACCTCGATTTTCCTTTACGCAAAAAAAAGAACCAGCACTACGAACATCCAGTATATAAGTGGAGAACTTAACACTCCAGCTGATGCTCTAAGTAGAATCAAAGCTATCTTGGCTCGTGTCCAATGACCTTATGCTGAAATAGCTAAAGAACAGCTTGAGGATGCAGAATTGCAAGAGTTGTTATCAAACTATGATACTTCTCTCAAATTGCAACAGCAAAAAATTCCTAGTATTGATGTTTTATTAACATGTGACATCAGTACAGGTAAGAATAGGCCATTTCTACCAAAAAAATTATCGCAAATTGGCTTTCAACAGTGTACATAACCTGTCACATGCTGGACCAAAATGCAGTGCTAATTTAATCTCGGCAAGGTTTGTTTGGCCACAAATGAAGTCTGTCAAGAATCCAAAGTAAGAAGACACACTCTCTTGCCCCTCAAATCCTTCAAACAAACAGAGAGGTTCAAAACAGTACACATGGACTTGGTAGGCCCGTTGCCATCATCTCAAGAACACAGATACCAGTTAATGATAATAGACAGAGCAACACGATGGCCAGAAGCAATTCTTCCCTATGAGATGACAGTTCCAACAGTAGCTGCCAAGTTATACAACACTTGGATTGCAAGGTATGGGGTACCCAAAACCATAGTTACAGACCAAGGTTGCCAATTTGAGAGCTCACTCTTCAAAGGGTTGTCTAAGAAGCTTGGTGTACAGCGCAATCACAACACAGCTTACCATCCTCAAGCCAATGGCAAAATCGAGAGATGGCACAGAGCACTCAAAGCCTCAATTATGACCCAAGATACCAAGAGATGGGTGGAAATACTTCCTACCATCCTCTTAGGCCTTCAATCTGCCCTACAAACAGACACAGGTCACTCTGCAGCTCAATTAGCATTTGGGAAAGAGCTATTCCTCTCTGGGGATTTCTTCACAGAATTGAAAGAAGTTAGCCCTAAAATCAAGGTACAAAATATAAGAAATGATGCCAATAATTTCCTCAAACAGGCAGCTCGTCATGACCAGCCCAAGATTTACATCTCAAAACATTTGGCCAATACATCACATGTATTTGTTAGAGACGAGAAAATAAGATCTGAGCTGGAAAAACCATGCACTGGTCCTTACAAAGTAGTATTACGTGACAATAAAAACTTTGTGATACTAATAGCAGGTGAAGTAAGAACAATTTCAATCGACAGATTGAAGTCTGCCTATTTGGTAAATGGCGATAAACAAATAGCAAAATTGGAAAGAAAACACATAGAAGACATACAAACAGATTCACAAACAAACACAAAAAAATCAGTCAAAAATAGTTAAACAAATAATTCACAAACACAGAACACACAAAAAATAAAGAAGTCTGTAAAATTCTCAGACAATGTTACAACAAAAACATATGATCTCGAGGCCCCATTATGCCCTGGAAAAATAGGCAGCTCCTTAGGCAGTAGACAAAGCAAAAATCAGCATCCTTATCGCAGGTCTGAGTAATTAACGTGGAAGAATTAAAATTTACACTCGAAAAAGTAAATATCCTACACAAGATTCAAACTCACTAAAAAATAAGCGACGAAAATTGGAATTCTACGAGACAAAATAAACTCTGGAAATAAGCAAACATTGGAATACAAACAAAAATAAAAAAACACGAATAAATAAAGCCATGTGCGATACGGAACATGAACATTGCAACGTGTTTCTGTTGTTACAACAAAGATCATTTCAACGTTGAAATGTCACAAATGGAGATTCATTTGTAATAAAAATTCGAAAAAATCTTCTAAGTTTGTTTCACGCATAACTTTGCTTAAACCAATCAGAATCTAACAGGAAAACTTTCATACAACCAAGAATTTTAAGCGCTATCCTTTTGAACAATCAAAGGACATGGAACAAATTGAAAAAGTATTGTTAATGGACACCAGGACCAAGTAGACGCCAGCAAACAATTGTACAAATGGGTCAGGGCTACAGTAGGCAGTGCCCTGGCCAAGTGGGAGGCAAACCAGAAGTGGCGCTAGAACTCGTAAGTTCCCCAGTCCTGCGCATACTTTGTCATTTTTGTGCAAAAACTGTGGGGGCTCGGACTCCCAATGAAAGTTGTTGCCACAAGGCAGGCCAATATTTATCTTTATGACGTTAAACAAATAATGCATGATGTATGTTGGATTGTAATTACTTGCACATATATGCATGTAATGTACAAGTACAGAACCGTGAATAATCTTGACAATACGATGATGTCACAATTCTGTACATGAACCGTCCCATCATTTCTTATCACCATAAGAAATGACGCAACAGAACACTCACACAAACATACGTATTTGCTATGTATGTGTGTCAGTGTGCGTGTAATTAAGCCCGTATATAAACCGTTTTAACCAGCTCTAAAATTTCCAGTGTTTACCTAGGTTTTGGCTTACCCATATGTTTAAAATGAAGTGATTGAACATGCAAAATCTGTTGATTACCTTCTGTTGAGAATATCTTTTCACAACAAGGTACTCCACATGAGCTTTTGGGGGTTAAATTTTTCTTAAGTTATGAAACGAAAAACGTACCTATCTCCAACCGAGGTCATTCCATGACAAAAAGATTAATAAGTAGATATCTCCTACAGAACAAGAGGGAAAAAGAAAAATGTTTTTAGCCAGATTTATTTTTTTATAAACAGACAGAAATCTATGGAATGACAGGTAGATAAACATTTTTTATGAGGTGATTGCATAGAAAACTTTTAAAATTAATTCTTCTGAATGATACAGGCTACAGTTTGTTAACTTTAGTAAACATTTTAGAATTTAATAAAATTTTACACACCAGAAGTCTGTAATTCAAATAATAGTGTCAATACTCTTCAAAGTCTACTGTTGAACATTCTTCTCATTGCAGCTCAATCCCTAGTTACAACATCCATCATTTTGGATCGTATTTTTTCTGATCACCTTTTCATTCCTTCCAATGAGGATGCGAACCATTAACGAACAGAACAAAATGGTGTTTGGAAAAAGCAAGATCCAAGATGGCGCATGTTCTAACCCGGGTCTCATCCAGAGCTCTATCGTCAATACACTCACATAAAAAAAGTTGCATACCCACCCTTTCAGAGGGGGTGATTGGAAGTTGGTCTCAGTTTTATTATCAGAAGAGATATTAAAAGGGGTTTGAAGAACCATGTGGGGACTCACATTGTATGAGGTAAAGGGGCTTGGACCCCTGACAACCATCGCCGCTGCAAGGCAGGCTAATATTTGTTTTAATGATGTAAAACCAAATGCACAAATTACTTGTACATACATGCAGTAATGTACAAGTACCAAATTGTGACCAATCTCAACAATACGATGATGTCACAATTCCATACACAAACCAGCCCATCATTTCTTATTACTATAATAAATGACACACCAGGCAGTTCACACAAATATATGTAATCACTACATATGTGTGTTAGTGTACCTGTAAATAAGCCCATATATAAACTGTCCAAACCGGCTCTAAAATTGCCAGTATTTGCCCAGGTTTTGGCTTACCCATATGTTTACATATGAAGTGGTTGAACACACAAAATCTGTAGATTACCTTCTGGTGAGAATATCTTTTTAGGACACGGTATTCCACAAACTATGTCTTCCTATGAAAATTTATGGACTGTTAAATTCTTATTGAATTTCCCTTGAAACAATCCTCAATACAGAAAAATCAGAATACTTTTCAATATTTCTCTTTATTTCCCTCATTCATAATAACTACTTGAGTTTTATTTTTTCAATTTTACATTTTGTAAATTTATTTTTAACAATTTCATTTTCTCTGGCCCTTCTTCAGACGACTCCAACATTAGTTCCTCTTAAAACAAAATATATATAATATATATATTGACTACGTCTTTGTATATCATACGTATTAAGTTGGCACCACACCGAACACTGTGTGGTACCCTCATGAATGAAAAATTTTTAAGTTAGCCAGAATGAAACAGCGTTTTTGGCAGAATCTAAACCTCCATAAACCTCTACAATAACTGTTCAGGGACATGCTTGTTAATTTTTCTTCAAAAACTCATTTACTTTACACCCAAACATATTATTAGTAATTATCGACTTAATTTCACCAACGCGGTGCTGCAAACAAATGAGACCCTACTAAAGATTTGGAAAGAACTATCGACACAATTGCAGGCGGCTATAAAATAGAGACACATTAATGAATTTTTATATAAAACAGAACAGGCCAACGTTTATCAACCTGACTGACCATCGAACGGATCAAAACAAAAAAAAAAAAAACAATTTCTTCATTTAAGGAAAATTATTAGATACGATCGTGAGAAAATTTTCGGTTCCTACCTGACAAAAAAATAAAAAATTAGCAGTTCCAAAAGGATATAATTTTTTTTAAAATACCTACAGTACCTACCAACATAATTATACGAGGAGATAATTTTTTTTTTGAACAAAATTATGATAATTTTTATGAGCATGTATTCGTCACATATCATGGATACGAATATCATTTGTATCAACACTATCAACATAATTGGCCATAAAAAGTTCAAAAAAAAAGTACGGTTAAAATTTTCCTGTGTATTTTCAACCATCGTCGATTTATTTAATAAATTCATAGATTGTTATAAAAGAAAATGATGGCATCTGAATCTGAACCACAAACCCTAATAGGATAAAGCCGAAAATTTGTAATTTTTTTCAACACATTAGAGTCAGTGCAAAGGCTGAAAAAAATGGGCCATGAATAACTAGTTTCAATTACGAATAAAAACAATAAATAGTAGCTCATTAATTTTATTTCAGAATTATAAACGCTGACAGTTCCACACAGTATGTGATATGAAATATAATGTTATTGAAAGGAACTTTGTAAATGCTTTGATGATCCCATATTTCACAAATTTTTGAATTTTGAAAATTTGTTATTTCCAAGTCCATTTCACCCAGCTGAAAAGTTTTTAGAAGATAATAATTTTCACATTATGGTCATTTGTCTAATCATATGGAATAAATTCCAATAGATGTAATAAACATCTCCCAGACCATATCATCATCACTCAGAAACCACGGGTGAAATTTTGTCTTGATTTCAGGTAGGAGACCATTTCTGAATTTTGTTACGCATCCTATTTTTTACTTTGTTGTTTTAAGATATACTAGCTGCGCTCAGGCGAATTTATTTTCCCACAATCAATCTTTGGTTCACTTTAAATTTTTTTCTTGCAATTATTGTAACAATCCAACCACCCATTCTTGTGCAATTAGTCTGAAGCCTTCTTTACTTTTTTCCTCTTTACCCTGATGCCCCCTTCTCAATTTTGTAAAATATTAATGGTATTTTGGCATTCTGCTCATCAAGTCTTTTCTATTGATACCATTTTCATGAAAATCCATCCATCCCTTCTGATAAAAAAGGGGAGAAATAGGTGTTGTGACCTTACCCTATTAATATATATGATAGTATAGTAAGAGATTTGTATCATTTCCAATTAAGTTTCAAGTATAATACTATATATATTCATAGCTGTAAAAGTACTTTTCGATGTATAAATGTTGAAAGCTTATTTCCAGTTTGGGAAATAATGATAATTAAGTCTTCCATAGTTTTCCAGTTTTTGGGATTCAGACTCTATACAATAATACCTATAGAACAAATGTACTCTCCTTTTTTTTTTCAACAAAATGGAACAATGAACTAGGAGCAGTTCTGTGTCCAGAAACACATTGAACCAAAATCCAATCAGTATGTGTGTTCTACTATGATTTCTATCTATGATGGTACAAAACAAAGTTTAGAAACTGATTTTATTCAATCTGGATGGATTACATAAAAGCAAAAATGGATTTTCAAAGTATTTTCAGATAATCTCATGTTTTTTCTATGAAGTTGGTAAATGCTTCATTTGTTCCATACACAGTGATGCATACCTATATAAAATAAACATAATTTCTAAATGAAAACCCAGGACAACCTCTGATGAATCCAGGATTGCAGATTCTTGAGCACATCAAATTTTAAAAATTTGTTTATTTCTAGTTTTGTTTTATCATTTAAACAAGGTTTTAAAGACTAAAAATTCGGTAGTTATGTTAGTTTAACTAAGTATGTAAAATGAATCCATATACCTTTACTTGCCATCTTGTGGCAGCTGGGAGCTTGAAGTTCTGAAAATTTGGGAAGTGAAAAGCAAAAGCAAAAATCAAAATAAATGTTAGAAAGGTGAATAAAAGACAAAGCTTCATTTTTCAAGATTGGAAGTAGAATCTAAAGGTGGAAAAGTTATTGAATCACTTTCCATCTCTGTTCATTACAGCTTTCTTCTTACAGAAAATAGGGTAGAACTTTGAGTAGATACCATATGATAACTGGTTGTTCAGTTCAGGAAAATGTGAAAGTAGTTCTCTGAAGAGGCAATTCTTACAACTTATGGTTGAACTGAGTCCTCACTCCTAACAGAACTTGTTAGTAAATACCAATCTTTTACCTTCACACCTGTAAACTCTTAAAAAGCATATAACAATATGTACTTTATTTATTTCATCTTGTGGCTACACTAACATTCCACCTGACAAATATTAAACTATCACTCAGTTGATCTTGTACTCACTCATTTACATTCAGGAACTTCATCTCCTAAGATAATTTTTAAATCGTATTTGGTCAGACTGATTTAAATGAAATATACTGAACTTCTTCAACTTGATTTAGTCTAAACGTCTATTTCTTCCACTCTCTCACATACTTTACTTCCTCAACCTCAATAAAACTTAGTCAAGTACCTAGATTTTAACTGCAGCACTTTTTTGTCATAAGTGACATGGTTTAATATCATCTCACTGTGTGGTCCATAATGGGGGATGGGGCTTACCAAGTGGTAATACCCCCAAATAACTTTATTTGCTTTCTTCCCCACCAGGGGCGCATTCAGGACTGTTACTGGGGAAGGAAAAGTGTTCACCCGATGCGTTCAAAAAAGTAATTTTGTACTCAGGAGAGTAATTTTTTCCCCAACTCTGGAGACAGGGAAAATAATTCCCCGAGGTAACTTCATATAATTTGTTGTAATAAAATTAAATCTCCTCAAGCTGGTTCAGATTGTGTTTACCGAGTAGGATAAATGTGAAATCACATGGTGTGAAACTTTTACCTTCCCTGGTAAAGTTTCTGAACGCGCCACTGTAAGTATTTTTTTAAATATACATTGGTGCCTGAACGCCAGACAAATTCTTGTTTATTACCCACAACCAAAATTATATTCTGGTTTTGAGACTGCTGGTTGCGAAATTCAACCTTCAAAATGACAAAATTCATCTTCAATGAAGAAACAAAACCGAAATGAAAAACAAAATCACCCAATGAATTTCAACTTCATTGTTACACAAGTGACTGAGTTGAGAGCAGCTGAAAATTATTTTCCTTTATAATATTATGGCGAAAATGATACTTTTTTAAGTATTTAACATTCGTAAAAAACTACAATTGAACATAGATAAACTGCCTAAATTCATGGCTAAATTACGAATGTAAACAAAATTCATAACCATTACAAGAAAAGAACGATAAATTTTGTGGTATACTTGAAAAAAATCTATTTATTAGTACCTACTTTAATTTTATGGAATTTCGTTGAGAAAGCCGGAAGAGATAATTAAATAAGTACAAATTAAAAAATATTAAATGAGACTGATGAGAGATCCGCACGCATGTCCAAAAAATTTTCATTAGGTGGAATTATTCTACTGAGTGCTTAGTAAGAACGTTATTTCGAAAAATGGAATTTTTGATGTGCAATTTTCTTTCAAGATATTTTATACGGATCAAAATGTAATATAAACGTTTATTTCAAAAAATATTAAACTCTGCGTGAGAGCCAATTAGTTCGGAAATATTTTTAAACCGTTTTCTTCTCATCCCAATGGCTATTGGGAGAGAAAGTATTCTCGTATATAGGCAGAATACTTCGAATTCATACTTCACAGGAGCTATACTGGTAATATCTGCTATTTAGCTAAGTTAATTCTTCTCAATACTGAAAAGCTGTATGAGACGTAAAATAAAAGAAAATTCGAAAATTCGAAAATCTCTCTTCACTGGATCAAAAATAAAATTTATTTTCCCCCAATTCGAACGTCTTTTTCTGGTGATTATTTTGTCTTCTCGGAGCAAAAAAAAACGACCGTCAAGGTTTTTTTCGTCTATTTCCGTCCCATCATTTCAAAAGAACACCTCTCCAAGTCAGAAAAACCTTAAAACTTTCCATTTCTTTCTTCTTTTTGTGTATTTTCATGGAAAATACTTTCTGTTTTAGTTTATTTTTATGGAAAATACAACTACTGCATTCAGTGCAATGGCCGACCTGGGAGCGGAACCTGTGAAAAAGCGCCGATCCTAAGTCGTAGATCACCAATATATAGGTCACTCAAACTCTTCTGTACACTATATATATACATAAACACACACATAAAAGCTGAAGTACCCGTCTAACAGGCGGGCTAGACAATAATACCACAAAATATCACCAAATATCTGACTTATGTAATTAAGTAAAAAACCATTCTGTAATTAAAGAAGAATTCAGTTTTTTAACCGTATTATTTCATCAAAAGATATGCCCTTAATATATTTGCGGATGTATTTGTACTTTATTGTCAATAAGTGAGTGATAATTTCTATAAACTGATTGTATTTCTTGTTTTAAAAATATGGAAATAAGCTTGAAAAAAGACTTTAGGCAGAGGTTAAATAAAGCATCTATATTAAATAGTTTTCTTTACATGACTTAATTGGGCGCATACTGAAACATTCCATCTAATGATTTCAGAATTTGAAGGCCACGGATCATTATTGTCATTCAATAAAAATTTTAATAGACAACAGTGACATACTGAAGGCATTTTTTTTTTGGTGGGAAATCAAAAACTCCCAACCGCAAACGTTAAAATTACAAACTGAAAATTTTCAAGTTTCCCTTCATTTATAATTTTTTAATTCTCAAATCTTCCAGTATGGTAATTTTTGTTTTTGTTTTGGTTATAAAATTTTTAATTTTCAACCAATAGCTAAAAAATTTAAAACAGATATTTACTACGATGTAATAAAATTTGAAATAAATTTTGGTGCGGATCGACTCTATGGTACCTACTTCCAGTATAGCTATTTCAATTTTTGTTTTGACCACAAAATTTCTAATTTTTGACAAATAGCTACGAAATTTGAAACAAACATTCCTTATAATTTATTACAACTTGATATAAATTTTGAAGCGGTTTGGTTATTTTTGTTCTTGTTTTGGCTATAAAATTATCAATTTTCCATTAATAGCTACTGTGGGGACAATACTCATATGGGGTACAGGGGCTTGCATCCCCTGACAACAGTTGCTGCCAAAAGGCTGGCATATTTTTATCTTTAAGACATTAAATAAAAACATGTACATACATTTGTATGTTCATACCTGTACGTATGTACAGGTACGATACATTATGCAGACTTTGAAAGATTACCTGATAAAGATCTCTGTGATGTCACGGATTAATACCAAACACACTTCGTTTTTTCTTATCACCTTACGGAGACAGTAAACGATGTAATGTATGACATAATACCATATGTATATGTACATATGTGTATTTGTGAGTATGTGCCAAATCCAGTATATAAACTCTCAAAACTGGCTACAAGATCACCAGTGTTTTCCTAGGACTTGGCTCTCCCATACCTTAGTGTATGAAGTGGCAGAACACGCAAAGCTGCAGATTACCTTCTACGTGTGAATATCTCTCATGACAAGGTATTCCATAGCTAAAAAATTTGTAACAAATATTATAACTTGATATAAAGTTTGGTGCAAATTGGTTGCACGGTACTTCTGGTAACACTATTTTTGTATTTATTATGCCTATAAAATGCTTAATTTTGGATCCCATAAATATTTATTACAATCTATTAATAACTTTTTAAGGACTACCTAATTTTACATTTTTCAAAAATCTACTTTTTCTTATGGAGCTGCTGCTGCATTAAGTTTTTTTCATCTTATTCCTTTCAATAAGAAAAAAATAAAAATTAATGTCTGGAATGAATCTGCTGACATTAACATAAACAAAATCACCAGTGGCTGGTGTATAGCTAGCTTCGCCTCTTGTTGAGATATTCGTTTGGTAAGTTTCAATAGCACTCACACACAAATACAAATGTTAAGATTACTTTCACACATGCACTCATACATAGACATTTATGCAAGACAACTTTAAACCTTAATTTCAGAAGTTTGGCGGAACGGATTTTACTTTTTGCAGTCTATAAACCACCTATAGGATATTCTTTATATGTGGTACTTCAAAACATTTCATTCCATACACTGGGAGAACATTAGTGACAAAGAATGCCAATTTGTCTTTATATATATTAGATATATTTTTTCTCATTTTGGCATTTTTTGAGAGTCTGTGGAACCTCCGCTGTTTGACCTATGAAAACGAAACTTAGGATATTGTTAGAAGCTTTCATGGGCTACACATTCGTGTTAAAATTCTTGAAATTCATTCATTAGTTTCGGAGTAAGGGGTTTTCAAAGTGTTGAAAACCTACCATGTTGTCATCATAATAACTCCCGTAAATTAAAAGATTTTTACTTAAAATTTTTAAGGAAGTATTAGACTGTTAGAGACTAGTTTGGTATTGAATTTGAGCGAAATCGGTCCACTGGTTTTTGAATGGCAGCCATTAAAAAATTTGACACTTTTGAAAAATACACACTAACCTTGGTTGATGCACTGCAAAGATATTTCTGTTAAAGTTGTATCTTCTGCTGACATCAAATGATATTCACGTAGCAATGAATAGTATTTTTTCAGCACTTCGATGTGAACTATTAATAAACGACCAGTGTCGTGGCCAGAATATTCAGAAGCGGAGGATTTGATGAGAAAAAGTTTCTCCCTTTCCTCTCACCTCACAGGTGAATTTCAAGAACTTTTTTTCTTAAGAAGGAGAGACGATGAGTCGACTTTGGTCAACCATCTGAGAGAACCAAAAAATTTAAATTAACGAATGTCGATCTTCAACTTCCGAGCTAAGGTTGTATACAGGATTCATCTCAAAAGGGAGGAGAATTTATAAACTGAAATAGAACATTGTGTAATAAAGAGGGAAAGTTGCTTTTTTTAGCTGAGCCTGAGTTTGCAAGAAATTTTTTTAATGTTTTATTAGCAACACTAATTTTTCCGACCTGTAGATCTCACTTTTTGGTCCTAGGACCAGAAAATAATAGAATGTAATATTTTTCGGTCTTACTACCAAAAAGTAGCTCTTTGATATAAAAAAATGAACTTTTAGTTCTAAAATTAGGGTAAATACGTGCTATTATCGACCGAAGGTGCATAAAAATAATTTTGCTTACTCCACTGATGAAAAATTTTTCTGCGTATTTTCGGATATGAATTTCTCTAATATTCATGTCAATATAGGGTAAAGAAGAATTGAGAGACCTATATATTCGTGATCTGCGCCTCATTAACGGCGCTTTTCCACAGGTTCCGCCACTGCACTGAATGCAATAGTGTATTTTTCAAAAAACCATAATGGTCTCACTCTGTGAAATTCTACCTTAAAAAATCCGAAGGAGGATTTATCCCCCTAATCCCCCAGCTATGCCACTGTAAAAGACACTTCATTAATACTTTCTTCGAATAGAAAGAACATCACAATAGGTAATGTCTTTGCAGAATAATGAATTAATAGTTGATTTTCGCAGGAAACCCTGATAGTTTCTTGTTCTCTTTTCCTCTGTCTTAAAGATTCACTTAATGAATCATACGATTAGGCGTGTGCCTGGCCGATGAGGGCATCAATAGAGAGAATAATTTGCCCGAAAGGGAATTAGTCATAAATTCATATTACGTTCAATTTTCATTTATCATCATAATTATGTTGTTTTGTGGCATTAACGAATCTATAAAATTTTGAATTTTCATTTCTAATATAGAAAAAGAAAACTAGGTAGAAAGAGATCTTTGTAAATTTTTTTTTTGTTGAATTTTATAACACGTGAAAAAATTAATCCAAAAAATATCTCCGCCGCGCATCAACCACAGTAAGTGTGGGTTTTCCAAAAGTGTCAAATTTTGTAATGGCTATCATTCGAAAATCAGCCGATCGATTTCGCTCAAATTCAATACCAAACCAGTCCCTAATAGTCTCCAACTGCCATAAAAATTTTGAGCCAAAATCTTCAAATTTACGGAAGTTATCGTGATGATAACATGGTGGATTTCTTCTTCCGAAACTAGCGGATGAATTTCAAAAATTTTAACACGAATGTGTAGTCCCTGAAAGCTTTTAACACTACCCAAAGTTTCATTGCAATAGGTCAAACATCGGAGGCTCCACAGACTCCCAAAAAGTGCCAAAATGAAAAAAAGTGGAAATATATAACGCGTACAGAAGAATTTGAGTGACATGTATTCGTAATCTGCAATTCGGGATCGGCGATTTTCCACAGGTGCCGCCTCCAGGTCACGTTACTGCACTGAATGCAATAGTTGTATTTTCCTTGGAAAATATACTAAAAGAGTCATTCGATAGAAATTTGGGATGGGCATTAGGGAAGTCGACAAATTCTAATTCCATGAGCACAGATAAAATATGAAAATAAATATATCATCATAACAGAAAATTGTGATGGTTAAACTAATCTGGCTCCTCCCACACAGAAGTTACTTTACCCACCATGTGACCAATACAAGTGTCCTGAATAAACAATAGTAAGTATAATCAGTTCCACAGTACCATTCATTTTGTTTCATCAACTAGACTTTGAAAAAAAAGTACCAGCAAGCCTATACAAAGGATTGTCGAAAATAGCTTGAATTTCGACCGATTCAAACAATAATCCCAAATATGATTTAGGTCACCCATCAACGATGCATCTAAATTAATTTATATGTGCCCCATACACCTACAATCTACATCACTTGACGAGTACTATAAATCTAGTCTACATCACTTAATGAAGTACGTAGCTCGCATCTCTGAAAACATGATTTCTAATTCTATTCAAATTTTCCAACTTTAAAACATTTTCCCGATTATTCTCTAAAGTTTAGTTTACATACCATAAAGTCCGCCATATTCAACTCACTCCAGCCCATGAATGTAGTGTTAGTGAGCTGGGATAGCTGTCTCTCCCAAAATTTAAAAGATAAAATTATTTTCAACGTTTTCGCCCGAATGTTCGTTTAATAAAACCTAGTTTTTTAATGTTTTTTCTGAAGTGTGCTCACCCCCTGAAAATTTCTACGCTCATTCCCAGGCCCCAAGTTTCTTTTAAAGCATTTATGAATACACGATACGTAATTAATTTCTAATTAGAAAATTTTATTGTGAATTTTTATACCCACCTTCCGAAATTCGAAGGCATTCGGGGTGCGCAAAAATACCTAATCAAATAAGAAAATTGACGGCTTTGAAACCGCGATGATACGTTTCTCGCTAATTACACAATTTACACGGATACGTCATCAAAGTAATTTGAACGAATATTACGAACATAATTCGCGTGTTTTCTTCTTGAAACTAAAAAAAGAAAAGAAAAAATAAAACATCTACAAAATTAACTCGTTGTAATCATACGCGACGCTCTTTAACCAATAAAATTCGGTAATAAGACCAACAAGAAAACATTAATCAACGTCTTACATTCTGATAACTAAAAAAGCAATTCATCAGCAACTTTCATCAAACTGAGAATTTAATAAAAATGTACGTGGCTTAAAAAACATTTGCACCATCAACCATGAAATTTTTGAGGTATCTCAACTCGTTCGGGTGTTACAACCGTTCGATCCGATTTAATTTGGATACCCTGTAGAAGTAAAACTTCATGTCCGAAGTAATTCTTCAGTCAATACAGGGTGTTTACATAGAAGCCATCCAAACTTTATTACAATAAATTAGTTCAGAAATTCACAGAGATGTTTCATAATTTTACCCTAATATGTACTTCTTGATACTGTTTATTTTCGCAAGATTGAAATGTTCTACTATACGTGGTTTTTGTAAAGGAAATTCGTGCCTCAATGTTTCAATTTTTGAAAAGGAAGATTCGCACACAGACTTTGTTTTCTGAATCTTAATTTATAACCAATTTTGTTATAACTAAGACTAAAATGTAAGAACCAAGGTATCTGCTTGAATATTTTTCATGTCTGTTGCAAAATGTAATACCAAACTGCGCAAACTATATTACACAATTGGGAGTAGATAATATAAGAGAAATTATTTTTTATTTATTTGGGAGGATGAAATATCAAAGTGTAAAGGACAAAATAAAAAAGGAATCAACAGGAATATACATCCACTTTTGTCGTAAATGTATAATGTATGTACGCATTTGACTGTATTCTGAATAACTAGACCAACAAGGATTACAAAGTTGCTGAAATTTACAGAAAAGGTGTTTTTAGCCATAAAAAAACGATCTATATATGTCCCCAAAATTTTGCTGAAACGAACGATTTTTTCTAGACATGAAATCTGCTTATCATCAAATTTTGTGCTTAACGCTGAACAGAACGCTAAACACAATGAACAAAAATGTTTTATATTAAATCTCGATAATTGATAATTTAAAATTGGCTCCCCTATTTAATATGAATTTTGAAATTGAAATATATATATATACACACACACATATATAGTTATTTAGGTTTGGCAATCATCGGCTACTCGTTCATGAGGCACTGATAGAGATGAAGTTTTTTTTTCTGTAGGTACCAATATCGGCTATTTTTCCAATTTTCTTTCAAAATTTTTAATTTAATTTAATTTTTTAAACGCGGCCAATGGTTCTTTATTCACCGTACTTGGTCGGTGAAACAGGTACTTGGTTATATGTGCATCATTGTCACATATCTCAATGTAGTTAATAGAATACGAGAAAATTGAATTAATAAAAAATTCAAAACAAACTGAAAATTATGTGGAAACGTTGTTTCAAGGTAGAGGAACTATCTTTTATTGGATATTAAACACACCTGGATGAACTATAAATGAAGTTACATTTCGGATGGCTTCTCAAGAAATACCCTGTCTGGAGGTGAAAATTGTAAATCAATTTTTTTTAAAAAGTACTCTCTAAATTAGAGATTTCTCTCCAAAAAATTTTTCACATATACCAAATTTTTCTTTCAAACCTCGTAGTTTTACACGATTGTATTGATGTAAAGGTGAAAAAATTCAATGAACACGAAATCAACAAATCTCATTTTCACGGGTACACGTCACGTCGCGATAAAATAACGAATGAAAACGGTAGCGCAGCAAGCCTCGCTAGAAAAAGTAGGTTCGAGAGAAAGAATTATGAATTTTAATAGTTACATTAATCGTCTGTAAGTTTATATACGTTTATGGTATATTATGATTATATGAAATGTGTTAACTGCTGACAAAATATTAGACAATGTGAAATATAAAAGCATTTTTTCTTGCGACAATAAATTTTAATGAATATTTATTTAAAATTTCGTACATATGGTTCCAAAATTCCGCATTTTATGACTAATATAAAAAAAATAACGAGCGGAAAATAAATATTTGCTAAGAATTTCGTAGCTACTGATGCAAAATTGAACATTTTATAGCTAAAATAAAAACAAAAATGGCGGTACCGGAAGAACCGTCAGGCCGATCTGCACCAAAATCGATAGGTCTGGTCCTTGGCTCAGTAAAAATATTCGTATCAAATTTCGTGATTACCGGACAAAAATTAGGACCTGTACCGTGGGAACAAGAAATTGACTTTTATGTATACAGATATAGATACATGAATTTGAGTTATTGGTGCCAAAATTTTCTTGAGGTAATGGAACTAAAAACGTAGCCACCCCCAACCCTGGGAGAAAATACCGCACGAAGCGTGATATGTAGATTTTCTAAAGAAAACCTACTTAAAAATGAAAGAAACAACTTGTACTACTTAATTATGCAAAAATAGACCATTAGGAAAGTTTCAAACGCGAACCGGTTCGTATATGGGCACTTCGACAAAATTTTAGTGTGTATTTTCCGTTTTGTAACCACCACATTTATTCGAACATGCGGTTCTCTTATCAATAAAGTGAAGCGGAAAAAACGAAAATGAAAATTAAAAAAATACCGATATATTTCTGGTTACGATAGGTCAGGCAGAAAATATTTTTATATAATACATGATCAAAAAGGCCATATTTACACTGCTATTTTTCGAGTGAAAAGTAACTCATATCATTGATGAATATAGTCTCGATATAAAGTGAACGCACGTCCATGTAAGAACGTGAAGCACCTTTTTACATGAAAGTATATTCAGTTTACATTACGGTACAGGTTACATTTTCAAAATGAAACATTTAATCTGCCATAATGAAGAAGTTAATATTTTATTCTGTTTTTTATAATTTTTAAGAAAGACTCATCATTATGATAGAATTTTAACGTTTCGTTGCTTTCTGATTATTAATTATATAAAAGTACCGACTTCACCGAGTAAGAGCTTTACTCGAATGAGGAAAAAGAGAAAATTTCGTTAATTTTAATCAAGCTGGAGAATTTTAGCAATTTATTTATTAGGTATATTCTTCAGTATTATCTTAATCATATATCTCGAGAATTAATATCGCAATATTTAACTCATACTTCATTAGTCATAAATCATAATAATCATAGCAGTTTAGGCCTAGCAAAATTTGCTAATAAAACCTTTCTTTCTTATTCGTTACTTTTAGGATTACTCAATTTTTCAACATTTGTTGTTATAACTTACTGCTGGTAGATAGATTGAGATGTTCGTATATTTGTTTAACAAATTTTCTCAAACTTGAGACCTATGTAGATCATTTTTTCATATCTAAATATCTCTATACAGTTATCTAGTTCTTCATAATGAGTTTACATACACACATACACATCTACCCATGTACAATTCTTGCTTTTATTATAGTATAGGATATCTACTTCAACAAGATTAAAAAGTGAGTTTACATGACTCTGGAATTACTCACTCACTGCACCATTTCACAAACCCCCTCATATGTAAGGGCTCACTTTTGAACCTTGGTGTGTAATACACTATTTCTGTATTTCCGCTAATACATTTTGATAATGTAAAATTTTAAATTTACGTAATCTCAGGAACAATAAAAAAAGAAGTAGGCAACAGCTACGGAAGTTGTGGCTTCCAAAATGGAAAGAAAATTGTACTGTTTCAATAATAAATCCAACAAAACGTATTATCCTAAATATTATATGCTAACTGAATTTGGTCTTCTCTGGGGAGACAAAACAATCTTCTCCAGACATAAAGGTGTGAATAAGGTTGAGGGGATTTCTAGGGGTTTAGACTCCCTTTAGTTCTGAAAAAAAAGCTCGATAAAAAGTGTTTTTTTTGTTGTAGGTGGTAGTGATGATATTTTGGATGGGGAGGTTCAAAAGGACTGTTGAGAATATGTGGGCCCCTGTTTACAACTGAGTTATCTATTAGTATCTACGACCTTACCCTGATGGTACAACTTGGAGTTTTCTCCCAAGTAGAAGGTTTGCAAGAAGTGTTCCATCTATGTAAAAAAAAATAAGGTTAAAAAATTTACCCATTTTTAATGTTCTATGTTGCAGAATTTTTAGACCGGTTTTCTCACATGTCATATCCAAAAAATTTTTTTGCCTCTCCCCATAGCTTACAACTTACATTTAAACCTGCTCATCTCAACACAAAATACAACTATACTTTGTTCACACTAAAAAGTGCGTGACATTAAAATCACCCATAAGTGTGGTGGTCAGTTGGGGAGAGAGGAAAAGATATTGATGTGCATTGTTATACAATGACAAGGCTTATTTTGTAAAGTAAATAAATATCTTGTTGGAGCAAACAAGTGTGGATATGGTTTATGACACCAAACACCTCTTAGCGCAAATGGAGTAAACACAGAACTTTCCTGCAAAATACATTTTCTCCACAATAATGTGACATTAATGTGGAAAGAATTTGGCATCAAAACATTAGGAGATTAAATTTGTTTGTCTAATTACTTAAAATCTTAAATTTATCATTATTAAAATAAAACTTTAGTTGTATTCCAAACTAAAAAAAAAATATACCAAACGGATTTTAATCACTTTTTCATAAAAATTAGTGTTATGTGCTACACCATAATTCTTTAGGGTAAATGTAGAAATTGAAAAAAATGATTTATTGTAACGCCAGAAAATAGGTGTTGGTTCAGAATTTGTTTCCTATTTTTGACGTTGACACTTTACGAAATATTTATTTGAGGAAGACCACAAATAAATATTTATAATTAAATAAAACAGACTTTATAAATTAAACTTGAATGTACTAGATATCCACTTCACTATAGTGGACCTTAACTTTGTTGAGAGATTTAGACTTCAATTAATTTTCAACGAAAATCTTTTTATAAAATATAATATTTTTCATTTACAACACAAGAATAATAGAATTGAACAAATGAATTGACTACAATTAAAGAGTTGAAATAAAATTAAGGAATTGAACAAAATTGAAGAACTGAACGAAAATAGTAGAATTGAACAATTTGTTCTTCAGAGTTAGAGTTTTTATAATTTAATTTTTACCTAGTAAAAAGAAGAAATGGTAAGAAATAGTGGGATTAGTTTATTACGATTGGTTGTTACCAAAAAGAAGAGAATTGACGTTTTCCAGTATTAGGTAGATATTTCACATAAGTCACACGTGTGTGACATTAGCTGAGGTCAGCCATAATTGTTTTTTTGTAAAAGAGACTATTTTCATCGAATTCAGACGATGCCATTTCCTGTTAGGTTTGTACTAAGAAGAAGAAGAATAATAAAAGTGTGAGAAAATAAAAAATAAGACAAATAAATTCGTCTGTGTAAAAATATAGGCGGACATTTAAAAAATGTTCGTCTATATTCGTTACATTTATCTCAAAATGAGGCAAACTTACAAACTCAACTTGGTGAGTAAATTCAGATGAAAAGTTCTCTAATAATGCAGTCAAATGTGATTGTGTTTGAATAACATGTCTTGTTCGACTTTTTCTTCTCACCAAAAAAGTACTTTGAATTATTGCTCTATTCAAGTTAAGCATTATTTTTGGCAGTTTTTGATTTTTCCACTTCACAGAACTAAAATAGTCACCTAGAACTAAAATATTATAATTGAGCTTAGAACTAACATTTAACAGAACTTATCCAGAATAATAACTTGTTTAAGTGTAACGCTTTTTTGCCACATTCAACAAATTAATATGATCAATGATCATTAGCAGAGCCTCAGAGAGAAATTTTGGGCCTAGGGGAAATAAACTGAAGGGCCCCTCTTAGCTCCACCTGTAGGATTTGTCTTTGGAAAGGAGTTATAAATTTAGAAAACAATTTTGCTCACTCTTCTCACAAAATAAATTTTTTAGATATGTTTTGGGTTCTAAAACATATATTTTAGTGGAAAAATTCACTCCCAAAAACCTCATCATGGATCGGTCCTGACGCCCTGCCCTTTTTCACAGTTTATACTTAAAAATTACAATTTATTTATAAATTAAGGCCATTCCGGGCCCCTAAAGATATTCGGGCCCAGTACCTTTGATACCCATTCCCCCTCTCTCTCAAAGGCCTTGATCATTAGCTATGAACTACACAACAAAAAATTATTGCACAGACTGAGGCGTAACCAGAGGGAGAGAGTAGGCAGGGTATGCCAGACCAACCTATAATTTTCTGTGAACAACCCACTGGCCTACCCAAAGAAAAAAGAAAGACTGTGATACCGTAAGTGAAAGCATTTTTCAGAACCCTCATTAAACCGAACTTAATGATTTTTTTTAGGAACCAAAAGCAAAAAGAAGATTGAAGGGAAAATTGTTGATAGCATTACCAAAAACAGAACCGAAACAACATTAAAATTTGGCATTGTTTTATTAGAAGCTAAATTTGCTTTTTTTTGGAAGCAAAAGCAAAAGCAAAAGAAAAATAAAATTTATGACTGATCTATTCATAATAATAATTCAATGAAAATTTTTAAAAATTATTCATTTTTGAGTATTTAGACAACAAAGTAGAAAAAGGAAAAGGAAGAAGTGAAATAAAATTAGAAATGAAAACAAAAGTTGAAGTGGAAACCATAGCTTATACAATTCCATTTCCAAAACAGTAAAGGAATTGAAATGTTTTATAAATAGAAACGAAAAGTAGAATTGGAACCCAAATTATATTTAATATAAAAGTGGAAGTGGTTCTGGAAGCAAAATCATTCGGGTTCCACAGCCCTGGAAAAAAGTCAAAAAATAAATAAAATAAACGATCATCAAAAATATTACGAGATTAACAAAATTTATCCTATTATCTAAGAACAACCTAGCTTCGATTTTCGAATGACGATAATTTGATAAAATTTAGTACCTTGCTTCTTCACCAAAGTGTAATAAAGATGTTTCATCAATGTAAAGGTTTTGTATGGCTGGATGTAAATTCAAAATATCTCACTATCAGAGTAATCAGTTATATAGTTTATATAGTATTCTTCAATTGATGTCTTGATGAAGATATTTGTATCCACATTACTTATTGTTTTCTATTTTTTCATTATAATACAATATTAATTGATAATTTATGATGAATCGTACGAACAATTACTCTCAACTTCAATCTTCTGATAAAAAAATTAGGAGTACGAACCCAAATTTTCAGAACTTAATAATTCCGATTCTGTTGGTGGTAGCAGTGAGACTGAGACAGATCATAAAGCTAAGTGTTTTACAAGCGATTAAATATTACATTAAAAATATTATACTGAAAATGAATCCTATTCGTTCAATCTATTATACTCTTTTTGAAGATACAAAATATTTATTTTCTCAATTTTTCGTTTACTTATTACAGCTACGGGAACGAAAAATGTACAGGAAGATGATAATGAAGATGAATATGGCCAATTTACCAATTTGGAAACTGTCTTATCGAAATAGAAAATTTACACTTAGAATCTAGCAGTGAGGAGGTAGAAACTGAAAATAGTGAAAGTGATCCTGTAGTACCTACTGGTTAATGTAACGATGGTAGCTGATTCTTCAGTAAATCTAAATGAATCAAATTCGAATGCTGTACCATCTGTATCATTGTTAGTTTCTGCCATTCCTGGACCCTGCGATATTCTGCAATCTCTGTCTGAAAAATCTAAGCAGCCCCTCTTGAAAATATAACCAAGTACCAAGTTAGAAGATTGTATGCGTCATTTTTCAGCAAAGTGGTACCGTATTTATAATTGGATTGAATACAGTTTGATGGATGATGCAATTTACTGTTTCCCACACTGATTTTTTTGTGCTAAAGATAAGGCCAGTTTCAATAATATTGTTTTTCTCTCTATTGGGCATACAAATTGGAAAATAGCCACAGCTAAAACAGTTGGGTTAAGGAAACACGAAACAAGCAAAGAGCGTAAGTGGTGTTCTGCAAAATGGTTATCGTATATAAAGATTCAGAAAAACTTGAAGAAGTTAATTTTATCAATAATAAATGAAGAACAACACTAGTTTAGTAAAAGAAAACCGAGTGTATATGAAGTCATTGGCTAAAATTCTATCGTTCACTGCGTTCCAAGAAATTTCCCAAAAGGGACACGATGAAACCATACAGTGTATTAATCAAGGTAATATTTTAGAATTACTGCATCTTATTGAAGATTTTAATAATGGCTTTAAAGAAAAAGTGAATTCAGTTTCTCAAAATGAGAAATGTATAAGCCCAAAAATTCAAAATGAGATCTTAGCAATTTTGAGTTCAATGGTTCGCAAAACAGTAAAGAAATAGAGAAATATCAGTATTTTTTCTGTTATGATAGATAAATCCAAAGATATGTCCAAAACAGAACAAGTCTCCTTTGTTGTCAGATATTATTAAAATAATATAATTTATGAAGAATTTATGGGTTTCCACTCTGTTAAGCTGTTAGATGCTGAATCCCTTCTGCGATGTACAAAAACAATTTTATACAAGAATAATATTGACATTTAGAAATGTGTATCACAAACGCACAGTGGAGCATCAGTTATGAAGAATTTATTTCAGATCCATCGATTGAATCTTTGTAATAATTGCTGTCTGTATGTGTGTACCCACCGTGGAAAATTTTTTTGCTCTTGATGAAGCCTTATACGTATTTGTTTCTGGGTCGGTTATACATTCCGATTCGCTTGATATTCAACAACAAATGAATATTAAGAAACCTATTGAATTGAAGAAGATATTTGACATACGATGCACAGCGTAAATGCGTGTGTGCATGCATTGCATTTTAGAAAGCATTGAAACCTCTACCTGTTTTACTAAATAAGATAATTTTGAAGAATAATCAACGGAGTGCTGAAGCAAAAGGATTACTTCATCAAATTAATTTTACATTTGTCCTCAATTTGGTAATCTTTGGAAAAATTTTGTTACTATTTCACCATGTATCTGATCATTTACAGAAAAAACACAATTTTGGTCCATGCCATAACTCTTGTAAAATCATTACAAGATACCCTTTTACAATATACGGATGAAGATCCTAATCTTGAAAATTCATTCTTCCAAATGGTATTTTGTGAATCAACCAAAGTATGTTTAGAATGCGAAATAAAATTATAAATTTCGAATAAAACAGGAAAAAGAATGAAGAAGGTTCCAAAGAAATTCAAAAATATTTTTTTACAGACCATGTCAAATAGAATCAGAAGATATTGTATTCGAACGTGACTATTGAACACATTTTTATTTCATGAATAGATGGAATAGTGACCGAAATGAATGAACACTTCTCTGATAACTGTAATATAATTTCCGCTGAAAGTTATATGAACCCCAAAGCTGATAATTTTCTGAATTTTAAAAAAATCAAACCACCAGCTACTTATTATAACATTGACTTGGCTGTTCTACGATCGGAATTGAATATCTTACCTAATACAATAAAAAGGGTTGAAATGGAAAATAAAACTAATATAAAATATCTGATTTCGTTAACTAATATGCTTTTCATATATAGGACTGTTTTCTCAGAAACGGATAAATTTAAAACAATTATTCTAAGTATATGTCTGTTTCTTGTGCCTCGTGCGACCGCACTTTTTCATGCATTCGTCGCTTAAAAAATGATATGCGTAATATACTATGGCTGATAATCGGTGGTCAAATTTAGCTACATTATATGTTGAGAAAAAAATTTCAAAAAATTTAAATTCAGATGAATTTGTTGACATTTTTTCCACGGGTCACAAAAATAGGAAAATTATATTGTCTTAACATATCTGCCTAGTACTTATATTTTTATTTGTAAGAATGCTTTTTGAATCTTTTGAATTTTTATACTTATTCAAAAAATACATCGTTTACTTTTGTTCTTTTTAATAAATCTTATTTAAATTGGTCTTAATACAAGAATAGGAAGACTATAAAACAGGGATGTACTGCAGGTTTTTTTTTTTGGAGAGGGGGGAGAAAATAAAAAATTTCAACTGGCATAACTGAAATTTTAAAAAATATTTAAAATTCTAAGTAATGACTTTTTTTTGTTTGTCAAAATTTTTCCCGGCCTAACCAATTTTTGTTTAGCCTTTGTTTGGCCTAACCAGTCGAAAAATCATGGTTACGCCACTGAGTTTGCACTCAAGCTGAAGGTGAGGTGCTTGTTAAAGAACAACTTTCAGAATACCCCTAAAAGTTTACAGTTATGAGAGAATTTTGCAAAGTGACTGAAACAAAGAATTTTTATCTCCAAACGGAACTTTCAATAAGAAGGGAGGAGCATGTGATACAAATATCGTCATCTTCTTCTTAAGGCGAGAACTACAGTTTTTTTATTAAAACCTATTCACTGAATTGAATCAGGAAGTTCTGCACTCTTCGAGAACTGAAGTTTTTTTTCAGCTTAACCCTAATCAATAGAACTGTGTATTCGGAGAAACCATATGTATAGTCAAGAGATTTTCTGAATTCAACAGCCTATTATCAGAAAGCATTTCAAGAGTTCCACTTGCGTTGCGAAATTAGTCCACAGCATTTTTGCTTCTATGATAAATTAATAATCTACAATTATGATCAACTTGCAGGTTTTTATCGCGGCTCATTCCAACAAAAAAACGTAAATATGTACCGGGGCGAAGGGTGGTGAGCAGAAGGCGGTTTACAGGCTATCGAAAACCGTCCAAGTCCAAAACACATGTGTAAACAGCGTAAACTGACTTTGATTAACTTTGGCTCGACCTTGTAAGGTAGCGAATCCAGTAAATTTTAAGAAAGTTTTCAAACCATGCTATGTAAATTGCGCGAGTTGGAAAAGTCAGGGCTGAAGTTAAACTACGTGTTATTCTTTCGGAAATTGTTAAAAAATATTTCATTTATCGGAAAGTTCGATGTGACTCATGAGGCCAACGAGTCGAATGAGTCAACTCAAATTCATTGAACCAACTCCCATTCATGATAAACTGTTGAAGAGTTGAATTCAACGATTCGTTGAGTCCAACTTTCTATCACCAACAAAAAGTCTCATATCATATTTGATCATACTGATGACTATGATGAGGTCTGAAGACCCTTGAGAAAAAAATTCAAGCACGTGAATACATATAAAAAATGTTCTCGTAAATTCTGAGACCAAATGGGTTAGTATAAATAACGTGAGAATATTAAATGAGTAAATAACATAGGTAACGTATCTAATGGTACAATGGGGAAGTGAAATAAAAAATAATTTTTCAACTTACCATAGTCATAACGATGGTGACAGTAAAAATCTAAAAAAGTTAAAAATCTTATTCAAAGACAATATAACAGAGAGTTTGAAGGAAAAAACGCGCATTCACAAAAATAACAGGCGAACGTTGTAATTCGACGAAAAATTTTAAAATTAAACAACAGCAGCAGCAACAATAACAGCAAAAACAATGACAACAACAGCAGCAAAACTTTCAACTTATTACACTGCAGCGAAAAAAAACGAACTTTCGACGTATTATGATATCACCATTTCCATTTTTTTTTTTTTGTGCAACCGATAAGAAGGTACACCTAGTTTTCGTTAACGAAAAATCATTTTTTCAACTCATTATTATTGGATTTTATGACTTATTAAATATTTTACGATGACGTACAACCATTAACCAATTACGTAATTATAAAACGGCACTGTTCGAAAATTGTTTTTTGCTTCTTTAATTTCGAATTCTCAATAGGTACAATAAGGAAGAGGCAAACAAATGATACAATTACAAAAAATTAAAAATCAAAATCAATTTTCACTAAAAAATTGAGCAACGGTTTTTCGCTTTTTTTCGTTTTTTTTTTTAAATTACAGCAGGAATGTAGACGACACGAGCAAAAAAGTTTTTATTCGCACAGACCCGTACACAAAACGATCACTTTTCAAACGCTTAAATACGCGAACATTTTCCAACTACTCACTAACTCCGATGATAATATAATGTATTCTTGGTAAACAACAAAAATTAAAATTCGTTATAAACGTACAGAAACGAAACGTTTAATCATATGTGTGTTTGTGTGTGTGTGTTTTATATGACTGTGTGGTAGTGAAGTCGAACGATAAAGCGGCAGGCCACGTCAGACTAGAAAACCGTAAAGTGAAAAAAAAAACAAGAAAAAAACAAACACGAGGAGCAACTACAACGTGATCATCGAACATATAAGGTGTGCGAGGGGAATTGACTAACGAAAAATTGGAAGGGGAACACGATCACGTCATTTCATTTGGAATGGCGACGAAAATAACGCTTCGCCGCCGCGTGCTGTACGTACTTGTTACCACGATGAAAAATATAAGAAAATAGAAAAAAAAACTGAAAAACAACTTGGACACGAAAAATAAAAGTATATTTAAAAAAATACTTTGTATCTCTTAATACAGTGTGCGTCGCTCTTCTTTTTCGAAAGAGAAAAACTTACCAAAAAACTTCGGCGAAGGTAAACAACATCACACGCATATAGGGAGGAAGTACGCGAAACATCATATTTTATGCGATGAGAAAGGGACAGGGTAGGAGTAATTAAAATTTTGATATCTATACATCATTTATTGCTGGGTTTATTTGTTTTATTTTTCAACGGTCGTTTCGTTAGAAATTCAAACAGTCGACAATATTTAAATATTTGAAAAATAAATTTAAAAGAAAACAAAACAACAAGGAAATCAAGTTAAATAGATGACGAATTTTTAGCACGTAACAGATTCGCAGGCGTGGCATAGTTTGAAGAGGGAAAGAAAAAAAATCACAAATACGCAACATTTTTAACAATGACGACAGCGAAATGAAAAAAATTTTTCGCTTTCGTAGTGCAGTAGGTACTCGTACTCATGGTTAGGATTACGTTAGGAAGTTGATTTATGATTTTTGAGGAGAGTTTTTTCTATTTGGTAGAACCACGTTGCAGAAAGAAAATTTTAAACGTGTCGACACGCCGGGACACTACAATTAATGATTAATCAAAACTACAAATAATTTTCCGAAAATTTGTTGTTCAAATCCAATGTTAAAGGTACGCAAAATTAAATTTTGCAACACCCTTCACAAAAGTACGTTTTTTTTCGCGTCTTCATGAATCAAAAAGTAGCAAATTTCGATACGAAGTCAAAAAATTATCTACTGCACATGCGCACTTGTAACTTGAATTTCTCGCACATCTCGATAAAGTTCTTGTATGGTTGATTAATTTCTAAGTTTTTATTATTTCTCGTTGGGATTTTTTTTGTTTTGGGGGGAACGGCGTTGGTGAAAATTGATTTCATCAAAACAAACATTCAAGTTAATTCTAGAAAAAATTATTGTCTTTTCGTTTTAAATTTTTTTGTGATTTGTGGAATAGTTCTGAAGGGATGGGGTAATTTTTGGTTAATAAGTTGAACAAATTACTAATATTACCTATTATTTGAATCTGAAAACAGTTTTTATTTTTCTGTGAAATGTGCGAGGGGTGAGATGATTTTTGGTTAAAAAAAGTAAAAAATTTTTGTACTTACTTGAAAAAATTTTTATTTTTTCCTGGGGGAGGTGTGGAAGTGCAAAGTAATTTTTTAGTTTAAAAAAATTAAAGTTATTAATTATTATTTGGATCTGAAAAAAAAAAATTCATTGCAATTTTTGGGGAGCCAGAGGGTGTTGCAAAAAATAGTGCGTGACACAGGTGCAAAGTGTAGGTGATTGATACTCGTGTGATTCTTTTGTCTTTTAAAAAAATGTAAATTTTTTTTTTAAATTTACAACAGTCATAAAAAACAGTTTACTAATTATTGTCAAGCCGTTATAACGCGTGTCTTATTTTCGACGGAGACATACCAAAATATGGTGACAAGAGACTGCAAAAAGTATCGAAGAATTCTTGGGAACATGTTTCTCCCACACAAAACCTCTTTTCCTATATATACTTGATGTCACATACCTAATTATAAGGTGAAAAAAATTCTTTTAGGCTTCTGGTATGTGCTCTAACGTCTAAAATAGAACAGACTATCAATAGTTTGTTAGTGATGATTGAGCCGAATATATGGGCTAATTAACTGCAACTGCAAATAATGTCTTTTTTTCCCAATCCCCAACATTGACTTTTTTCCTCTTCCAATCATTCCTCAAGTTAAATCAAAAAATGAATCAAAATATATGAAATGATCAAACAATACCTATAATAAAATATTTACCCGGAAAACAGACGAAGTTCCTGTCTGTAAGGTACCAAACAAATCATCTCAGTTGATGACGAAACACCAATGAGATGTAAAAATTTTAAATGAAGCCCTGCTTAAACTAGTTGATGACTTAGTAAAAGCAGGTGTCTTAAGAAAACAAAAATCAAGGTAGAGTCCCCAATATTTGTAAAAAAGAAACCTGACCGAGTCTATAGTTTTAGTAAATTTCCAAAGAATAAACCAAGGAATTTTAATAGACAACAATCACGTCCCCACGAATGATGTCATACGGCCATATTTAAGAAATAAAAAATGGTTCACTACAATTGATTTAAACAGTGGATGTCTACAGATTCATCTGACTGAAGAATCTAAACAGAATACTGGAATTAATGTGGATGGAATTTGTTACGTATTCAATTCCACACCAGTTGGTTAAGTATCTCCCGTCAATTCTCTAAACTATTATAGATGACATTTTCCTTGATATTTTCTGAAAAAATGGTATGTTACCTCGATGATATTTGTATTTTTGGTGAAACTTTTGAAGAATGTTTAGAAAACACAAGAGAAGTTTTAAAAAGGGTAAACGAAGTAAATTTAAAAATAAAAACAAAAAAATGCCAATTTGCCATGAATGAAATTGAAATATTAGGATAAGCTGTTAAATTTAGCGAATTAAGTCCATTGAATAAAAATATTAATGCAATAAAAAATTTAAATCTCCCAAATACATTGAAACAATTACAATCATTTCTTGGATCCATAAATTATCATAGAAAATTAATTCCTAATTTAGCAAAAATTACTGCTTCCCTTACTGATTTATTAAGACAAACAGACAGTAAATCGAATGCTCGAATTAAACTGAATCAAGAGCATCTTGAAATTTTCAAAAAATTAAAGGAATTTATGACTTCAAAATCTGTTTTAGCAATTTACGACACAAAATCAGAAACTTGTGTTAAGGTTGATGCTTCAAAAGTAATATTAGCCGCAGTGCTACTGCAACCTATGCCTATCCCATTACAAAGCCCAAACATCCGGTTTGATACGTTTCCAAAATAGTCCAACTTGCCCATTCAAACTTATGTTCATTTCATTTAGAAATGATGGCTGTAACTAATGTCTTGGCTCATTTCCATGAATACCTACTAGCTTTATGCTTTGTAGTATACCCAGACAATAAATCTCTGATTTACCACCAGAGATTTAACATCCCAAGTCCAAGATTAATTCAGTTGATTTTAAAATTAAATGAATACAGCTTCCAAATTAAGCACAATGCTGGAAAAAACAATTACATGGCTGATCTGCTTTCCCATTCCCATGATGAACCTGACAAAATCGCTCCCAAATATGGTGAATTCTTGGTTGACAAAAAATACCCGCTGCCCCAAGAAGAAAAAAATATAAATGTAACTTGCCAAATCCATAATTCCCAATCGGTTCCCTTAAATTCTGTTTATCAAAATAAAAATTATTAGTTTTATCCAAACCACTCCTTTACTACTTAATAAAACAATTACCCTCCATTACCTAACTCCTCCTTTCCATACTACCCTGTGGTACAAACCACAAAACCCCCTTAGAACAAAATTACACATTCTGAAAATTGCCCAATTCATCCCTCTACATCAAATATAGTTACCTAATCTGTTTCTAATTGAGACTCAAATCAATCAAATCTCGATGAACAGATAGGTACCCCTTGCACTCCACAATCCTATTGTACATCTATTGATTCCCAATTCCCCAGAAATCCCAAATCCAAACATCACATTACCTGATTGTAATGAACAAACAGAAGCCCCAACTTTTGACCTTTCCCCAAAAAGAAAAATTGAACCACCAAAAAATTTAAAAACAATGCAAAAAACTGATCAGCATAAAAAATTTAACTTTACTCAATACCAAAGGGGAAAAAAACCATGTTTCATTCACGTTAATTTGCCAGGAGGAAATGAAAAATCTTTCATTGTGATTACAAATAAACAAACTCATCTTACTGACTTTCAGTTATAAAATTTTTCAGTAATGTACTAAACAGTCAACCCCAAATTAAGAGTTCTATACCTGATTAAAATTAGGAAAAAATGTGCATAATAAGCAAAATCAGTAATTTTCAATTAACTAAAGCCTATACCTATGTCAAAACAAAAATTAAGGTTTTCTAACTGAAAATAATTGAGACCATGGCTGGCAAGTTTTGTGTAGTGTGTGTAGCCATCGCTACACATGAGAAATTTGCAAGTGGTTTTCGCTACACATGGGAAATAATTACATTTACACACAATTACTCATTCTACTTGACAAAAAAAATGTTGAATCATAAATTTATACAGTAATCAATGACAGATGACATCGATCATCGATTATTATTTTTTGTAAATTTGTGATTGAACTTTGAATTTCGATAAGAATAAATTTTGATGATTGGATTGGCTGGTAATCAGTATCAATATTTGATATTCGATACTCGATACTCGATATTGATTTTATCATTTTACTTCAGTTAGCAATTGGCATTGTGATTTGTGATCGTGCCAATTCCCGATTGCCATAGTACATTACAACGTAGTCATTGGTATCTTGAATGAAACAGCTTACAGGTAAATAACAACTAAACTCTCAGCAGGTAGCAGATGTTTTTCTGTATGAGTCAATTCTCTCTCTATTCTCTAAACTTTTTGTATTGTTATTTTATTTTCCCCTTCACCAGTATTTTTTGCAGTTTTTACCTGCCTTATGTGATTTGAATGTATGGTTGGTTAGAATGGACAGGTTTCTCACAAAAATAACAATGTAGAAATTGTGGACCAAATTATCTCATTTTATAATAAGGAAAATTTTAATAAAGATCATTTAGTTTTACATATAGATATGTTATTGGATTTAATGTATGATCGAATTAGTCTTAAGGCTAAATCAATTGTTGAAGTAATTACATTTGTAAAAAATAATTTAGAAATAACGAAAATTATTCCAAGAATATGTACATTGGTCCAAATCATTCTTACAATTCCAATTTCTAATTTGACCTGTGAAAGGTCTATTTACAGCCAACGATGATTGCCAAAAGATTAAATGACATTTCACTGTTACATATTCATCAATTTGAAATAGAATTAGATCCCTTAATCGATGAGTTTGTTTTGAGGGCAAGCATCCGAAGAAGCACATTTAGTTTAAGTGAAATTAAAACTAAGAATATGTTACTTTGTAAATAAGATGTCCATAAACCTAATATTATAATATACGTTTGTATCTGAAAAAAATCAAATTTTCTTTATTTTGTGTAAAATTTGCACATAGAAAAATTTTTTTTCTCTACACATGGGAAAATGAAAAGATGCCAGCCCTGATTGAGACGTTGCATTTTTCTATGTTCTAGAAAGATGTATGTTCAATTAGTTACATTACTCTTGTACTACTTAATTCTGATAGTTCGACACAACAACCAGCATCAGAACTGTATTGTATTACAATGGCATCGACTGGTGCCTACTTTCAGGAAATAAATAATATGCATGTGTACACTAAATCAGCCCAAATTCTATATTTTTTGGAAATAGATTTGCATGAATCAGCAGATAAAATACTTTCAACAAATTTTGAACACCAACTGTGCAATGACACAGAATGGAAAAACTACAGGTATGCATAAATGGCAAAAAGACTAAAAAATTTTATAAAAAATTTACATAGCCAAAATTTAACATTGATACAAGATTTCTGCTGGATTCCACCAGTGATTTGAAACAAAAAAAACGTATTTACTCCAATTAGATCATTCTTTGGAGATGTGCTTAAGTTTTGTTTTCGTATCCTGAATTATAGAGATGGTAGAAATTACCTACCTATCAAACAAACTGTCCCTAAATAAATATTACAAAAACATAAAAAATCAACTATACAAAGAACATGTATCCGTAGTAACTACTACAACAAATTTATATAACTTTATTGATCATACAAATGAATTTATGTCAAAATTTATCAGTCATAAAAACTCATTTGTATAAAGTTAACTAAATGAACACAAATTACTAATCTATCTAAATTTCTTACCAGGATTCTATACTAACTACCTCGTAAATACTTTTCATATTTCAAGTTTTCTAGCATCCTGTAAATCCTATTTAATCTCTTCAATTATAATACCAAATGAAATTTTTGAAAATGACATTATGCTTCTTCAAAAGAAAATAAAAGAACTAGAATTAGATCTAGTAATTCCCATGTCCAAATTATCAAATTATTACACACAGAACTTGTAAACTGGAACTTCTATAAGAATAATTTGGAAATCAAAATCCTCTTAAAAGAAATCAATACAAAATTCAAAATTTTTGACTTCATCCCATTAATATTTAAAAGTCGTACTAATGAACTATGTAGCCGGGACCAAGAACCATCTCTCCTAATACACAAAATTCGATTCAACACGGTTCAATATATTTCAGGAACAACCCTTCAAATAGAGGAAATGACAAACTCTCATCCTGCGCAAAAAATCCATTTTTCCAGGATTTAAATCAAAATTCTTTTCAATGGTACTCATTTAATTGTATGATCAACAACAACCATACATTAGCTCATCCTTTTTGACATACTAAATTTGCAGTTATAAATTTTGATACGCTAATCTTTACAAACTCAATAATTCCCCTGATACTTTCATCTTCGAAGTACCATGCTATATCCAAATCAAAAACCTACATAAATTAATTAAAACTTCAATAATTATCCCTACTGGAATTCCCTAACTTTCCAAATCTGTCAAAGAGGGTGTAAGAATTGGAAAACATCTCCTTATTCTGTGAACATACCTACTTCTTTAATTTGTCAGAACCTTTTGACATATCACTAGATGTTGAAATCTTAGAAACCTATAAGGTATATAACCCTAACTGGAAAAAATTTGTTCCCCATACTGCTCCAGTTAAGGATATCAAAAATAAAATAAAATGTGTTGAATTAAAAATACAAAATCTCAAAAACGAAGATTATTTTAATATGGTTAATATGATATTGCTTATTTGGCTTCTAATAGCAACTATTATCTTAATATTCATAATTGCATTTCTAAAGTCAAGTTCCCCTCCAAACTACTGTACAAATTACAAAAAATGCAGCATTGTAAAATTTAATACAAAAAATGTAAATTACGTAATACATAAGATGTACCTGAATTAGGGAACTAAAATATCATATTATTTTTTTCAATTTTATATCGTAAGTATATATTATTACATTTTATGACATTTATTTTAAACCAATGCTTAAATATCAAAATTAGTTATAAAATTTTTACTGTGGTTAGACTTTGTAAAATTTTTTCCCTGTTAATGCATATAGTCGGCCATAAATATTATAGATGACTATATTCGTACACAGGAGATATTATTTCATTTTTGTAACGATATCCCTGAATTCCATTGACTTTTCTTCTTTTTTACAAATTTATCATCTTCTTCTTTCCATTGTTTAAAAATTACTTTATACACAAGTCTATACCTAACGGTATTGGGTAACCTCATTTACACTGGTCCCTTGAATATATAAATCCCTCCATTTCGTGTATTACCACTACACACTAACCACAGTGTAAAAAAGTATCCCTGAAAATGTACGTAAACTCTTGTATTAAAGAGAATAAGACAGACTTTGTTTTAGACTCTATTTGAGTAACATTCTCAACACTGTTCTTGAAATTGTATTGAAAAAATTATTAAAGTATCAAAATACTATTTGTGATTGAATTATTTTACCTAAAGCTTTGTTCCAGAAAAGTTAAGGTCCACCATACGAGTGTAAATGATAAAGTATTTTATTGAGAGACATTAATACTCTTTTGAGTATTAATATACTCGTGAAAGGTGTAATCCATAAAAGAGTATAATCAACAGAAAATATCACTCTCTCATGCCGTTAGAATAACCACTGAACTATAATTGCAAAATAAATTTTGGTTCATGGTGAATACAGAATGGTATTGAATAATTAAAAAAAAATAAAACTACCTGCTGGATATTTTTTCTGGAAAATTGCATTTGTTTTTAGGGACTATGTCCGTCCTAACTACGCCTGTAGCAGCGGCATAGCCAAGATTTCTCCACGAGAAGGCAAAATATTATTAAATGACTTTTTTTTTGCTTATCAGTTTTGAAATTTAAGAAATTTAAGAAATTTAGCACCTATAAAACTAGCCATCCCATATGTCTTACTAAAATTTTTTCAAAATTTTAGAAATGACAAGTAAATAAATAAATAAAAATTACCTCTCAGGGAAATCTCCCTCTTTGCTCACTTGGCTACACCCTTGAACTGCAAATAAATGTACCCCCGCACCAAAATCCTAGAATCACCCCTGTTTTGGTGCTCGGTTGTATTTTAAGCTCCACATTATGGTATCTCAATAGGGGTGGCTTCATTTAATTTGTCCCATTGAGACCCAATACAGTTCACACTTATTTTAAATTTTAACCAAAAGTTTTAAATCAGAAAACAGAAAGATTTTTGGAGGGTCTGGATGAGCAAGAGATCTGGAACTCAGAAAAGAACCCCTACAATTAAACATACTAATCATCCTTAAAATCAATTTTTTATTTATATTCATATACTACCTAATTCTTGTACCTACTCTCACTCCTTGTCAATGCTCACTCACCTCACTCCTCGATTCAACCCATTGTATGAATATTTTTAGCAAATTTTAAAAATAAACTTCTCAATTCCAAAAAGCCATTGATTTAATAGCAAAATTATTCTAAACCTTAATAAAACAACTTATGAAGTCAAAAATTAAAAAGTACAAAAATATTTGTTACTTATTTTTATTTCAACCGACTTCATACAAATCCACCGACTAGCACCCAAAGAGATCTAAAATTCAATAAGATTGATCCTATTCACTGAAATCAACAGGTAGTTTTTAACCCAACTCTGATTTTGGAACTCGAATTTGGACATCCAGGTTCTGATTCATAATACTTTGGTTACACCAGATAATAAATTTTTAATAATTTTTTGCGAAATATTTCAATTTAAATTTAGTCTAAAAATTCCTTAAAGGCTTTAAAACGTTGCCTTGCATGAAACAAACAATTTAATTTCAAACATTTCGAATGTTAAAAATTTCCAATTTTTGATTACCTATATTAAAATATTTTTACAGAAAAATATTCTTTCCTTTCGATTAGAGGAAAATCATTAATAATTATCAATTGAGAACACAACTTTAAGAAATTTTTAGTCAATGGAAAAATTTTAAAATATTTGCGAATTCAATAGTGGACTTCACGCTTTCATTTTAGTAGTACTAAACAAAAGCCAACCAATACACTGTGGCCTTGTCGACTTTCATTATTAATTAACTACGAGTGGAGAAGAAATAAAGTGGGAAAAAATAAAAGTACTCACAGACAGAAGCTTTAGGGGCAATAAACTGAATTTTGAATTAACAAGATCGTTTTTTGGTTGCATATAGCTTTAACATTTTTTTAGGCAGAGGTGAGAGGGGCACGAGGAATCTAATTTTTAAAAATAGGAAAAGTAGAGGAGCGGAAATAAAGGCAAAAACAATGGAGGACAGCTGCAGACAGGATTGATGGATAAGAAACTGATTCCTTAATTTCAACAATGTTGTGTTTCAGTGATGTAGTTGTCAAGTTTGTTTTATAAAGGGGTGAAAGGAGGGAAAAATCTAATTTTTTAAAAACAAAAACTGGTGATGAGTGGAAAATAAAAGCCCCTGCAAACTAAATATCCACATGCAAGAAACTTATTTTTCAGTAAAAAATGTTGATTTTCATATTCAGTAATTTAGCTTTAAAGTTTTTTTTATACGGGAGAGAAAAATGAGGGAAAACTGTCAAAAAAATGTTGGCAGTGAGCTCCTCAATAATAAACCATAAAAATTCTCCACCACTACCACCATACCTCATTTTCACTTCTTAGGGGCTACAGTGTGTGATTATTTTTAGATTTCTTCATTTTCCTCAACAGTCAAGCCTCAGTGCTAAGTCAATACAAATAAAATTTGTAACAAACATTTTGTGTACAATGTTTTATTACTACTACAGAAACTTACGTAGATGGTACAGAGAGATATATTTTTTTAAATCCTAATAATCTGCATTATTATACGCTTTCATTCTACATACACACAAATTTTAACTTCACAAAGTATTTAAGCTGACCAATGCCATTGCTAAGATCACGATTGCTAGCCATTGATTAAAATTGTCATTAGTTGTTATATAGTGTGTTTGTTCCATATTTTATTATCTGAAGTTCTGGCACACAAGTAGCACGCGATTGATCCTCGTACTTGGAGGCATTGCTTTGTATTCCAGGCTAGCCATTATTTGAGTGGTTTTTTCTTTTTTGTTTTGTTTTTTTTCTGATTTTCCAATAAATAATTTTTTTTAAATAATCCAGATGTATTCTCATGTTTTTATTTAATAGAGAGAGCTTTGTTTCACGTCACACAACTTTTCACATGTCTTATAAAAGTGTATTTTAAAAAAATTCATTTTTGACCCAATTATTTTCTTATTAAGAAACTGAAAATGAAAATAAAAAACAAAGATGGCCAAAACAATTAACTTAATGATATTTCTCATCAATTTGTAGCCCGTGGCTCTGTTCATCACATTTTATGTTTGTGCATGCATGGTGTTCCCAATTACAAAAATTTACTATCAGAAAAATAATAAAGTACATTCATTTTCAGTTTCACATGAAGAAAATAATTCAGATTACCCATTATGATTTTAAAAAACATGTACATGAAGTATTTTTTCATCACCATGAAACTCAGTCTCTGTGATAGTCACGAAAACAACTTGAAAATTTTTTTGTAATAGATATTGTGTATATTATACTTGTTGAACCTATATATTTACCTACATTTTATGTCATTTATAGGTGTTAAGAAAAATTGAATAAACTAAAAATAGTCGCACATTGTAGCCCATCATGGTGGAAGCACAGGTGGGTAGGTGAAGCATTGTTATCATTTAATGAAAGGTTCATTCAAAGATATTTCAGCCATATAACCTTTTGTCATTATTAATTTAATTTTAATTATGTAAGCATATACCAGCGCTGCATTTAGGCATGGGCAGAGAGGGCAGTAGCTTTTTTTTGGGGGAGGGGGCACAAAAATTAATTGCTTACAGGCGGCAAAATCCTAAATGCGCCTCTGGCATATACAGTAAGTAAGCTAAATTGATTACAGAAACAAATTGCTCAATTTTGAGCCACAAGCTGCCTAGTAATTTTTAAAATAAAAGGAGGTGAGTAAATTTGTATAGGTCATTTTTCACCTATCAGTCGATTTAGGAGGTTTTATTTATTTTTTTATTGTATATCTACACCTCACACTAACATAAAACAGCAAAAATAATAAAAAAATCAATTGAATGTTGCATAACTAGAGATACAGCAACAATGAATTTTATAATTTTGTACATGTACACTATAGCATACAAAATTAGTTTTTTGCCCATGGGTCATGCCCAATTTTAAAATTTGGCTACAACTCGTGTACAAAGAGATGACAAAAAATTTGGTTTATTGAATAAAATTTTTTGTAAGTCCTATTTTTCAAACCTAGAGATGCTTGTCATAATGTCGCATTTTCTATTCAACAAAACGCAATCACTTCTACATTTTTCAAAATGGAAAAAGAAAGTATCCTTTTTCTACCACATAATGTTAAATGTAGAAATGCTTAACATGATGTTGTGTCATGTATTTAACAGAACACAACCATTTCTACAATAGTCAGAAATTTCTTTGGGTATAAAGAGTGAAATGCTTGTCATGGTGTTGCATCTAGATAAACTAAATACAACCATTTCAACTTTGATTATACAGTCTCTTCCATTGGTATTGCACCGTATAAATATATGACGCAACACTCCATACAATAAGGAATATTTGAATCAAAAATGCACACATAACTCAATACTCTGGCAGTACACCAAACATTGGATGATCATTATAAAGAACACAACAAATAATTAAAAAATTATATAATTTTTGCATAAATATTATTGTAAATGTTCTTTGTCAGAATCATGTCGGCTAACAACGACATGTCAAATGCGTCTAGTACGCCACCTCTGCCACCGACAGATCCAGCACCAGCAATTTTAATTGCCCCACAACAACTCCTGGAGCCAGGAACATCAATGCCAGCATCAACGCCACCACCACCAGGGATTGTAGTGCCATCAACCTCAACCTCAAATCCATGTAATATGGCGACAATGGCCAAACAGCTTGCACAGCAAACTGGAAAGTCACTGGTGCAGGTGGAGAAAAGCCTGCTTGCCAAAGTGGCAGGTAGTGGCTGTACAGAAGGAGCCAAATATAGCATCAGTAACATGAGTGGTGTCGACAAATATGAACTTGCTTTGGAAATATTCACTGAGTCACTTCATGTGGCTAATGCCTATCTGCTTGAGCTAAGCATGTTGCTGAACACGCCCCAGCTTACTTTTGTGCAATCACGAAAGGAGCTGCCAGCAATTAGCAACATGGTAGACAAGCTGAAGAACCCTCCAGTAGGGTCACCAAACAGACCATCCTCCTGGCCAAGATGTTGGTTAAAGAACTCTTGGCCAAGAAAGGGAAGATTGAAGCCAGATTCTCTCTGGTTGCAACCTCATCCCAGATGGTTGATCAACCCCAGGTTCCTTCCACCACTCCAGCTGACTCAACACCTTGTACAAACCAATAAGATGCAGAGAGTCAAGAGGAGGCACATCTCCACAAAGAGCAGAGATGTGTGGAGGAACAGAAGAAGGAGAACGAGCTAAGGGAGTTGGCCAAGAAGGTGGCACACGAGCACCTGCGCAAGAACCCCTTCAAAGCGCAAATAGAGGAAATCAAACGAACAAATGAGGATATCTTTCAGCAGGCACAAAATAACTATGGCCTGACCTTTGAACAATACAAAAGCCGATATGTAGTGCCTGCAATCGAAAGAGGTAATATAACACCCACTTCAGTTAGCATCGATAAAAGAGATTGCCCGGATGAATTCCTAGACATGGAAGAAGAACCATCATGTAAAAGAACATGTATGGACACTTCAACCCATGACCAGGAAAGCATTGCAACCTCCACACCTAATCAAAATTGTTTGTCTCCTACAATTGTGAGCTCGGAAAAACCAAACTCACAATATTCAGCAGCAGCTCTGGTACCCAGACCTGTAACTGAGAATAACCAAATCGAAGTCACTCAACATCCAAAAGTTGTGGACTCAATTCCCTGTTGTGGGGAAGTGGATCACCACAACAGTGTTGAGCAACCTCTAGCAAATTTGAAACCACCCAGATTCTACTGAGAGAAATGGGATGGAGCCACTCTGACTTATCCGGGATTTATCAGAAGTTTCAAAATGTATGTGCATCTTTGCACAGACATTGTGATTCCTCAGAAAATTAACATCTTGCAAAATGCAATGCCTATGGACATTGTCCAAAAGTTTGGTCATTTTGCACCAGATGATGTTGGTTACATCCAGAGACTTCAATTTTTGCATGACAGATTTGGGGATCAGAGTAAAGTGAGAGCAGAAATCTGGTATAATATAACCAAATTTCCTATCTCTACCAACACCATTTTGTCAATCCAAGATGAAATGGATGGTATTGCTGTCCTAATTGATCAATATTGTCTGGTTTCTATGGTAGTCGATGAAGAACAATTGTTCATCATCACGGTAACAAAATTCCCACCTAGACCTATATTAACAACCTCAAAAGTAGTGAAAGACATGTCTCTCACTTATTTTCAGCAATACGAGAATTTATTAAGATACATGAAATGTTTGAAAACAAGCATTCAATAAATCAAAATTCTCCAAGATATAGGAACCAAAACAAAAAAGGACAAGCTAAAGCCAGTCCTAAATTTTTGGCTGCAACTTTCCAAAAAGCTGATAACGATCAATATACTGACCTAGGAAAAGATAAATCTAATTCTAGGAATAATAAAAAACAAACGAGAAAACATAAACTTAACAAGAAAAATGCATCTATTTACAATGTTTCAGAACAAAAAATCCAGAATCAGGATGGGCGCATCACTCAAGATACTCCTCAGAGTATCACAAATATGCCACTTACTCCACAAACAGGCATCCTTCGTCTCTTTGTTTTGATATCTGCTACAATACCCTCTAGAAGAGAGAAAGGGTATATGAGGCATGCAGGTTTTATCGGCAATGTGGTTGTTGCCATGCAGCAACAACATGCTGACAGATGACGGAGGTACACTGCAAGTGGTATGATTGTTTGTCATCAAACCACTATGCAAATTTGTGCCCCAACACCCCATACCTGATCTCGGAGGGGCACATGAGGAGGTGGTATGCGACCTTGTGGCAGAGGAAGGACGCACCTGCAACAAATTGATACACAACTTGTCATGCAGAAAACTTCTTCAGTTAATAATGATACTTTTGTCCCACAGGGCAAGCAATACAATAGTTGGTTGCAAGCTAGAGCACCTATCAAGCTTAGTGTGGAACAAAAGGAGTGCTTGCCAGTTAGTAGTGAGTACCTCCTATCATTTATTAAGCACAATAAAAATTCCACTTTTCTTGTGTTTGAAGGTTATGGTCAATCTCCGTTTACAAAAAACTTAATTAAAATAAAAGGATTTTTTGACTGTGGTAGTATTGAAACTTTTGTAACAAAGGCTTATGCATTCGAATGCTTAAAATTAAAAGGATACGAGACTGAATTCATAAGACTTAAAGGTATAAAGAATCAAAAATATAATGTTTTTAAATCTAGCCTGGTGGATTTTGAGATTCAAACTCCACAAGGCAAAAATATACAGATCACGACAAAAACAATAAATTGTATAATCCACAATTTGAAATAGCCAGATCTTACAAGATTTTGTAAACATTATCCTGTGTATTCAGACATTGAATTCTCAAAAATGGAGATACGATCAACCTATTGTTAGGAAATGATTATATGTGGTCATTTGTAAAGCAAATTGAACATAATATGTCACCCTACCCTTACCCTCATAGAAACTGAGTTTGGTTATATGCTAGGAGGTATCATTTCAAATCAGAATGATATCGATGAAAAATTCACTCTAGTATTTTTCATCAACCCTCAAGAAGTAGAAATAGAAAATTTTTGGAGACTGGATACAATCGGCATTAAGTCGAATAACTTAGAAAAAGCTCAAGTGGAAGCTCAAGCTTTACAGTTATTCTACAAAAATGTGGAGTTGGTAAATAATCGTCACTAAATAAGATGGTTATACAAAAATTATCCACCACCATTGGCAGATAATTATAACTTGTCTTTTAAACGATTAGAACATCAGCTCCCTAAAATGCAGAAAATTCCAGAATTCTATTGATCTACAAATGATAGAAAAAGTTGACCCTAATGTCAACAACAGCATTATATACTACCGACTCCATAAAGGAATACTTGACTTAACAAAAAATACACGACTTCGTGTAGTTTTTGAGGGGTCTGCAAAAACAAAGCAATCAAAATATTCATTAAACGATTGCATGTTTAAAGGAGCTAATCTCCTACCCAACCTTATGCAAATACTTCTATCTTTTCACAAAGATAGATATGCTATAATTGAAGACATAAAGAAGGCCTTTCACCAAATAGGACTACACCCTGATGATCGGGATGTAACAAGATTCCTATGGGTAAAGGACCCTTTGAAACCATTAAGCAAATCCAACATAATTATCTACAGATTCCAAAGAGTACCATTTGGATAGTGACAGGTCCATTTCTATTGGAAGCTATATTGTTGCACCATTTTCAAACTGCCAACCCTGAATTTCACAAAAAGTTTTCTGAAAACTTTTATGTAGATAATTTGGTAACATCCTTACCAACTTATGAAGGATTATTGGATTTGCACAATGAGGCTAACCTTTTCACAGAATGTATTTTGTATCAAGAACAATGAGAATTCTACCAGGTGTCCTTAAAAAGTCGTGCCTGATTTGTAAAAAAATCAAACAAACGACTGTATGCTCAACCTACTCATACGAGCATGCTGGACTTTAGGTTAGTGCCTTTCACTCATCCATTCACCTATACAGGTGTAGATATTTTTGGCCTGTATTCAGTCTTTAACGAATACCTACCAAAAAAGAAAAAGGCACTAACCACCCCAAGAACACCTGGTTATAAAAAGTGGGTGCTGATATTTACTTGTCTCTCAACGAGAGCAGTATACTTTCTCTCACTATCATCACTGACAACAGGAAAGATATGGATAGCATTCCAGATGTTCTTTGCTGATCAGGGAACGCCAAAGGCAATGCTATCCAACAATGCAGCCCAATTCAGACTTGTAGCAACACACTTGCCACAATTCTGGGAATCAATTACCAAAGACTGCAGCATTGAAGACAAACTGCAGCAAAAAGGGATAACATGGCATTTCACACCACCCAAAGCGCCTTGGTACGGTGCAACCTATGAAAGACTCATAGACATCTACAAACAAGCTTTCGAGTGAGTTATGGGCCCATACTCACATCATAAACTTAATTTTCAAGCCGAGCTTAAAAATGTACAAGTTATGATGAACAAGCGTCCATTATGCCCAGTTGTAGATGAAGCGGAGCAAGTAAAACTTACTCCCACCCATTTTATGCATGCAAACTTTCAAAATTTCACCTTAGACCTTGATAAGCCAATAACAGAAACAACTGTAACAGCTAAAAATTTACAAAGTCTATGGAAAAAGGACAAAGATAACTTATATCTTTGGGCAGCATGGAAAGGCCTCTATCTCCCATACTTGAGAGATAGAGTTCCACAAGGTGTGAGTAATGTTTACCACACAGTGGCCTTCCAACTTAAGGTTGGTGACATAGTCCATGTTCTGGACATAATGTCAAAACCAGGAGTCTACAAGTTAGCAACTGTAGTCAACCTGCTGACATCATGTGATGGTAAAGTCCGTCATGTGGATGTCAGATTATCCAGCTCTAATATAGTCACGAGACCAATAAAGTTCTTGGCGCCATTATAGTTGAGCATCCCACCCTCAGAAGATACTTCACCAGCAACTAACTTCAAACTGAGGGAATGATTTGGAAAATGGAAAATACACTCAATAATGCTACCACTCTAATGTGGAACACCACATTAGAACCTAGATATCTTTGAAGATATGGCATAACTTTTTGTTCAAAGATTACTTTCACCATGTGAAAGGTGATAGTGGATTGCGATCCAGATGACCAGAATTTGATATGATAACTTTATTATAAACCTTTTATAGTAAACTTATTATCACAAGTTCAGAAACAACATTGCTAATTACCAATTCTTTTCTTACAGAGTCACTCCTGAATAGCGATAATAAAATGTCCGAATCCTACTCCCGCCCTTAAGCAATATTGTACTAGTTTATTATGCAATGCATAATAAATTAGTAGGAAACAAATCATAGAGATCGAACCTGCACCAGATTCTATCTATAAGAAGAAAAGGATATTTAGGTTTCTTCTTTCATGTTTTATTATTATTTCAATAATAAAACATAACACAATTTGTAAAAAAGTTGTAAATATGATTTATGTTCCTATGTATATCTTTGGTAGATATAATTTTTTATGTTTTCATATTTTATAATAAACGAAAAATTGTATTTGAGTGTATGTACTTAATTGTTTCCTTTACAGATCATTAGGGCCTTATTACCAGTCTTGGAATACCGCTGATGGACACCGCTCCCAGTATTGTGGGGATACCCCTACAAGTCCTGTGCGCCTGGCATATGCAAAGGACACATGTCTGCTAAAGAAATTTAGGCAGGCATGTGACTGGGCTGAGGCGGTTGCTTCATTCCATTGTCGCACAGTGAGAGAGAAGGTGTGAATTAACGGTTATATTTTGTTGTCTCCGGATGTTAAATCACATTATATATAAGTATAAAAAGGTTAGTGGTGAGTTACCACTACTATAAGTACTATCAAAAAATGCTAAAACGTTAAAAGAATGGCAAATGACAAAAATTTGGAAGATCATAGCATGAGTCTTATATAATATATGAATATCTATTTAATGCGAAAGTTAAACAGATGTAAAAACGAAAAGTGCCACCTATCACATTACAATCTAAAGAGAGGTGAAAAATCTGAAAATGATCCAAAGGGGGAACATGGCCCATTTTACCTAAAAAAAAACAAAAACTCAGTGGTTCAGTGGTTAACGTGCCTATGTTATTGTAGTGGATTTTTGTTACGTGGGGGAATACAAGTATGAATGATTAGAAGTAAAAAATTAGGATTAGAATTTGGCCTCCCCTTTAGAAAATCCTAGATCCGCCACTATACACAATGTTATTAGAGACACCGTCTTGGCCTTTTTTGGGGAGCAGGCTACACTGCAGTTTTGTAAATTTTGGAACAATACGTTTTTTCAAGTTAAATAATTAAAAATTCGCTGTCTAGGTCAAATGGAAAGTCCCCCCAATAACTTTACAAAATGGGTGCTTCTGAATATTATTATGTATAGGTACTTCAGATTGATTTTTGAAACTACCCAGGTCCAGTTTCAAGTTTTCTCTTTCGGGGGGGAGGAGGTGTTCAATCATATTTTATAATATTCATGAATTTTTTTGGGAGGCGTTAACAATTTTTATGTGTATCTACCTATTTCATGGACGTAAAATTTGAAAAACCGAATAATTGTGTTTTAAACTGGCTTTTTGTTTTCGACCCTGGGGAGAACATATCACAAATCCCCCTCTTGAAACTACTTGGCAAACATCAAGCGTACCTATAGTGCGAACTCGATTATTCTCTCCATATTTGTAACTGACCTTTGACCAACACTTTAGTAAAATCTCACATGTTCGTACACCTAAGTGATCCATTTCATTTAATTCTTACGTTTTCATTTAGCAGTTTGTCTGTTTATGAATAAGAAAAAGTTAGAAATGTCTTGAAATGGATCGTAGTAATTTGCAATTTTCGAATACTTTTTTCACGGTGCGCGGTCATATATCCAAATACATCTACGGTTTTTCTTTTTATTAACAAATATTGAAATTCTTTTCGACGATAAAACGGTGAGTGAAACTGAATTATTCATTATCAAAAGTGTATACCTTCACCTACTTATTTTTATCCATCTTCATGATTAATCTAATGAACTCCCCCTCCCAAAATGTACTTTATACTGGTCACATAACCTTCTTTTTCTTTTATTTTTTCAATTTTTCAGATGGCTTCGTCAATAATTAAGCGTATTAGTCGGAAAAAAGTGTTGTTTATGCCCGAAGAGGAAAATATGTTTCAGAGAACATTCAGTGTGTACGACCTGATATTTCTTGGTGTTGGTAGCACGTTAGGCGTTGGTATTTATATTTTATCAGGAAGCGTTGCCAAAGATGTTACTGGGCCAGGAATAATATTATCATTTTTAATAGCTGCTGTCATCTCTGCTATCGCGGGTATGTTACCAATTAGAAAATAATTTCTTTGTTTTAAAGCCAATTAACTCCTGTTTACTATCCATTCTTGTATGTAATTAAATTTAGTGTTAGAAAAATAGCTATCATGCATACAGTAGGTATCTAGCGGCCAGCCTAAAATCCAGGAAGTAATTCATAGGTACGTTTAATTGAAAAAGAAAACAGTAAATTATACTGTTTGTTCCTCAATTTTTAGAAAACTTCTATTCATTCCTTTGTCTGTTTGTAATCTGTTTTGAAGAGAGGCAAATCGAAATATTACGTACTACGTACTACAAAATTGTTTGTTTTTTTCGTTTTGTTAATCAGAATTTGGTTTGGTGGAAAATGTGAGAAAAGAAAACTCCGAAGTAATTCCAGCAATCGAACAATATTGAAATTTATATTCATAAGCAACAATTATTCGACACCTTCAGAATGGATAAATCCTTTTTCAATCACCATGCGACAAGTGTGTAAATAACTCAGTCGTGATGAATTCAAACTCCACGTATTCTGTAACGTCTTTTTGAACCGCCTCGTTGCCCGACCAACGTCATCAAACACTATTTTTTTGTTTAGATTTTTTTTCTTTGGAGCTAGGGGGTGATTCAGACACACAGGACCACCCTTTACCGACGGCTACGCCTTTGTCATTCCATATCTGCATTAAGGGAACCTACATCAATTTAAAATTGAAAAAAACTTCGTATTTATTGAAATGAAAATATCTTACATACAGCTGCCCTTCCACTTGCTCCGCTTCCATCAAATTGTACTGTGTTCTACTGTACTGTGTTCCACTGTACTGGAGGGAGTAGGTAATTTGGAGCGCACATATTGGCATTTACTCCCATAACCAACAACCGACATGATGGTCAAGTGTATACAATAGGTTTGTTTTATTTGCCACATTGGGTCGACACCAAGAGATGCTATTCCCCTCTTGAAAGATAAATGAACTAATTGAAGAGCGGAATCCAGTCAAAAGTAGCGGAGTAGCTTCCCTCGGTGTCACCCAGGTGCCGCTCTTTTTCGTAAATAGAAAATTGCTAGGGTTGCATGTTGGTTGGTGGTGACAATTGAGTTAGGTACCTGTTGGTTGGCAATTCGAATCCTCCTTCGATCATTTAGTTCTGTACTGGATAATCGGGTAAAAACACAAATCCGTATCAACAATATTCACCTAAAGCCATAAAATGGACATCAGTTTCACTCAATTTCACTGGATTTACAGCAACGTATTTGTGAAGCTTTAAAATGATCATAACAATGAGACTGAAAACATATGAAAAAAAACGTACTGCATACATGCAGTAAACCATTGTCCATTTTTCAATTTACAATGACGATACATTTTGGTAACATTGGTGAGATAGGGCAGCTAGGAATCCAATACTAAATGATCGAAGGAATCCCCATATTGGCAGAATACCTAAAGTACCATTTTCCCATTTTGACATAATTTTTTTCAAAATAATATATAAGATGTATTGTGTATATGTAGGTATCGCCAAACCCAATTTTAATTTATCAAGCCATGAGATAGAACAAAAATCAGTTCCTCACACAGTTTCCAGCTTCACTATCACTTCACTGCTTGATAAATAAAGTTGGGTTTGGTATTGCCTAAATTTCGTGTTTACAGTTTTGAGAAAACAAAAGAACAGATAGGGCTGAAATTTTCATGAGAGATAGTCCTCATAATATGTAGGAGCAAGTCTGGAAGAAGTTTGATGCCTACATTGGTTTAGTATTTTTGGAGAAAAGTGGGGGAAAAAATTGCTGAAAATATATTTTTGAGAAAACTACGGAAGTGATCTGGCTGAAATTTTAATGATAGATTGGCCCTTATGTAGATGCAATTCTGTTAGAGGTTTGATGTTTATTAGTTCAGTAGTTTTCAAGAAAACTGAAATAAAAGAAATTAGTGGATAAAATCTTGTAATTGTAGTTCTGAGAAAGTTACGAAGGGGATAGGGCTGAAATTTTTGCAGAAAGTAGTCCTTATACAGAAGCAGGTCTGAAAGAAGGTTGGTGTCTATTAATTTAGTAGTTTTAGAGAAATGGCAAATTGGGTTTTGTAGCGATGCTGCCCTGAAGTTTTACCCAGTTTTTCTCTTTAAAATGTATCTATAAAGAATATGAACCATGGTTTCCAAATGTGAGTAATTTCCATGAACGGGGGGGACAAAAATGGAAAAAGGAGCGATGGAAAATTGGGGTCTATTGGAAACTTAAGATTCTGAAAAGCACTTCCAAAAAAATGGTTAGGAAACCTGGATATCAGTGATTGAAACTATACTCTACATTTTGTGGAAAAATTTCATTTCCCACATGATAATTCTGTGATATGAATGACAAATGTGACAATTTTCATCAAATATAATTATGTTATAATTGTGAGAGCAAATGTTTGCTTTTCTCTGCTAAAAAAACAAAAAACAAAAAACAAATAGAAACTTATGTTTTCTTCGATTATCATTTTTACACATTTTGTGATTATAATATTCTGTAAGTATACAATTTCAATGTCAAAATTTTGTCACAACTCTCCCAACTTCACCATCATTTATAATTACAGTAGAAATCACTATAACAAACACTGGCTACAACAAACAAATGCATGGTCCCAGCAGAATTCATTTACTTCTATGTTAAGAAAAATCAGCAACAACAGATCTTGATAACATAAACTATTGGCTGAATGCCAAGTGAAGCCAAAAACTGCATACAACAAATTAATTCACTTGTGATTTCTTAATTTCTTTCATATAACAAACCACTTTCTTCCATCCAAGCCTAATATTCTCCCAGTGGTGACTTGTGCTTCTAAAAATTACTGTATATTATTTAATCAGTATACAATTCCATTTTAATGGCCAGTGAGTGTGAAAATTGATGTCCTCATATTTATTGTTGATGATTGATGCTGATCAACTTGCAACCATCATTATTTTATAGGCCCAAATATCCACTACAACCTGGTTGCAGCAATCTGTTTGTTGTATCCGGTTGTTAGCTACAACAAACAAATTTCATAGTCCCTTGGAATTCATTGTAGCCAATTTCTGCAGTATAATTATTATAATACATTATTAAAACTCAGCACAGAGGGAAAAATAATGACTGTGTTGGAATAAGGGAAATATCTCCCAAAAAATTTTCCAATTTTATAGGTAACCATGTAGCAGATTGTTCTGTTCAGTCTTGTAACCTAGAATCTATTAACTTTTGATTTTTCAGGATTATGTTTTGCCGAACTGGGTGCCTGTTCCCCATCCTCCGGATCAATTTATTCTTATTGTTATGTAACTCTGGGAGAATTTATGGCATTTTTGATGGGATGGAATCTTCTAGCTGAGTATATTATAGGTAAGTACTGATGAGCAACTAGATGATAAATAATTAAAAGTAAAATATAAAACTAAGTACTTATAGGGACTAAAACAAAGATACTACTAAGCATGAATTTAATTTTTTCATTTTCTGACAATAACTTTAACCTTTTCTAGTGATTTTTTATTATTTAACATAAAATTAATCATTACTTGCCCTTTGTAAAATCAAAGACTTTTTTTTCAGGAACTGCTAGTGTTGTAAAAGCTCTTAGTGTTTATATCGACTCATACCTCAACAATACTATTCAAACTCACTTAAGAGAATTGTATGAAATTGATGTGCCCTATTTTTCTCAATATTTCGATGCAGTAGCTTTTCTTATTTGCATCGGGTTTGCAGGTACCGTACCAATTTTTTGTTTTTTAATTCATAGACACTTAATTTACTCAATTATTTAAGAGAAACTGAAGATTTTCTATGTTGTCTGATGAGGAAACAAAGAAAAAAAAAAATTTTTCCCCCAACAAAATTGGTATAACTGTACCTATGTTTTTGATAAGATCGGTATCTGTTTTTAAAAAATGGATAGATCAATTATTAAATCACAATTGAAGGACAAGAAAATATATGCTCCAACAGGTGGAGCAGCAGTGTCCTCTTTGACCCTCCTTGGTTATGCAGCGACATCTATAAATTTCTGACGAGTGCACCAAACAGTTGTGGAGATATGAGTGAATTCGAGGGAACCACGCCTCTTCCCACAAAAAAATGATGGCTTCCTCACTGGCCCCATCAACAAAATTGTCAAGAAAAATTCGAATTATATTGAATAAGTAATTTCCAGCATAAGCTAAAAAAAGCTGAACTTACTCAGTCCTGGCACCCCACAAATTTTCACCTCCCCAGTAACCACTAATAACAAACTCAAGAGAATATTTAGCTACGCCAGGATGTTAGAAGTTAAAACAGCAACAATATTTCTAGTTTTATTTTTTTACCATTACAGTAGGTACACCTACCTATTGATAGTAATTGAATTACTTCAAACTTTTGTAGCTTTTGGAAATTCAATTAATTTGACACGTGTACCAGTGGCTTAAATATACCAGAGTGGTTATGCAACTACTTCGTGCAATCGAATAAAAAATTTCAGAATGTTAATGTTAATTAATAACCATAATTTTAAGTAAAACCACTTTTCTGATAGTCTAAGTATACTGTGAAAAATGTGACGAGACTGACAAAACTGACAAAATTACTTTTCACTGCTTTGGTTATTCAATAATGCAACATATTGGTGAAGAGGGGCATTTGTTGCATTTAAAAAATACTTGCATGGCACAAAAATTTTAAATTTCCTTATAAAATTTGAGGGCTGAACCTCCTAAAATTCGGGGAGGCTCAGCAGAAAAATAAAAATTTGAAAATATGTTGATACCTAGGTGCCTACTGGAAAGAAAAACATTCAAATATTTGAGGAACAACGATAGAACCCTGAAACACTCAGAAGTTTTATTCTAACTTTACGTTTGAACGTCTGATGGAGTTCTAACCTACAATAACCTCCCTGGCCACGTCAATGCTACTCCTCTAGTCGTTTCAAATTTTAGAATTTTATACCTTTGATACCAAAAATTAATTGCACAACATTTCAAATTCATAGGTAGCGATGATACCTACATGTAGTTCTACAAACTGTTTTAAGGTTAGTGTCAGGGGTAATGTATTTCAATGAGTAAAAATAATACTGGAATAGTTGAAGCGGCATCCATCTTGAGTGTTTCATTTTATGAATTTTAAAATATATTTATCATTGGCTGTGAACTGATACTTGAAACGGAATCAGAAATATCAAATAAAAAAGAGTAATTCATTTTGAAAAATATTACTTGAAGTGGCTCTCAAATTTTAATTAGGAATGTTATATAAGTTTATATATCTGTGTTATAAGTTATTCATCAATGATCAACGTTTGCATCAATGTCATGGAGAAGATCTTTGAGTATATTACTAAGACGGCCAAATGCTAGAACGATGCTTAAGTAATTCTTACATTTTTTCCATTATTAATTATATCTATAAATAAACATATATAGATATAAATTTTTTAAGATAAGTAATTCTCAAGTCACTGTTGATTCTTAAGTATTGTTTTTGTATTCCACCTTGAGCGATAGTTATATACTCGAAGATTGAGATAAAAAATTATTTGCAATAATAATATTATCAATAAATTTAAAATTTGAAATATATAACAAAAATAGTGCTGACGCTAGCGCTAAATGCTGCAGTGCACGCTTCTGGACCCATTATATTCCTTTATAAATGATAACATTGAGTGGCCCATCTATATGAAGTATGTTATTATTTATACAAGAATATAATAGGCAGGCAGAAACGAGCACTGCAGAATTTAGCGGTAGTGTCGGTACTATTTTTCTTATTTATTTCAAATTTTAAATTAATTAATAATATTTATTGCAGATAATTTGAAATGACCAATGAGAAAAAGTTTCAAATTCCATTTTTTTCGTCTAATCCACTGAAATTCTTAAAAAGTTCAGAACAATGGAGGAATATTTTTGGTCAAATTATTTTCTTTGACTATAATAACATTTAAGCTGACTGAATTTATTCTGACACTGTCACTTGGGACAAACTCTACTTTAAATTAGCTCCAGCAGATTTCTTTTTAAAAAAAACAACTACAATAAAAAAACAAATTCAAGAACAAATTAGCAAAAGAAAATAACGTTCCGATTTGGTGAAGGGGAACTTCTCTTGAGCCTAAAAATTATATTATAAAAAAATGTGAAATTCCTCAAATATGTATATTTTTACACAATTTCCGTGTCACGTTATATTGAATAAGAGAACTTTAACAAAGTAAGAATTCATTTTCATTTCACATTGCAAGCTTTAGCTACCTTTTCCAGAAGTTTTCACTCTGTGGAAATCAACCTATTGATTTGTCAAACGTTTTTGTGGCTATCGAAAATTTTCAAAACATTATATTCCCTCTGTTTTGAGAAAATTTTAGCTATACGGTACTGCTGGCTTTCCCAACAAAATTATTGTTATAGACTTTTGTCCCCTTTTTGTATTTATTTTAAAATCTGAGTTGCTCAGGCCCCATTCCAGAATTGGTCTCCATGTCTGAACAGAATAATAATGTTCTACCTAACCAGCAAGATTGAATAATTGGTTGGTAGTCCTAATTAACATTTCATGTTATCTTTTCTTAAAATAATATCTATAACAAGGGGAATGATTTCACCGAAAGATTATACTTACGTGTAAGTACTTATATGTACATTAGATGCACGAATCAATGCATACAAAATGATAAAATTATTGTTGTTCTGCGATATCTTTCAATTTTTACAGACTACGTAGCATATGAAAATTTATTTATGTTATTCTTGTTACAGTTATCCTCACCTTTGGTCTCAAAGAATCTGTCCTCATTAACAACATTTTAACTAGTCTGAATATAGTATTGGTTCTGTTTTTCATCGTAATCGGATTATCAAAAGGTTGGTCGCAATCATAACATAGATTTAGCTTTTTATAATTTATCAATAAATAGACTTTAGAATGAAACCTGATCGAACGGCTTTTATTTCTCTCTTATTATTAACTAAATCTGATAAAATTGGAAATTTTTCGTTCCTCATTGATAGGTCTGAAAAATGATCGATGGACTATACATTAATCGAGTTTGATGATCCGTTTAGAATGAAATAGTAGCTACAGAGTGAATTTTTATTGGCTAAAATTTATGATTAATTGGATTTTGTGCATAACGTTCAAGTATGCGCAGGAGCTCTTCGAATGGGGGGAATTTCTCAACCTCTGGCTCGATCAACTGGCAAAACTGCATTGCAATTTTGTGAAAATTTTTGACTAATATGTACAACAAAAACATTAACTCTGAAAACTGTGAAAATATTTATTTTTTCGCAAATATGTGTCTACCATAATTTTTTTAAATGAGCTTTAGGTCCTCCTTTCATTTCTCCTGGGAAAAAATTTCTATCAGATATACAAGTTAAACAACTCAATTTCTTGAACTGATTTTTGGAGTCGAAAAAATAAAACAGTTCCTCTTACAAAATGCAGAGAAATTTTCGCTTTTTGAATTATATCCGCGTAAACTTTGGAGAAAAAATTAAAAATCTGACTCAATTTCCTCAAAAATTGATAACTAAAAATGAATGAAATTTGGTCCAGGGGAGTGAGTCTTTATGTTATTTATTTTCACTTAGCTTTTAGAGTTTTACAACTTTTGTGGGATAAAACATTAAAGAGTTGTCATTTTTTAAACAGCCAGCCATACCTTTTTAACCATTCGTTTTATATTTTATTCGCGAAGAAAATATGAATAAAGAAGGAATATTTAGGTACTTCACATTTCTATGAAAATTCAATAGTCAAGAAAAACAGTGTTGAAAATTAAAATTCATTTAAAATTGTTTCCGAGGTTAGGTCTAGCACTGGATTGTAGGCAGGAATGGGGTTGAGTACACGAAAAGACGAAATTTTACTTAAATTTATAAACAATTTTAATCCTGTTTTTCTCAAAAATAAGTTTTCACAGAAAGATACAGAATACCTATTTTTTTTTATATTTTATCTTCCCAAATAAAAGTGGCGTGACTCAGTTTTCGATATAACAAATGATTAAAAAGGCATGGCTATTTAAAAAAAATTGTAACCTCTTTTCTTTCCTCCAAAATGGAAGTAAAACTTTAAAATCTAAGTGAAAATAAATAACATATACTCCCCTATACCAAATTTTATTTATTTTTGTCAGTTTTTGCAGAAGGTATATCAAATTATTGACTTTTTGATACCACATTGCTGGACTATAACTTGGAATGGTAACAATTCTCAACGTTTTTTTAAACCCAAAAATTAATTCTGGAAGTTATCACATTTAACTTCAGGACACCCAGTAGTATTAAAATACTGAGTACCTAAGTTATTTATATTTTCTTCTAGGAAAGCTTTAACTTCCTGGACAACCAGCGTTCCACTCTTGTTTCAACTGTAGTATATACATCAGAGGCAAAGTTTAGGAGGCATGAGGGAACTAACCCCTAAAAAATCAGGTGAAGCCCCCTCACAAAAAATTCAAAAATATATAATGTTGAGAAAAACGAAAAATTAATATTTGCCTATTTTCATTTGATGAAAAAATGACAAGATCTTGATCCCTCCCTCAGAAGTTACCTCCTAGCTACTCTTCTGATTGATATTTGTATTTACTTATGAGAATCGGAATTTAATAGAACTTTTTCTTTCAGTTGATTTCGCCAATTGGAGCATTCCGGAATCAGAAGTTCCTCCAAATGCTGGAAAAGGAGGATTTTTACCATATGGATTAGAGGGAGTGATTCAAGGTGCAGGAATATGTTTTTACGGCTTTGTAGGTTTTGATGTTATTGCAACTACTGGTGAGTTTTTTCAAAGTGACTTACAGAAATTACAGTGAAAGCATGAACAAGAATTTACCAGCGGTGTTGTAGTTGGATCCTATAAACCTCTCCTCTTTCACTCAATGATTCCTCAGCCTCTACTCAAATTATAGCGAGCTTAGGTTGGTATCATTGAAGAGAGTGGAAAATTTTCATAATTCATCTGTCCATATAATTATTTCATCTGTCCATATAATTATTATAATTGGAAATAAAAAACTAATTTGGGGTTTCAGTATTTTTTTAGATATTTTCAGATTTACATATCACAATGTTTCACAAGTATAGAACTACAGTGGCCCTCACTTTTTTTTATTTTAAGCCAGTGGCCTTTGATATTAAAAAATAAATAAAATAGCCAACTTAATAATATTTTTGATAGGTACCTTAACCATTATACAGTGAGTGTTCACGAAGCATATTTATCGACTATTTGGAGTAAGAAGAGACATTTTATTTGGAAAGCAAAGAAAAAATGGTTTTCATCAAATTTTCAAAATAAATATCAATCATGTATTTTTTAATTCTTTACTTTGGTTTGATTAAATTGTTTGAATGTAAAATTCGATAACAAAGTGATTGGACGACGTTATTTTTACAACATAATATTCGAAAAAAATAATGGTATGATAAGAGGCAATTTAAAACCTGGAATGATTGCAAGAAGAATGTAAGAGGGAATAGGAAAGACGAATGAAAGAAGAAAGGAAGAAATAAGAGTAAAACGTTCCCCTTTGCAGACAAGCCCAACAGTATCAGATATTTTCTCTTCAAATCAAATCTCAATAACTCATTCTGATTCATTTGTTTCCTTGAAGGCGCTGAAGTTAAGAATCCTGAAAGAACGTTACCCTTAGCCATAGTCATAACTTTGGCAATCATATTTTTGGCTTATTTTGGAATATCGACTACCTTGACGCTTCTTGTTCCTTATTATCTCCAGGTTAAAGAAAAATTAATTTTATTTACTTTAATAAGTACATGGAGCATCCAGCTTGACTAAAGTGATTTTTCATTTACAGGACAAAACTGCCCCATTATCATATGCATTCAAGTATGTTGGTTATGAATGGGCTCAATGGATTATCAATGTTGGATCCTTTTTCGGACTTATTGCATGGTGAGAAATACTATAATTACTGTATTTATAGTATCGAAGTACCTACGTTTGGTTTTCAAGAGTGGGCCTCAGTACAAACACTTACTTCTTAATCAACCTCTTCCCCGATAAACCAAAAAAAAAAAATTTATGAATTAAATTTTTTTCAGGTAAGCCTATTATAAAATAGAGTAACTTTGAAAAGTTTTTAGCATATTTTGTGAGACATTTTTCAAGGGGAGGGGGAAGTTTAAATAGGTAAAAATAATTCACCAGAGTTTAATATGCGGTATAGAATACTACTTTCGGATAATTTGTAAGTGACATTGCAGTTAGTAGCCCCTTAAAATATTTCAGATAGTGCTTCAAAAATCATTCCACAAGATGGTGTGATTGAAAGATTTTTTATTAATCAGCTTTTCTTTCTATAATGGCAACCTAAAGAGAAATACCTACTTACTCATATAAATATCCTACACACATAGAATTTCAAGGCTATAAATTCAATATTTGAAGCTGGATAAGTAAAAACTCTTCAAAAATCATCAAAAATCTGAGGACCTAAAAATCGATATAAATATTCACATTAAAATAAAATTAATGATTTCAAAGTAACTCCTTTAGGGAAAAATACCAAACAAATCAGTAAGAAACAAGACATTTTGATGTGATAAGGAATTAGGTTCCATTCATTTACCAGGGTGTTTCATATCAAATTACGATTGTTTCCATTAGTTTACACGAACCACAGGTTGTAAACCTCTGATGCAGATCATATTGTAAATTTTCAAAATAAGTATATAATGTCAGTAGATTTAGTCTTAACAGTCTTGTCCACTTTTTAAATTTTCACCTAAGAGAAGTTAGGATTCCAATTGTCATTTCTTGCTTATTGAGATCAAATGGCCGTGAGAAAGTACAAAAATTTCTCATTATTTTGATTAGATAGAGGGATTAAATTGACCTTTCATCAGTTTGATTAGGAGAAGAGGTTATTTAATTGTAAAACCTTGTCCAGTGTTTTTATAAAGAAAGGGCCTCTACACAGAATGTGTACTAGTAACCGTGTTCATAATCATAATCAATACCTATGTTTCAGTTTATTTGGAGCATTTTATCCAATTTCGAGAATACTTTTCGCAATGGCGGATGATGGATTAATATTTCGAAGTTTGGCAAAAATAAATCCCACCTATAACACCCCAGTGCGAGGAACTCTCGTCAGTGGAATTATTACAGGCAAGGAAAGCTTTCATGTTTATACGCTATTGATTTTTTACGTTGTTTCCTAACTCCTACAATTTCAAATCTCAAATTGTAGGTCTCACAGCAGCTGTGCTCGATGTGGATCAGTTGATAAGTTTAAATTCTATCGGTACATTGTTAGCTTATACCGTCATGGCTGTTTGTGTAATTGTTTTAAGGTAACATTTATTTATTTATTTAAAAAAAATAATTTTATGATGTATGTATTAGTATGTACGCCCATTTCAACCTTATTGTTAACATAATGTTGACAGATATTCAACTCACGCTGAAAAAAATTCATCTGAATCTAAACCACTTTTATATAACAATGACCAGAAAAATTATTTACAAGAATCCTGTTTTCACAAAAAAGATGTTTCAGACATAAAAGCAAATCATACAGTGTCTTGGAGTATTGGATTATTTTGTAAGAAATCTGACTATAGTAATCACCCGAACTTATCTATGAAAACAAACTGGAGATATCATTCAATATTTTAAAACATCATTTTCATTTCTATTTCAGGTTTATTATCAGTATTACTGGGAATAATGTTCACTGAAGATTTACACCATGAATATGTAACTATTTGTATGGTGGTTGTTGTTTTCCTTATGGTTTTCATCGTACTAGTCATTCAATGGCAACCAGCAAGAACTGATTTAAAATATGCTCCATTTCAGGTGAAAAATATGAGCTACCTACTCAGAATAAAATTAATTAATAATCCAAAGAAAAGAAATATATAAAATTTTTTAAGTTTCACTATTTTCAAAATGAAAAAATAAAAATAGTCTAAAAACAAACAATTATATCGTTTCAGATGCCAATGGTGCCTTCATTGCCAGCTCTAAGTATTTGTTTTAATATTATTTTGATGGTACAATTTAGTCTTTACACTTGGATACGATTTATTTTTGTTATTGCAGTAGGTAAGATTCAAAGATGTATCGGTACGAAAAGAAAGAGTTAATTCTGAATACATATGAAATCCACAATAAATAACTCTCATCATGTTTCAGGTTTTGTAATCTACTTTACTTATGGAATATTCAGGAATACTGAAAGAGTACAGCGGCCAACACGATGATCTGGTATTTTCAAAAAAGAATAATTAAGAAAAATGTGCAATATACTTAAATGTTTTCGAGTTCTAACTACTAAATGATCTCTCTTAGAACGAAATTAATGTTTGTATTATTTTACAATCTAGTGAACGTTTTACTTATACTATTATGTTCTACTTGTAATGATTCCAAGTTATCCAAGGAAAAAAAAAAAAAATTTCTTATTCAAGTACTTACAAGTAATAATTTGTACTTGAGTCTCTCAAAAATTATTCGTTCCTCAAAATTTTAGTAGTAATACGATGCTGAAGGAACTGTGAACATATTTTTATCACGAGTGACAGTTAATCAGATAAAAACAAATTTTATTATCTGATGACAATGTTATAACGACGACAATACTGTAACGATTAAACCAGGCATTAATGCATAATTTAAGCAATCTAGATATAAAAAATAATCGAATTTCAACATGTAAAAAATAAAAATTTAATTGAAGAAGAATTCAATTACAAAATTCATATAAGAATTGAATAAATTTCAGTATTTTACTTTTATTTTCTCATACCATGATTAGAAATTTACGATTTGTTCATAAACATCGAAACCTTAAAGTAGGAATATATTCCATAGATTATTATTAATAAATTATTTAATACTAGAAAAGCATTAACCTTGGTTTTTTTTTCCAGAAGTAACACATAATTTCAATTTCATACTGAATTTGTTCATGGTGCCGCATATAAACTTGCAAATGTCAAATGTTGTTTTTTCATTATTAGGTAGGCTACTTTAAAAAAATTAAATATATACAAACAAAAATACAAAATTAATTATGCCAACAATCAGAGGCTACAAATTCCCATCTTTTGCTGCACTCCAGGAAGTAAATGATATTTTTGGAACAGTTCGAATTAAAATTTTTCAATTTTCAATCAAAAATATTGTTTTTTTATTTCATTTCTCATAACAGTGCTTTCCAGAGTAGAGACTAGGAAGTTCAATGAATATTTTTTCAAATACTTATGTAAAATTCTTATTGTTAAGGAAATTATGTATAGGTAAGTATAGAGTCGAATGAGGAAAATGGGGGGTATAACTCTCTTCTTTACTATCTGTATTCAAGTCCACTATCAGTAATGGAGTAAGAGATGTTTCTTTCTTATTATTATTATTATTGCTAATATTCACAACATTCTTCAGTGGTTATTCAAATTCAATTAAATTTAACACGTACCTAATAAATATTTTTCTTCTTTTGACCAAAAACTGCATTTATTCCTAAAACTAACATGTAAAACTTTAAAAAATAATCAAAATTTTTTTTTAACTTTCAATAATGGGCTTTTTTCACCAACTTGAGAATTCTGAAAATTCTACACCTCGCACCACAAAGAACTCCTAAAAACAATACTCCCATCCTCCATGGCTCATATACAGCAATAAATAAACCTTGAGAAATTGCCAATACTCAAAAATAGAATATTCCAAATTATTGCCACAATAATCAAGAGAAACTATAGGGAGAGGAGACGTTTGGAATCAGAGCTCCCAGCAGCCTAAAAAATCAATATTCAAATAATTTTACTCCTTTTTGTTTTCAACTTATTTTCCTTGGAATTTATTCAGAAAAAAACGTTTCGTAGATATTTCATAAAAATTGCTAAAGAAAAAAATTGAAAGGCCGATGTGATAAAACTCTCTTCAGAGAATTTCTGGCGTAAATTTAGTCAATTATATGTGTTGAATCATACATGTATACGATTAAATTTGAACGTTTGTTTAAAAATATTGCTAATCTATAACGGGATAAACGTAGAGAAATAAATAAAATAAACTTACATATAAAGTATAATGCAAAAACATTGAAGAATACCAAATAAGAGGAAGCAATAACTCTCTTCATTTTATAGCATAGATTAACGCCTAAAAGTTCTTCATGTGGCATCAAATCAATCAATTCAGAGAAATTAACATAATAAATATCACTTATAGATACATTCCATTAACTAGGAAATCAGCATCGTGAGCATAGGGCAGCTTACCTCTTCGTATTCGTTTCCGAACAATTTTTAAACGGTAAGCAACCACAAAAATCATTATTGCAGTCAGGCATACACCTGAAAATCATAAACAGAAAATAAGTCTTCACTGTTCCATCGTATTACAAATAAATCCAGATCTCTAAGGAGAATAATTTTCTGGGTGTGGAAGAGAAACTGGAACAAAAATAAGTACAGACCAACAGTTATATTCGTCTTTAAGAATATAATTTTGGTAATTAATGAAAACCTACAATATAGCCCAATAATTTGCATGGAATTCATTAAGAATCAAATTTGAAAATTACATTTTTTTCTTTCTACATCGTTTTCATATAAGAGGTGCAACAAATGGCGTTAGTATCTAACATAATTCTTGAAGAGAAAAAAATTCTGAAAATTCAGCTGAAACTCAAAACTTATATTTTTTATCAATTGTACAAATTTTCATTTTGCATACATACCTAAACTTAATGACACAAACGCTCCACTAGGATGTTGTGTGTATCCATTATCTCCAGATTTGGAATAAAATAACTTTTCTTGGGCTGGAGATAGTTCGACTGTCAGCTGTTTTTCCAGTTTACGATGAGCATTGTGTTCTGAATTTACTTTTTCTTCGACTTGACTCGCGTTAAAATCTCCTGGATGTTGTTCCCCTACTAAAGAAATTCAGTTCCAGTAAGATTATAATAAATATAAGCCTACCTATAAGTCTATTAAACGTATGTATACATAGAATATACATAAGTCACATTCACCTTTTGATGTTACCGAAGAAGCTGAATTGATTAACCCTGATTGTTTTCCGGTATGAACTATGGATTTTTGTGAAGTAGCAGATGAATTTACTTTGGTGAATGTTGATGAAACTGAAGAAGACAAAGCTGCAATAGTGACAGAAGCAATTGTTGATGCAATGGCAGCAGGGACAACTACTGCTTCTGTGCTTCTGGGTGCATGATTAGGACTGGCTAATTTGATGGTAATGTTGTTGTAGACTTTCGGCTTTAAAAGAAAAAAAAATAGAATTGTGAATAAAAAAAAATTGGGTAAAATGAAAATTAAAGATATTTTCAATGTTTGTTACAAATAATAAGAACCATCACTAAAAATGAAGAATGTAAACTCGAGTTTATTAGAAAATTACTTGCATATTTTTAAGTTGGTCATTTACTTGTGAGTTTTCTGGAGAGAGATAAGGTTCATTGACTTTATTTGGATGCTGCACCGAGTTATCTTCGTAATATAATTCAGGTCCACCTTGGTTTCTAAAAATCTCATTATTTTTAGGATCTGGAATACATACTGACATTATAAAACTGTTCACTTGATAGAGTTCATAATATTTAAAACATATTCACGTCTATATCGGAGAAAAAAATAATAATGAAAAAGTTCTAAGAAAAGCAAAAACGGAGAAGTAATTCCCCTAATTTGACATTTTTTAAATACATACTGATTCATTTTGAAAAACAATACCGCTTAATTTGTAAATCATTACTATACTTGCACAGGATATCAATTTTCACTGAGGCAAGAACCACAGCATAGTTTGATCGCTCTTTTTTTAAATTTCTGATATGTTTTCCTTATTAGATTTTCTATTCTCCAAATGTCCTTGGAAGTGACACTGGAATTAATTTTCACCCCAAAACCTGACTATATTTAGGCTAAATCTCATCTTAATTAAAATACCCGCATCTGCCCAGGCATTTAGCTAAGAGAAATGGATGCATACATTTTCCCTTTTAATTAGATATTCTGAGCTTGAAATAAAACATATAGAAACAAAGGCCTGGACGAAAAACTCGGAAATACTTTTTTTTCTACATGGTCACAGGTCTTATACCCTCTGACAAAGCTAAAAAATATGGTCAACTTTTAAGCTCTGCATAAAACAAACTAAGGTAAATCTTTTCAAAGATTTTGTAACGATCAGTACACAGTTTAATTTTTGATTTAATCAGGACTTTCGTAGATGATAAATTGTAGGATGAGCTCACCAAGTTCAGGTATCAAACCAAGTTTTCCATGCCAGGAATTCACATTTGATTGGTATAAATTATTCTTCAGTTCGGTATTGGTATTTTTATTTTCATTATTGTTAGTATTGAAGTTATAATTGTTGCCATTGTAGCCATCATACAAAGAGTTTAGTTCAATGCTGAAACAAATCAATGTAGGTACGACGTTATATGTGTATAGGTCATTCACATAAAAAATACAATTTTGGTTTATTTGAACAGGAGTTCTACTGAATAATTATATTACTTACTTTCCATACTCTCCATAATTGTAAGGAATATTCATATCATTTTGTTTACGATTGAAATTGTGAGATGGTCCTGTAACATTTCAACATTAGAATGAGGGTTTCAAGTAATAAATAAATTTTGGTTTATGGCTATTTTTCTAAATGAAAAATGGACAAAAATCAGACAACCTATCATTGAATTCTTCTTCAGAGGAAAAATAAATCATGAAAATATAAGATAAAAATATAAAATCATCAACTAAACAACAACCAAAATTTTGTAGACGGAATCTGGTCACATCATAATCTGCACAGCATTTTTAATTTTTCTGATAGACCACCTTGTAAAGGTAATTTATTTTCTTACAATAATCCAAAAGGGCCAAACCGAGAGGCACAAAAGGAGCAATTGCCCCCATAATTTCCTTTTTTCTTCTTTTTTGCTTATTTTTCAAATTTAAAAAATTTTTTAGAAAAAATCGTCTCTGTAATAAATATGCGACAGGGAGTTCCATAGATGGTAAATTTTCAAAAATGACGTCTAAAAAAAAGGTCATAAAATTGTTCTGCCTTCTTTAAAGAAATCCTGGCTACACCCCTGCATAGTCAAAAGTAGTCCCCACAAGTTCATTGTTTAAGAAAAATTTTAATTGAATAAGTTCTATATGTACGCGCAACTTAAGCCAGTTGATTAATTAAAATGAAATAAATTTCAACATGATTTGTTAGCAATTCTTTTATGATTATTTTCATTATACATGTAGGTACTTACAAGAAAAGAACACTTTAAAACATTTATAATTGTATCATCTTTAGGGTAGGGCTCTGATAACTATGCACAGGCATGCTCATCCTCCATTTTCTTCCCAATTGTATTTTGTCAGTTTGACATATAATTAGGAAATTCTGAATAAGTTTGGATAGTTTTGTCTCAGTTCATTTATATAATATACTTATATGAGTTTGAATATCATCATTAACGATACAATTTCATGTTTCAAGAGATTTCTTCGGAAAAAATACAAATTTATAAAAAATACTAAAATTATAAAATTTAAACAATCTAATGCAAAAAAACTTCAACCGTTTTTCCTATTTAGTATTTCCACGCATAGTTCAATCTTCGATCATAATTTTACTTCAATATTTCAGGGTATAATGTATTGTTTAATTTTTGATTGGGAAGAAAATGGCGGATGAACATTCCCAGATGAAATTATTAGAGCCTTATCTAGGCTATTTATTTCATTAATTGAAAACAACTTTTATCTAAAAGTTTGCAAAATTTATAGCACTATTCTATATCTTAATCCCAACTTTACAGAGATATCATTATTAATGGTAGATACTTACTATAAAATGGTTGATTCATTCTCGACTGCCATGGATTCATTTTCAATGGTGCACTGTAATGCTGCCTAGTAATAAGATTCTGATCAACTGTTTGAGCAACACGGTTAGCGGACGGATTTTCCACGCTGTTTTTATTTGTGTAAGGTGCATTTATAGGTTTTAGAATCGTGTCTTCAATAGCCGTATTACGACCGAGAGCATTATTTTCATTAGTGTTACGTTCCACCACTGATCCGCCGTCGTCTATGGACTTTTTTGGAGATACTTGTATAACTAAAAAAAATTAAATTACATCAGGGATTGAAGGTACTTTTTTTCAAACCATTTTTAAAATAATTCATAAATAACTACTGAAATCCTCAAACAATTGTTCGAAATTATGAAAAACAAACAATTTTTGTTTAATAATAGTATAATTTTTCTAAATCTAACACAATCTAACTATTTGAATTTTTTGGACAAATTTCAACAACACCATCGTGTACAGCCCGCGAAACAAAACTTGAAGAACACTCAACCAGGAGAAAATTACCTATGAATGAAGCAAGTGTGCTGTAGTCGAATTAAAATTTTTATGATAAAAAGGATGAGTTAAAGTCAAAACATACTACGCCTATACATATAGTCATTTTAATTATGAAGTAACATCCACTCATCAGTTCTATTTCCCTGAAAATTTTTCAAGTAATGAAAAATGATTTGACTTTTTCCTGGTAGGCACAGATCATAAGATGATTTGTTATTCTGATTTTTTTGTCCTTTCATTATATTATTCTATTTAGAAGCAGTAAGAATAAATACAATAAGTTTGGTTAAAAACGAGTTTTAAAAAAATACGCTTTTACAATTTGAAAAAGTAAATAACGGCGAAAGAAAAAATAAAATTTCTCACTTTTTTCGATACAGAAATAAACAAAAATTGAAAAAACAACTGATAAAAACAGATATAAGTGTACGTGTGTGTGTGTCGTAACATGTGAAAGCAGCTCTGAAATTGGTCATCCGGTGTACTTCAACAAATTGAGTGAGTAGAATAAAAGCGTATAACTACTGTGTTTAAAGAAAAGCAATATTAACCCTCACGTACCTACCATTAGTAGGACAACCAAGTTCAGCAGCTTCATCACTATGGTCAGCACACTGAGGAATTCCGTCACAAGCATTGTAAATTGCAATACATTCACCGGATGAGTGGCATTCAAACTGGAAACGACTGCATCTACTGCTTTCTATAAACATTCAGTCACAGCTGTTAGGTCTCTCATGTAATTAATATTAGAGCAACCAAAAATGCAAATTTGCGAATTTAGTATAGTGAACTCTTCAATGTCACATGACATGACTCAGCGCAGTAAACAAGGGTACTACTCTCGACCATTCCTCCAAAAATCGTCAAAAACATTAATTATTTCGTATGTTTTAGTTCCAAGTTTGTTTTAAATTTCTCTCCACCACCAAATGTATGATTGTTTGAATGGAAGTCTACAATTTTAATTTTTCCAAATTCAAAACAAGAAACTTTCTTCTTTCATTCTTTTGTCAACTCTTTGTTCTCCCTTTTTATTAAATTTCCGCAAACACCAATACTTATCACACTGGAAAACTTACTGCGAGCCCCACGCCATAAAAAATATACTACAATTATAATCCGGAAAATACCAATTAAATTTTTAATTTCAATCCGTTATAAATTTATTAGTACGTCGTACTTCTAAACGATTCATCACCAGTTTCCTCAACATTTTTAGACGGCTCTTGGAGTGGTTCGTTGATTTTTGCAGATTGCTGGTCTCCAGCTGATCCTATTTTTATAGAGGGGTGGCAATTTTTCGCTTTTGTTCCATTTTCACCCTGCCTAGACAGAAGATAAAAAATTTATGTATGTTAGGAATCAATTAGATCCTCTTCAAACAACACGTGCATGAATAACCACTGAAGAATAAAGTACCTCAAACTAATGAGCTCGCGTTCATGTTGAGTAAATTGTATTTCATCTTCTAGAAGCAGCTGTGGCCTGCTAGCTATAAAAACTGCACTACTGTAATTATGGTGACGAGTAAATTTACATTTAAAATTATCAGAAGAGCCACATTCGAACAAATAACAAGTTCCTTGTTGCTGAAAAAGAAGGAAAAAAAAAAAAAACGCGAAATCAAAAAACTTCACGTCAAAATATTATTTTCATGCTCATATATATTGCAACATTTAAAGTGTGATACCTAATATATTTATGACAAAGCTGACTCCATTTGGTAATTATTAGAAAGTCGATAAATTACTCCTCTAAACAAGTCCTTCAAACTTTCGCGAGTCACGTTTGAACATGATAGATGAGAACAGAGGACTATTATTCATAAAAATATATATATAACTCACCTGATTGAAAACTTTTTCCTCCAAAACGAATACATTGCAATTTGGAGTATGGCAACAGAATTTAACACACTCATCCTTCGACATTACGTCCTTGCCATTCAAATATTTCGCCCCCATTTTTTTCGACTCTTCTGTCCTGATAATCTTATCCTGGTGGATTTCAAAATTTCGAGCACATGAACGAAAGTCATCGTATTCCTGTCGTTTGAATACATTTCCTAAATTCTGCACTCCAGATACAATCGTATTACATGCTAATAAAAAAAACAAATAACACCACACATTATATCGAACGCTAATGAATTTTAAATAATAGAAGTTACTTCCGTGAGACATGGTAGCTGATTAAACTGAAATTACATTTCTATAAGTGTGGTCGTGGTCGTATCATTCTGGATTAATCAATATAGGTGTATGTAAGCACCGGCGCACATGCTCATTTAGTCGAAGGTACAGTTTTCCTCTGCCGTTAGTACATATATCAGACGTTATAAAAAATCTCAGGTTAAATTTAGCTTGCCCTAAAAACTAGAGACAACTAATAATTGTATAAATTTTAAAAATTGGAAAACACTGATTAATATTATCTACGATAATTTTTCATTTTGATTTTTTTAAGAATAATGTTTAACTGAAAAAACAACAAAATATACAAAATTTAAATTATCATAAAACACAAAATTGGAGTAATTTTTTCAACAATCAGTTCCGAGCTTTTATGTAATAAATATAATTGCTATGACGTCATACGAATGCTTTGGTTGTATTTTAAAAAGAGCGTTCATTAATACAATTACGGCGAAAATGACACGAATAAATTATAACTTAATCAAAATCGCATAGGTTCCAGTTTTCAATTTTTAATTATTAAAATTGGGGACATTCAAACTAAAATAAGATCAATGGAATGGAAGATTTGAAGCACTGGTCCAAAACTTTTGAATGATTTTAGTAAACAATATCTGTTGATAAATTTTCATCAGTGGGGGGATTTTACAAAATAAATTTCTTTTCACTGCTAGCAACGAAGGAAGTGGTATAACTTATTTTCAGAATCAAAGTTTGCTCATTCCTTCCCTTTTTTACCATAATTTCAAATTAATGCCGACGATTTTGTAAGATAAGAACAAAAAAGAAAAGATTCCTCAATAACTTCAGAGACACAACTAATATTTTCATTTTACCTAAGAAAATGTTACTGCTATAAGCTGACCTTCTGACCACAACAAACGTTTGGAAGTATTGTAATAGCACTATACATCGGAAGATTTTCTCTCCTGAGATACGTTATATTTTCAGTTTGATGAGAATACAATGAGATGGAAATTTTATTGCAGAAAACAATGATTCATAAAAAAATTCGAATAAACTAAATAATAAAAACAGAAAATATTTATTTTACACCAGCTAAAACCATAATTTACAAAACCCAATTATTCGTGTTAAACATTAAAATCAAAATAAATTTAAAGAAATAAAAAAATAAGACGAGGAAAAACGAAGAAAACTGGAAAAAATTATACTAGCGAGTAACACCCAAGGTTAAATGAGTACAGTATTCGTTCCGGAAAGCGGAAGGGGGAGTCACAAAACATGAACAGGTTTAATAATTAATTCGATTAATTTAAACGGAATACGAATTCGGATGCTGTTTGGAATGCGAAACCTTTCAATATAATATTTAGCAGATGGCTAACTTGGAAACATAATCTACAACTGCTGAAAAGCAGCCATTTTAGGTATACCAAAAAACAAAAAAAAAACATACAATCAGGAAAGCGGATGGACCAAAAAAACAAGGAATATTGAGAGAACACACACACTAAAATCTAATAATTCTTTTCATATCTTTCAAGATTAAAATAGGCATATGGTAAGTCTTACGCATTATAAACATATTAAAAGTAAATGCCTTGACCATTTTGTTGAATATGTTACAATTAAAATCATTCGCTACTAGTTCGCAGCACATGTGGAATGTTCCCAACAACCCCCAACCGCTTCTTTACATTGTGATTTTCTAAAATAAGAAAAAAGCTGGACTAACTATAAACGAGCTAAAACGGTTGAGGGTGAATTCTGTCAATCTTGGCAAACTTGAAGCGCTTCTTCACGTTCTTCTAACAGTTCTTGCATGGTTGCATCCAACTTGCTGCGCATAAAGTCGTCTACTTCCAGATCCTGTTATAAAAAATTGATACTTTCTCAATCGGAAGCAGTTGATTCACACGTAGATGAAATAAAACACATACAAATGTACTACCTGAACTATTTTCCATTTCTTTTTTTCAATGATGACGGGAAAAGAGAAAACTATGTCTTTAGCTATTCCGTAAGAGCCATCCGAAATAACACCCATAGATACAAATTCACCTGGAGGAGTACCTAACCACAAATCTCTCATATGATCAACTGCTGCTTTAGCCGCCGACATGGCAGATGAATTTTTTCGAGCATTTATCACAGCAGCTCCTCGAACTTGAATAGTCTATAATGAATTTAAACAATTTAACACTGAGCACTGATAATACTTGAATTGTAACAATTAATTAACCAAGACAACGAAAGAATAATCTATCAAAATAAATTCTTTACATAATATGTAATAAAAACCCTGAAGCACCGCGAGCGGCGCTTTGGCTTGTGTTAGCCTGATAATACTGATCAATTCGTTATTTCCATAAAAACACCAAAACGTTTTATTGGCGCATGCGCATTTTTCACTAAATCTTCTCCGCAGGATTTAGTTTTTATTCATTTATTACATGAATTTATGAAAAACTGCGTTATTATTGACTATATTCTAGGAGTAAAACCGTTCACGTCTTATAATAAAAAAATTCAGAGAAAATCTATTCTAAAACCCTAAATCATTCCATTCCAAATTAACTAACACAAAATTACGTATTCGTTGGCTCCACCTTTAACAGCCATGTATGATCACATATCAAGGAAAAAAATCTAACGAATACCCACTATTTTATCCCCACAAAATTGGCAATCATTAACTAAAGTTATAGAAATTATAGACATGGGAAGGGGAATATGAAAATTCAGGGTGATATAGCAAGAAATTAAACTTAAAAAAAAAAGTAAATTTATTCGAACCTTAATGAAATCGCCTCGTAGGTATTCGGTATTCTTAACAGCTTCATAAACTGGGACTGAACCTTTTGGTAAAGTAACACAGGCACTGCTCACACTAGGAAACTGAGTAGAGGAATGATTTCCCCAGATAATTGCGTTTTTAATTTTGTCTGGTGTAACATTAACTAGCTTCGCAATATTCGCTTTCGCTCTGTAAATTAAATTAAAAAAAATATTATTAAACATACAGCAACTAAAGGCTGAACGTTCAGAAAACTAAGTAAACGTGAAACCTGTTTTGATCCAATCTGGTCATCGCTGAAAAATTTTCTCGCGGTATTGAGGGCGCATACTTCGAACAAATAAGGGCATTCGTATTTGCAGGATTTCCGACGACCAAAACCTTAACGTCCTTCTTGGAGTACTTATCTAGGGCTTCACCCTAATAGCATACAGTGGAATTGATCAAAGAAAATATTACTGAAGAGCAAAATCAAAAAGTAATATCGTACCTGCACTTTAAATATTTTCACATTCGCTTGCAGCAAATCTTTTCTTTCCATTCCTTGCTTACGAGGCATGGATCCCACCAAGAACGCAGCATCGACATCTTTGAATGCTTCTTCTACTTTATCTGTAGCGACAATACCTGCGAGATTTCATCAAAAAATTGATAGAAGAATTATCACATAGTGAGATAGGTAAAATTTTTTTCTGTTGGATATCAATATCGAAGCCATGTTCCCCATTGAGGTCGGCAAGAAAAACGACTTATTACTCACATCTATTTTGTAGAGAATATTAATTTAAGTTAAACCGAACGTTGAATAGAAATATCGATAATTTCAACTTTCAACCCTCAGATTGAGATTACAGTAAGATCACGATTCAAGCTACAAATGTCAATTCATGCTGAAATATCTTCTGAATTAAGAATATTCAAATCATGAGAAACGCATTCAAACAATGTTCAAAAAATTCTCGAAATTTTTAATTTCAATGAATATGTATTGCGTAGGGCTAATCAACAAATACCAAACTGAAGATGCAATGGGAATGAATGAAAAACAGATAGAGAGGTAATCAGTTCGATAAAGGTCAAGTAGATAAGAAAACGACGATATAAATGATAATTACTTACATCAAAGCTAACTTCATTTATTAAGCCCTGAAGTAAAATAAAAATCGGTTCCTCAATGCAGCTACCAACTTCAATTTTTTAACACTTATTCAAGCATAACTTGAGAAAAAATGACGAAAATTATCAGAAATTTATGAATTATGAAGAATTATATTTTTGGGAATGAAGAATTTGAAAATCAACTTGAAAAACTTCAGTTCTGTTAAAAATCGTTTCCTCGCTTATCAGTTTGCAACGTTGCGATTTTCACTTCATTCCTTGATAAATGAAATTGGCTTTGTCTACATAAATGAAGTTGACAAAATAAAAATGGATAGGAATTGAATAACACTAACGATAAAGATGCTGGCATACTATTATTGCTTTCAAGTAAAATTAATAAAGAAACAAAACGAAACAAGAAAATAATTACAGAAATCAACTTAGGGTAAAAAAAAAAAAAATGAAAATGAGATTCTGCATGCACAAAACCTCGAGTCACACACAATCGACCATTCTTTAAAAGAATATTATTGTTGGAAACTTTCATATTTAAGAAGTATTAAAACTTTAGATTCATATATTTTTAATGAAAAACATAAAAATTAATAATAAGTTTTGTGAATCACTTCATTGGCTAAGATATGTTTGCCGGTTATAAATATATTTTATAACCATACATCTCATAGAAACAACTCAAAAACGACATATTTGTGCAACGTATTTTCGCAGAAAATAGCTTGAACCACACTTGGGCATAGAATGAAGACCAAGCATGTTTCTTTCTACTCTCGAAACTAATACTAGAATATTAACCTTGAACTAAAGGTAAAGCGCAATCCTCAATTTCCATTACGACTCCTTCAAGAATTCCCATTGCCGGCGCGATATCCAAGAGATGTAATACAACAGGCTGCGATGGTCCAAATACATCTCCTTTGCCAATCTGTAATATGAGCGAATAGGCAATTTGGCCAGCAGCTCCGGTAACAAGAACACGGACAGGATCCATCTGAACACAAAAAAATTCAAATAATTACAATTATTTATGCATCAAGTACTAAACCACTAATATTCTAAAGCAGGTACAATTCGAGTAACCAAATAAAACAGAAAAGTCGTTTCAATGTTATCCGTAGTGACGTATTTCACAATTTCGAATCATATAGATGTATATGTAATAAATCACTGAAGGGCAATAACTAGATGATACAGAAACTTTCGACAGAAATTCTGATTTAAATACGAACGTTTCTACTTACTTCAACAATAGTAGACTGAACGAAATGGAAATTTGAAGTTTTGGAATAACGAAATATTTTAATTTGCCACAATTAAACAATTCAACTTTGAAGCAAGTTCTAACCGAAACATTACCTACGAGTACTATATCAGCTTACGAAAATTATAATGCATAAAATCATAAAATGCTCAATGCCTAAGTAGAATTCAACGCCAACGGTAGCACCCACGTTCTTAACCTAAAATTTTTAGACAATTTGACACTGACCTTCAAAAGTCAAACCTCCAAACAGTCGCAGCTAGAAACTAGTGATGGGTAGTTCGTTCACGAGTTAGTTCTTTTGAACTAATCCTAGAAGTGAACTAATCGATCATTTAGTTCACTTCCAAATGAACTAGTTCATTAGTTCTTTTTTTTTGATAGTTCTTAGTTCTTATCAGTTTACTATACTCAATCCGTTGATGGAACTGAAATTGAAGTAAGTAGCAGTCGATGAGTGAGTCAAACAATTAACCAATAGTTCTAGCATGAATTTATGAATACGAGTCGATCATAATATCATATAATAAATTAATTGATTTAAATGATATGAGCCAATCATGAATCAGCTGATTGAAGTCTGAAGTGATCGAGTTGAAAAATTTACTGAACTACTGAACTAATTGAACTAGTTCAGTGAACCAGTTCACTTTGGTGAAGCAGACTTAATGAACTAAATCTGAAAACTGAACTAAAATTCCCATTTCTAGTAGAAACTGTTCATGTGATGTGAGGCGTACAGAACGAGGACCGAAAGAACTTGAGACTTTTTACTTTAACGACATTTTATTAGCGACTAAAATATAAATTACAACTGAAATATGAAATGGCGAAGCAACAGCGTTATCGGATCGAGAATGGTAGGGGAAGCACTTTGTGATGAGAGTGTACGTATGACATATATATATATAGAATATGATCGTGATGATGATGAAGAAAGAGAGAAGGTGGGATTTCGTATCAACACCCCCCTGAAATTTTACCGATCGAGTTCTTCATCATGTTGTACGCTGAAAATGAACAAAAAATATCAAGTACAAAATGATATATGCATAATAATAAAATAAAAAATTTCAAAAATAAAAAAAATAAAAATATTGACATCGTATTGTTTGAATATTATTATGGTAACTTTGGTTCCTAAAAAAAAAATTTTGCTGTGCTGTGCTTCGAGAATAAATAAAATAATTGCGTAAAATAAATAAATAAATATGGTAACATGCATAAAATATGATATAAAAAATGGTATATATGTGAAAAGCAAAAAAATATTAAAAATATAAAATTGGTAACATGCAAAAATATTAAAGGATTATAGGTAACATATTATTCATTCATCGTATATTTCGATTAGAAAAAGAATCAGAAAAGGAATTCGAAAGAAAAAAAAAATATTCACGTATACATATTACATTAAAGAAAAATAAGAAAAATAAAAGAATAGACGAAGGTATTTCCGATTACGAGTTCATTGAATTTAAAAGAACGTTATGTTTCGTATTTTATCTTAAAAGTGTGACATGAAAAAGATTGTAGAATAATATACGTTGCATCGCTTATTATCTTTCGTGTATTGCTATTGTATTTGAACTGGCGTTTAACATGTTTTTCGATAAGGCAACCTTCTTTCGATTTATCATAATTGCGGTCATGTAATGGGTTTAATCTTCATTGTGTTATTGTTAGAGGATTTCCTTTCTTAAAATTGTGTGGGAATATTTCGTGTATTTCTCTCACGCTTGTTTGAAAATGTATAGGGTTTTTATTATTCGAATTGTAGGGTTTTTTCTTGTTCGATTTTCTTGCTTTTTTCATTGTTACTATTTTCAAGAAATCGAGCATTTATCTCTTGCAAGTATTTTCTAGTAAATGGTATTGTTAAGTACTCCTTTTTGCAATAATTGAAGGTCAATTCTTAAGCAATTATTTTCATGTTACGACTTATGTTTTGGACTTGGGACGACTTGTATTTTGAAATATAAAATTTTGAAACATATTGTGACTTTGAAATAAACAAATTTTTTATTATATTATGTGTAAATATTTGTTTCGTTCAATACTTTAATAATTATATTTTCAAATTTTGAACGATCCAATGATTTTGTCAAAATATCCGCTAATTGATTTTCGGAGCTCACAGTTCTAAAAAATATTATTTTTTCTTCAAATGCTTCTAAAATTGAATAGCATTTGATCATTAGGGCTCTCGATTTTTGCTGACTATCCCCCGAACATATTTTTTGGGTTGAAATATTATCTTCCATTACATCCACAATTAATTTTTCTCAAAAAATTTTGTAATTCATATATTGTATCACTTTTATGGTGTCTAGTGTGTCGAAGACTGCAATTATTTCAGCCGCAGTACTCGATGATGCATGGATAGTTTGCTTGGAGCAATTCCATTCCACCAAGTCTCCATAAGAAAATAACATAAATCCAGTTATAGATTTCCCCTTTTTAAGATTAGTTAATTCTATGTTTGTGTCATCGACTTGGGGCGCATAAGAGGCATCAATATAAGCCTGTATACCATCCCCTTTTGATCTATATATTATATTATAATTTTTTGTGGTATTAACATATCTAAATATTCTTTTAACATAATTTTTTAGAGTATTTTGGAGTTATTTTGAAAATGTGAGAAATAATTAACTGGGAATAATATATCCGGTCTTGTAAGTCTTGCTAAATATAGCAGTCCACCTATCATTGACCTGTATTCAGTGTCATCTCTACCATTTTCTATTTTATCTATTTTTAAACTTGTCTCCATATGGGTGTTTGTATTTTTTAATTCCGAAATTCCAAATTTCTTCAACATTTTATTTATATGTTTGTATTGTGAGAGTATTATTGTGTTGTTTTCGATATTTCTAACTATTTCTAAACCCACAAAAAATCTAGGATTATTTATTATAGTGATTGTGAAATCTTTCTGCAATTCCTCATTTATTTTAGTTATGGATGATTGCGAATTCGATGCAATTAATATGTCATCCACATAGGACAAAAAATATACTTTTTCTTCATTATTAATTATGGTGTAAAAACATCTATCACTTTTTGTTTTAATAAAGCCCATATCCCTTACTTTTGTATCTAATAGGTCGTACCATGACTTGCTGGATGTCTTTAATCCATAAATCGATTTCTTTAATTCCAATACCTGATTCGAGTTAATATTTATACCCTCAGGTCTCCTCACAAAAATAGGTTTGATTATAGGTGAATTCAAATATGCAGTTTTTACATCATACTGTACCATTATTAATTTTTCCTTATTAACTATAGATAATAATGATCTTATAGTTCCTATCGATGCTACTGGGCCATGGGTTTCAGCAATGTTATATTCGGTTCGATCTTTAAAACCTCTCGCTACAAGTCTTGCTTTTGGTTTTGGATTTCCAAACTCATCAAATTTAATTGTGAAAATCCATCTTGTATCAATAAGCTTTTGGCAGTCATAGTCTACTATTTCCTATACCTTCATGTCATCGAGAGAATTAAATTCGTCATTTATGGCCCTGATCCAATCTTCCCTAAATGGGTTCGTTTCTATTTCAGTAAAAGTTTTCGGAATATTATCTTCTATATATGCTTTACCGTATTTTACATTAATGTTCATAATTATGGGGTTAATTATCCCTAAATCGTATTTATAATCTGATGATTTTATTGTTAATGGTTTATTATTTATCAATAGTGATTTTATATTTTGTGTTTCATCCATTTTAACATAACATGAAATGTACGATTTTGTATTGTAGGGGTCTTTGAGACAGTATCCCGTATTTGTATAGCCCATCATTATATTTTTCTCCGCCCTATGTGCCAATTTCGGGTCAATTTTATTCTTTGATTTGGCTTTTGCTTTTGTAGCATTCTGTTTCCTTACTTCTATGGGAATATGCCTATAAGTTAACGCTTCAAAAACCTTAAGATTTCTTAAATTTGGTTTTATTCCATAGAACAGTTCATAAAATGTTTTAAATCCCTCATTTGCCTTCGTAGGTGATCTATTAATCAAATAAGCCGCTGTTACTACAGCATAGGACCAATATTTTATATCAAGGTTGGCATCGATTAACATGGCCCGTACTCTCCTCATTAAAGTTTGATTTTGCCTTTCGGCAACACCATTCAATTCTGGAGAATATGGTAAAACATAATCCATTGTTATTCCAACCTCATTACAATAATTTATTATTTTTACATCGGTATATTCCTTGGCATTATCACATCTTATAGTTCCTATGGGATATTCAGGAAATTTATTTTTCATAGATATTATAATATTTTTAAATTCATTTGTGACCTGGCTTTTATTAGCTATAGGCATGACAAATGTGTACTTGGAAAAGTGATCTATAAAAGTTAAAATATATTTTTGATTCGCCACAGAGGGCGTAAATGGACCCATAATGTCTGAGGACGCTATTTCCAATTTTCGAGTTGGCTTAGTTCTAATACCATTATGACCCAATCTCGAATTATTGGCAATACAACATATTTGGCAATTTACAAAATCCTCATCCTTAAAATTCAGATTTTCGGGAATGCCAACCGCTAAAGTTTTTAACTTTTGCAGATATCTGGCATTTAAGTGTCTAAGTCTCCTATGTATTATCAATTTTTTATTTATATTATTATTTATTTGTGGTGTATTAATATTATTATTTTCATTATTTTCAATTATTATTTCATTATTTTTACCCCCCTGGGGTGGTTCAATATTAATATCATCTTCTTGAATTTCCAATTCTACTGTAAAGTCATCCCATTCATCGTCTATATTTTGAGTAACGGGGGCACATATTATATTCGATTCAGTATTATTAGTATCATTTATTATTATTTATTTTATTTTATTATCATTTGCAATATTATAGTATATATAGAATATTCCTTCTTGTTTTATTGCAGTTATAATTATTTCTGCATTCTCAATAAAATATATATTCGCTATCTCTTTTTGTTGATCGATATTAATTATTCCTGTATTTGTAATTTTTATGGCTGAAATAATATCTAAATTCAGATCTGGCACATAATGAACATCGTTTAATTCTATCAATGACTGAATTTTGTTAGAATTTTCGACTTTAATCACCATTCTACCCGTGTGAGTGGCATATAAAAAAGTGTTTCTTCCAGAACATTGCAATTTGACTAGTCACAAATTTTTTAACATCAACTAATTTATTTAAATAAGATGTTAGATGTACCTCTGCAGCTCCATCCAAAATTGCTCTGTGATTTAATATTTCGTAATTTTCATTATTATTATATTTATTATTATTAATTAATTCATTTAATAACCATTCATTATTATTTTTGTTGAATTTTTTGACCATGCAAGACATTTTCAATTGCTGTTCTGCATTCTCTTTTTTATTAATATTTTGTTGATTTGCATTTGTTTTTGGAGGATAATTTCCTTGATTATTATTAAAATTATCATTACTATTATTTGTTTGAGGATTATTATTACTACAATTTTGTGCTATGTGTCCAAATTGCCCACATTTGTAACATTTTGGATTATTCTGACTATAATTCCTACCATTGCCTCTATAATTATTACTTTTATAATTATTACCTCTATAATTCGAATTACCTCTATAATTGTTTCCTCTATAATTTCCATTATTATTATTCCCATTGTTGTTTGAATTGTTATTTTGGTTCTGGTTTGATTCATTATTATTGCCATTACCATTATTATTAAAATTATTTCGATTACCATTTGTATAACCATTGCGACCATTGCCATTTCCTCTATAATTGTTTCTACCTCTATAATTATTATATCTACCCCTATAATTATTTCTATTATAATTACCGTTATTATTTCTATAATTATTGCTTACTTGGTTACTATTACCATTTTGCTTTTTTAATGTCTGATCCCTGAATTTCTGGTCAGAGTCTTCCCTTAATATTCTCTTAAAGTTATCCAAATTTTTTTCTCCTGAAGGTAAATTTTCATATTGTATTTTTGCAATTGCTTGCTCGTAGCATAAGGCTAATTGCAAATTTTCTAATTCTTCATTCTCTGTGACTTCTTTACCACTATCTCTTACATCAGTCACTAATTCATCCCATTTTTTTAGAAAACCTTTCATATTTCCACCAGGTTGAAATCTAAACTCCATCCATTTTGCCTTTGCCATATTGGCTGTGACTGAAGTTTTCATACCATAAATATTATCTAACTTTTTCAACATCAATATCACTGTATTGCAGTCCCTTATTTGTTTTGTTATCTCATTCGACACTCTTTCTAATATAAAAGCTTTTGCATTGTCTTGCATTTTGCAATGACCTATCATATCTTTTTCGGGACGGAAATTTAAATCATCAATATGATTAATATATAATTGAAGGAATTCGTGCTCTCTGAAAATATCATAATATCCAGCTCCCCTATTAGCCGAAATAATCATTCTACGCCAGTCTAAATAATATTTTCCATTAAATACCTTTCCCAATGGCGCTTGTATGGGTTTAATTTCATTTTGGGATGCCATATTTTCTTTAATTTTACGAAATCCTAACACACTTTTTTCTCTATTAATAACAGCTATATATTTCTTATTTTCTAGGGATTCATTTTCGATTTCCTTAATTAAATTTTCTTTTTCACTATTTCCTTTTTTACCTTTATCGTTATTATCCAGTTTTATTATTTAATTAATTAAAGAATCTATTCATAAATTTCTCTTTCGATTTATCAGAACTATAAATTCTGTTCGAAAAATAATTTACTGAAGATTCTGAAATTCTAATATATTTAAAACTGCTAATTTCTTCAATTCTTCCTGATATATCTATTACAAATGATTCCAAAATTATTTCTCCTGTGAAATATTTAACATGGGGTAAATTATACGTTTCCAATTTTACATCAACAACTTTCTCACCTTCAAACTTTTTTATTAATTCTATTAACTCTTCCTTCTCAATATTATATTCTCCAATTTTTCCTTCAAACAAATTTATTGTAGGGGGCATAAATAATTTTAATATCTTCTAATTTTTCCTTTTTGCAGACTCAGTTCAAAATACAATTATACAAATACGAAAAATAATTAGCTTCAATGAATATTACCTTTACAAAAAAATTTTACTTTTACTTTTATTTCTGTTGTGCTGACGAATGATTCCAGTTTTCTTTACTCCGCTGTCCACCGTCGTACTACCTGCTTCAATTAGGTTTGGAGTTGGCCGAAAAATTGGGTCTTCGATGTGTGGATCTAAGATGAGTCCTCGATGACGGGAGCAGGTTTCCTTTGGCTGTTTACTCGATCTCTTTGGCGGTCCTTTCTGGATTTGGCGTTCGATGACTTCCAGGATTGGCTGTTATTAAATCGGGAACTTCAGCTTATAATTTTTGATTTAATTTTGAATTTTTTCAAAATTTTTAATAAATTAAAATTCGAGTTTAAACTTCTTGAAAAAGACGGTAAATACTTCGTGTATTAATTAACAGAAAACATGAAAAGATTTTCGCACAACAGTAAATAAATTCAAAAATTATTTCATCAATTTAAATTTTCTAAGTCTCTCCTCAAAGTTCTACTGTAGCGATGGCTACCATGATGTGAGGCGTACAGAACGAGGACCGAAAGAACTTGAGACTTTTTACTTTAACGACATTTTATTAGCGACTAAAATATAAATTACAACTGAAATATGAAATGACGAAGCAACAGCGTTATCGGATCGAGAATGGTAGGGGAAGCACTTTGTGACGAGAGTGTACGTATGACATATATATATAGAGTATGATCGTGATGATGATGAAGAAAGAGAGAAGGTGGGATTTCGTATCAACATCATGAGTAGTGAAACTACCACTAATCTTCAAAGATATAATATTATCTAATATGATAGAGAATACTAAATAATAGTGGTTTTGGTGTCGCACCAATGGATATCGCTGCTGACGCCAATGTTTTGCTTTCTAAAAATCTGATTGAAAGAAAAAATCGCCAGTGCATTTGTTTATAAACACTGGCGTACAAATTACCCCATTCTGAAGAACCAGATTATTCTGATAGATTCTGATTGATCAATGTCGATTGATATGAGGTCATTTTCACACCAGTGTACCCGTGCTCAGTGTAGATACTAATGATAGTGGATCCCATTGTAAAATACCAGCGTGTCGTCTCTATCATGGGTGTGTTTGGAAACTTCAACCAAGCAACCACTTTACAAACATAAAATTATTTAATGTACTCTATCTGTGCTCTGACTACGCCCAATTCACATTTTTGTCATTCAGAAATTCACTCAGGTTGACAGTGGGCGTGGACAACCTTTGACCATATACAAAATGGACTGCGCATACTGATAAAATGTTGAAGGCAACCAAATAAAATGTGCATTCCATTCAAAAGTTCCTTCCCTTATTAAACTGTACTTTTCACCGAATTCATCTATGAATTCTCTTCGATACGTCGCCATTAAATTAATTAGGATTCAGCGACGAATCAAGGAGAATTCATTTACAAATATTAAAAAGGAATAAATGACGCTATTTAATTTTAAAAACACTTTCATTTTATAAAATGACAATGCAAATCCCTCCAAATTATTTAATCAATTGACGTATGATATTTGATAAATCCTGAAAAAAGGGAACTTTTGAATGAAATGTACTCCCTCATGGTGTCTCCATATAAGCCAATGTTAATTTTATCAGTACGTGCAGTCCATTATGTATATGGTCGAAGTGGACAACTGACACTCTACTCCAGAGAAGGTTAAGATTGTCACTTCAGTTGACAAAATAGAGTATTGATGCAATTTTTGAAATAAACATTTTTCTTATCATGTTATTGTTTTTTGTAAATACTCTTGTGACAAACATTAGCTCTGTTTGATAGGATTACACTAACATACACCAAACTACACCAATAGGGATATTCCACAAATATTCATGTTAAACTTGGCGCAAAGTCACTTAACATTTCTACATTTGTGGAATCGCCCTTCTGGTGTAAGTTGGTGTAAGTTGGTGTAAGTTGGCGTAGTCCTATCAAACAGAGTTATTACCATGAAGTGCTCGTGAAATATTTGTTTAAAACCTTAATGGTAATTTATTGAATATTTTATTATTGATCTCAATTAATTTTATAAGTTAATGTAAATATGGATCAGCATTTAAAAATGATGGTGGCGGCTGTTGTGCAAAGTATTGTCGCACTTTATGAAGAGTTTAATCCATTAACATCCTCATCAGCAGGTAAAACCACAACAAATCAAGTATTAAGTAATATTATTGTTTTCACAAGTACAGTAAATCATATTTTTTATTTATTTTGAAGATGATGAATCTTCATCTGATGAAAATTGTGAGCGGAGGCCAGTAAAGAGGTGACAAAATGTTGAGCAAATGTCAATAATCCAATCATTTGTGAAGTTTATCATACCTAGATTTACAGATACCAAATTTCAGTCACATTTTTGTTTATTGGTGAATTCATCAAAATGGTTATTGAATAAAATTGCATTTTGATTGCAAAGGAAACAGAAAGTTAGGTATTTGAGTAGATGTCCACAGGAGCAGTTATTGTCAGTTTTGTGATTATTTGAAACTCCAGATAGTTTCAGGTAATATTGTTGGGATTTGAGTTATTTTTTATTAATATTTTGTGACACTCACACAGGTTGACATTGTTTTATTTTCAGATCTGTTCCCTGTAGATTTAATTTGTCTAAAGGAATGTTACATCCCTGCTTTCAGCATGTGTTGCATGCCTTGAATTGTTTGGCACCAAATGTGATTGTATGGCCTAATACTGAGAAGTGAAAGCTCATTTCAGAAAAATTTGAATGATTGGGTGACTTGAAAGGGGTTATTGGAGCTGTTGATGGAACTTACGTCAAAATAAAGGAACTAACTGACAACCCACAAGTGTACATAAATCACAAATGTTTCTATGGTATTATGTTATAAGCAATCTGTGATGATAATTGGCAGTTCATCGATTGTTTCGCAGGATATCTTAGTTCCACTTCAGATACCTGAATATTTAAACAATTGGAAATTTATAAATTAATTATTAATAAGGAATCAGACTATTTTTTAACCTATGAATACATTATCGATGATAAAGCTTACAAAATAAAAACTTTTTATGTTCCACCATATACAGAGGGACGTAATTTTACAGAATGGTAGTGAAAGTTCAACTATCTACTTGCTAAGACTCAGCAAGTCATTGAACGTGCATTTGCTTTATTTTTTGGTAGATTCCATACATTCAAGGATTTTGATATGAGCCCCACAGATCTCATCCCTGCTTCTATAATCGCTGCATGTGTTCTACACAATATTTGTTCAAATCAACTGTCCAATATATTACATGCACAATTTAAGGTGGAAGATGTTGTGCATTTGCAACACTATGAAGTTGAGGAACATGTTAGAGAACAAATGTTGGCTCAAGATCTTCAGACAAATAAAGAGGGAAGAGTTTTTTGTGACTAGTTAGCTTTAGAAATGGGATTACTGATCGGAAATTCTATTAGATAATATTGCATAATTTGAAAATCAAAATGTTACCTTGAAAATTAGATCTCTGTCACACTGAGGAACTTTTAATCGTTTTAATGGTATTGTTTTAATGATCAGATTCAAATTGTATTGTAATTCTCAACATTGTTAATTGTTACGTTTAAATGCTTATCTTGTGTGGCTTCAAGTTCAGTCGTAATTAAATCAATTACAATCAGTTTTAAGGAGCAGTTTGGTGGTAAATATATAAAACTGACCTGGTTACTCAAACACTTAGTACCCTACACAAACTTTTTATTTATTGTTATTATGTGAGCTAAAGATGTACCTACTTAAATGAAAATGTATAAATGTATTAAATAACTTTTTTTCTGTTAACTAGTTGGTCATTATTTCATTGATCATTTACTACTTCCTTTTTACAACAAATATTCTATTATAAATGATTCAAGATGCTTTAAATTTTAGTATATATTGAATGGATGCTACTTACAACTTGCATATTTATGTTTATAGTTTTTCTGTGAAATGATTAATTTCATGTAATTTCCTACAAGATGTTGATGAGAACAGAGACAGACAAAAAGTATTTTTCAAGAACAAAAATACATTTCTTTTTACTTCGGAATAAATTGAGAAAAATTAAGTTTTCTATTTTCTTCTGTTTGACTCGGTTCATATTGAAAAAGCAGTTGCACAGCAAACCAACTGCTGTTAAGGGAAGAAAGCAGGCCTTGGGCCAAAAAGTGTGATGAGCGAAGCAGGAACAAAACCAGAAGTAGAAAGAAAAACTAATAAGATGACTTTTGTATTACCAGACAGCTTTTGAAGGCACAATTTTGCTCAGGAAAGATGAAGAGGACCACATTGATAACAATTACTGGGCCCATAACCTGTAGGAATATTGAAGACTTTTCTGCTTGAAATTAACACCAACAAAGAAACTGAATCATATTTCTTAGGACAAACTTGAATTAAATACGTATTAAGTAAAATGGTAACTCTATTATAAATTCTCATATTCACGATCTCTTTATTGAAAACATGACACATACAGTACCATGGCTGGAGATTGACTAAGTTTCACCAAAATGTGATGGTCACAAAAACTAGTCACATATTAATATCAAGGATCATATAAAATCACAGTCAAATAATTACAGCATGATTTGGACATTTGTTTAAATCTCACAATTGGATTGTATGAATAGATATTTGACATTTTCTGATGTTTAATTATGTAATTAATTATAATTGAATTATTTGGTCATAATGTAATCATTTCATTTCATCTCAAGTGCGTATATTAATTAGAGTTTTTCATATGAGGAAAAAAATATTAATTTTTCCTCTCGTCATCTTAATAAGTTGTGTAAAAGATATGAAGTAGAAATTAAGATATTTGAAGTTGAAGTTTACTTCTTATCATTAGTCCAACCTCCAACATACCAATAATAAATTGTTTGATGTAATATCTTAGACCTAGTGGAAATTCATTTTATTTATGTTGGATAAATTAGATTGAATGAATATTTTACACATATTTGTACTCAATGACATAAATATACCCTCATGTTTTTGTGAAAAAATTCTTAAAAACTTTTTTAGGGGATGGTGTGGTAAAAATTCACAACTTTGCCTCCAAGGAAGATATGGATCTCGGACTTGGATTAAAACCTTCCTTGGCACAACTCAAGTAAGTCCTGAAAATTTCACTTGATTAATTGAGCGGTTCTGAAGTGATGGGCATATAGATAGACCAACAGACATTCACATTTGTTTACATGGATATGTATATTTGTATATGTATATACACTAAAAAAACATTAGGTCAAAGGGGGAAAATGGTAACAATTGTTTTCTTTTTTCATGAAAGGCATAATTATCATCATTCCCACTTATAAACCTTTTGTGAGGTCAATTATAATTGATGTGAGGTATGCAGAACGAGGATCGAAAGAACTTGAGACTTTCTTCTTTTAAGACATTTATTTCGCGACTAAAATATATTTGACAAACGAAAAAGTAAATGGTGAAGCAACAGCGATATACGATCGAAAGTAGTAGGGGAAACACTTCGTGACTAGACTGTACATATGACATATATATATAGAATGATGTGATGATGATGATGAAGAATGAGATGAGGTGGGATTTCGTATCAACACCCCCCTGAAATTTTACCGAATAATTTCTTCATCGTGTTCCCTGAAAATGAATTAATAATTATTATTTAAAAAAGAAAAAAAATATTAAATACACAAAAAAAAAATACAAGTACAAAAAATATATGCATAATAAAAAATTTCGAAAAATATTGATATTGTTTGTTTACTATTTTTGGTAACTTAAGTTCCTTAAAAAAAATTTTTATTGCGCTGTGCTTCAAAAAATTAAAAGATGGTAAAAAAGATTTGTAATAATAAAAAATAAATAAATAAATAAGTATAAATATATGGTAACTTGCATGCAATAATGAACACTATCGTGTACGTAAATATTAAATGGTATATGTGATGTAATTTAAAAAAAAATAAAAATATAAAAAATGGTAACATGCAAAATTATTTAAAATATTTCGAATAATATATAAGTTTTCGCTCGTATAATTCGAGTCGAAAGAAAAAAAAATTCAAAAAATATTCACGAACATTTATATGACTAAATGAAAATAAAAGAAGACGAGAGAAAAAATATGACAAAAGGTTTTTCCACTATGGGTTCAATGGATTGAGTGTACGTTACGTATTTTATCTTAAATATAAACAGGAAAAAGATTGTAGAATAATATTCGTTGCATCGTATATCATCTTTCGTACGTTGCATTGTATTTGAAGTGGCGTCTAATATGTTTCGAGATAAGGCAACGTTTTCGATTTATCTTAATTTGCAGTCATGTAATAGGTTTTTATCTTTATTGTGTTTATTGTCGGAGAGTTTCTTTTCTTAAAAATTTGTGTGGGAATATTACATGTATTTCTCTCACGCTTGTTGGAAAGTGTATAGGGTTTTTATTATGCGATTTGTAGGGTTTTTACTTGCTCGATTTTCCAAATTTTTTCTTTGTTACAATATTCGAGATGTCGAGCATTTATCTGTTACAAGTATTTTCTGGTAAATGGTCTTATTAAGTATTATTTTTGACAATGATTGAAGGTTAATTTTTCAGCAAATATTTTCGTGTTATGACTTATTTTCGAACATTTTACGACTTGTACTTGGAATAGGAAGAATTAATTTTTGGACATGTATTAATTTTGACTTGAATTTCTTATTATGTGTATATATTCGTTTCGTTTAATATTTTCACAATTATGTTTTCAAATTTTGATCGATCTAATGATTTTGTTAGGATATCCGCTAATTGATTCTCAGATGTGACTATTCTAAAAAATATTATTTTTTCCTCAAAGGCTTCCAAAATGGAGTAGCACTTGATCATTAGGGCTCTTGACTTTCTTTGACTTCCCCCGGAACATATTTTCTGTGTTGAAATGTTGTCTTCCATAATATCTACTATTAATTTTTCCCCAAAAATTTCAAAATTTATATACTGCATCACTTTTATAGTATCAAGGGTGTCAAAAACTGCAATTATTTCAGCCGCGGTACTTGATGAGGCGTGAATAGTCTGTTTGCAGCAATTCCACTCCACCAAGTCTCCATAGGCGAATAGCATAAATCCAGTTATTGACTTCCCTTTATCCAGATTGTGTAATTCTATATTTTTATCGTCAACCTGGGGTGCGTAAGATGCATCAATATATGCTTGTATCCCATCCCCTTTTGATGTAAATTTGAGATTATAATTTTTGGTTGTATTTACGTATCTGAATATCCTTTTTACATAATTTTTTAAAGTATCGTTTGAATTGTTCTGAAAATGGGAAAAGAAATTTACTGGGAATAATATGTCCGGTCTTGTAAGTCTTGCCAAATAAAGTAGTCCCCCTATCATTGATCTATACTCCGTATCATCTCTGCCATTTTGTATTTTGTCAATTTTTAACCCCGTTTCCATGGGTGTATTGGTATTTTTGAGTTCAGAGATTCCAAATTTTTTGATCATTTTTTCTATGTGTTTATATTGCGAAATTATTATTGTGTTATTTTCAATGTCTCTCATTATTTCTAGGCCCACAAAAAATTTTGGATTATTTGTTATCGTAATGGTAAAATCTTTTTGCAATTCTTCATTTATTCTCGTAATGGCCGATTGTGAATTTGATGCTATTAATATATCGTCTACATAGCTTAGGAAATATGTTTTTTCTTCATTATTTTTCATTATGTAGAAGCATCTGTCGCTTTTAGTTTTTTCGAATCCCATTTCCTTTACTTTAATGTCCAATAAGTCATACCACGATTTGCTAGAAGTTTTTAAGCCATAAATCGATTTTTGAAGTTCTAGTACCTGATTTTTATTGATATTAATACCTTCTGGTCTTTTAACAAAAATGGGTTTTATAATTGGTGAATTTAGGTAGGCAGTTTTTACGTCGTATTGAATCATTATTAATTTTTCCTTATTTACGATTGATAGTAATAACCTTATAGTTCCTATGGATGCTACAGGTCCGTGAGTTTCCGCAATCCTTAAAGCCACGTGCTACAAGTCTGGCTTTAGGTTTTGGGTTCCCGAATTCGTCAAATTTTATAGTAAAGATCCACCTTGTATCTATTAATTTTTAGCAATCATAATCTACCACTTTCCACACTTTCAAATCATCGAGAGAACCAAATTCGTCATTAATGGCCTTTATCCATTCTTCTCTAAAAGGGTTAGTTTCAATTTCCGAGAATATTTTTGGTATATTATCTTCTATGTAGGCCTTATTATACTTCACTCTAACATTCATAACTACAGGATTTATTATTCCCAAATCATAATCATAATCTGCCGATTTTATTGTAAGAGGTTTTTTGTTAATTAAGAGTGATTTTATATTCTGACTTTCATCTACTTTAACGTCGCATGATATATGTGATTTTGAATTATATGGATCTCCCAGACAATACCCTGTGTTTGTGTAGCCCATCAATATGTTCTTTTCTGCCCTGTGCGCCAATTTTGGGTCGATTTTGTCTTTTGATTTAGATTTTGCCTTTGTGGCATTTTGTTTCCTTACTTCTATGGGTATGTGTCTGTATGTGAGTGCACCGAATACTTTTAGGTTTTTTAGATTTGGTTTTCTTCTGTAAAATAGTTCATATGGTGTTTTGAACCCTTCATTCGCTTTAGTAGGGGATCTATTTATTAAATAGGCTGCTGTCACAACAGCATAAGACCAGTATTTTATATTGAGATTAGCATCAATTAACATGGCCCTTACTCTCCTCATTAAAGTTTGATTTTGCCTTTCGGCAACACCATTCAATTTGGGAGAATATGGAACCACATAATCCATTGTTATGCCTATTTCTCTACAATAATTTATTATTTTTGTATCGGTGTATTCTTTTGCATTATCACACCTTATTGTCCCTATGGGGTATTCCGGAAATTTATTTTTCATAGACATTATGATGTTTTTAAATTCGTTTGTTACTTGATTTTTATTGGTTATGGGCATGACAAATGTACATTTCGAAAAATGGTCTATGAAGGTTAAAATATATTTCTGATTAGCCACAGAGGGTGTAAATGGACCCATGATATCCGACGATGTTAATTCCAATTTTCGGGTTGGTTTAGTTCTTATCCCTGTATGACCCAGTTTTGAATTATTGGCTATACAACATATTTGACAGTTTACAAAATCTTCATCTCTAAAATTAATGTTTTCGGGTATTCCTATTGATAAATTTTTTAATTTTTGTAAATATCTGGCATTCAAATGTCCCAATCTCCTGTGCATTATTAATTTTTTATTTATATTATTATTATTAATTATAGGTTCATCTGTATTATTATTTTCATTTGGTTGAGTTGTTATTTCTATTTCATTACCCCCCTGAGATGATTGGGTATTCTCGTTTTCTTCAATAATTTCCATTTCTACCGTAAAATCGTCCCATTCATCATTAATATCTTGGGTAACAGGGGCACATATTACTTTTTTTTTATCCATATAATCCTCTTTATCTATTTTTTTTTTTTTTATATCATTATTTTCGACATTATAGTATATGTAGAATATACCCTCTTCTTTTTTGGTGGTAATTATGATTTCCGCTGTTTCAATAAAATAAATGTTCGCTATTTCTTTTTGTTGGTCGATGTTGATTATCCCTGTATTTGTTATTTTTATGGCCGAGATAATATCCAAATTTAAATCCGGCACATAATGAACGTCGTTTAGTTCTATCAATGATTGAGTTTTTTTGGAATTTTTGATTTTAATGATCATTCTACCCGTATGTGTAGTATATAAAAAAGTATTTCTACCCGCACATTGTAATTTAATTGGGGTTACAAATTTTTTTACATCCATTAATTTATTAAGATCGGAAGTTAAATGTACTTCTGCGGCTCCATCAAGAATTGCTCTATTATTTAATGTTTCGTAATTTTCATCGATATTTTGTTTATTTTCATTAGTTAATTCCTTTAATAACCAATCTCCATTACTATTAAATCTTTTCACCATACAGGACATTTTCACCTGTTGGTCTGAATTTTCCTTTTTATTATTATTGGATGAATTTGAGTTTGTTTTTGGTGGATAATTCCCCTGACTATTATTCGTACTTTCATTATTATTTGTTTGAGAATTATTACTCACGCAATTCTGTGCTAAGTGGCCAAATTGCCCACACCTATAACATTTAGGATTATTTTGGTTATTATTCCTACCATTACCTCTGTAATTATTTCCTCTATAATTGGGGTTTCCTCTGTAATTATTTCCCCTATAGTTATTATTACCATTATTATTATTATTCGTATTTCCATTATTTTGGTTTTGTTCTGACGAATTACTATTATTATTATTATTGACCATTATTATTAAAACCATTTCTATTTCCATTTCTATAGTTATTATTATTATTTGGGTTTCTATAATTATTTCTACCACGATAATTATTATTATATCTGCCTCTATAGTTATTTCTATTATAATTTCCATTACCATTATTATTCCTATACGTATTATTCGATTGGTTATTACCATTATTATTCTTTTTCAAAGTTTGGTCCCTATACTTTTGGTCCGAATCCTCCCTTAATATTCTCTTGAAATTGTCTAAATTCTTTTCATTAGGGGGTAGGCTTTCGTATTGTATTTTAGCAATTTGCTGTTCGTAACATAATGCCAACTGCAAATTTTCCAATTCTTCATTCTCGGTAACTTCTTTACCACTATCTCTTACATCGGTTACCAATTCATCCCATTTTTTCAAAAATCCTTTCATGTTTCCGCCCGGTTGAAATCTAAATTCTAACCATTTTGCCTTCGCCATATTGGCTGTAACTGAAGTTTTGGTCCCATAAATATTATCTAATTTTTTAAGCATTAATATTGCGGTATTACAATCTCGTATCTGTTTTGTTATATCGTTTGATACTCTTTCTAACATAAATACTTTGGCGTTATCCTGCATTTTGCAGTAATTTAACATATCTTTATTTGGCCGAAAGTTTAGATCATCTATATTTTCTATATATGGCTGTAAAAATTCGTGTTCCCCAAAGATGTCATAATATCCCGCACCTCGGATGGCCGATATAATCATTCTACGCCAATCTAAGTAGTATTTTCCGTTAAAAACTTTTCCGAGTGGGGCTTGTATGGGTTTAATTTCGTTCGGGGATGCCATTTTTTCTTCTATTTTATAAAAACCTAACAAATTATTTTCTTTATTACTAACAGGTGTGTATTTTTTATTTTCGATTGACTCTCTTTCTAATTTTTCTATCAAATTTTTTTCCTCACGATTTTCCTTTTTATCCAGTTTTTCTAAATTTATTCAATTAAAGAATCTGTTCATAAATTTTTCTTTCGATTTAGCAGAACTATAAATTCTGTTCGAAAAATAATTTACTGAAGATTCTGAAATTACAATATATTTTAAACTACTAATTTCCTCTATTCTCCCGGATATATCTATCACAAAGGATTCTGATATTATTTCACCTGTGAAATATTTAACGTGGGGTAAATTATAAATTTCAGTTTTCAAATCAACTACTCTTTCCCCCTCGAACTTTTTCACTAATTCCTCTAAATCTTCTTTTTTAATATTGTATTCACCAATCTTGCATTCAGACAAGTTTATTATTTGGGACATATAATTTTTTATTTATTCTTAATTTCTTGGCCTCACTTCAAATACAATTACAAAATACGAAAAATAAATGATTTCAATAAATATTACCTTTACAATGATTTCACCTTACAATTTCTGCTGCGCTGGCGAACGATTTATGTTTTTTTTATGCTGTTGACCTTGGTACTTCCTGCCTAAATTTTGCTCTGAGTTGTCCGAAAAATTGGGTCTTCGATGTTGGATCTACGATGAGTCCTCGACGACGGGAGCAGGTTTCCTTCGGCTGTTCTCACAATCTCTTTGGCGGTCCCTCTGGATTTAGCATTCGATGACTTCCAGTATTGGCCGTTATTGAGTCTGGAACTTCAGCTATTCTTCAAATTTAAATTTTGATTTTTTCAAAATAAATTAAAATTCGAGTTACTTTCTCGAAAAACACGATAACTTTTCGTGTATTACTCAATAAAAAACATAAAAAATTTTACGCACAGCAGTAAATTAAATTTCAAAAAAAATAATTATTCCATCGATTTAAATTTTCTAAGTCTCTCCTCAAAGTTCTACCGTAGCGATGGCTACCATGATGTGAGGTATGCAGAACGAGGATCGAAAGAACTTGAGACTTTCTTCTTTTAAGACATTTATTTCGCGACTAAAATATATTTGACAAACGAAAAAGTAAATGGTGAAGCAACAGCGATATACGATCGAAAGTAGTAGGGGAAACACTTCGTGACTAGACTGTACATATGACATATATATATAGAATGATGTGATGATGATGATGAAGAATGAGATGAGGTGGGATTTCGTATCAACAATAATAATTCCCTGTTTGCTAGCAAATTGGGTAAAAACGAGAAAAATTCTCGATGGGCTACTTTAATTCAGGCGAATACAAATATTATTGTTCAGAAAATATGAAGTACCGTTGGAGATGTAGAAAGAAAAATTATTAAAACAACAATAGTTTAAGGCAAATTTTACATATGAAAGGTTAAAATTCTTCTGAAATGTCACTATCAAAAGTGACATAAAAATCATTAATTTATTAATATTAAAATTTAAATACCAAAAAAATGACATTATGCTACATAAGTATAGACAATTTATGTCAAGGGTACGGTGCGGAACTGCAGAACTTATAGTTTTCTAATTTCTCAAATATTTTCAAGGGAATGAGATTTTAATAAAAAATTGAAAAACTTCCGTCTCAAATCGTAATTACACAATTTTATTGTTTGAGAGGGGAAAAAAATGAAAATTCATTTTTTGTTGCATTTATGGTTTCTTTATTTCCTTTCAACTTGATAGTTAATTTATTAATGGCCGCTCCTCTAATTATCGTCCGAATGTCACTCAAAATTACAAAAGAATAATTTCATGAGTACGAGGAGTGATTTTTTGTTCAGCTGATATCACCGCATTACGAATGAAAAATGGTAACTGAAATCCATTAATCGCATTTTACTTCGCCGTACGATAGTACATTTCGTAATTAAATTAAAAAATAAATATTTCAGCGCGATATTATCTCTGTTCATATTGGCCAAGCTGGGGCCCAAATTGGAATCAGCTGCTGGGAATTGTACTGTTTGGAGCATGGTATCGACCCGTGTGGTTACATGGTCCCTATGATGCATGACGACTGCGCTCCCATAGATAATAATTACAATACTTTTTTTCATGAAACAGAAAGCGGCAAAAATGTTCCTAGGACGATATTTATCGACTTGGAACCTAGTGTTATTGGTAAGGTACAATATACACATTATCTCTTTTAGAGGCGAATAGTACAATATTTTATTTGGTAGTAAGTACATATGATATATAAGTAAATAGATAATGGTCCATTTGTTTAATGATTTGTGAGTATACAGATGATATTAGGACAGGACCCTTCCGAGGACTGTTTTATTGCGACCAATTGATTCATGGGAAGCAAGATGCCGCCAATAATTATGCGAGAGGCTACTACACCGTAGGAAAGGAAAAAATAACTAAAGTAGTCGAAGAAATAAGAAAACAAACCGAAAATTGCTGCTTACTTTCTGGATTTTTAATATATCACTCTTTTGGTGGAGGCACTGGATCAGGATTTACCTCTCTTGTTATGGAGGCTTTGGCAGCTGAATATCCAAAAAAAAGCAAACTACAGTTTATAATTTATCCGTCACCAAGGGTAATTTATTAATCATTATAATTTATTTAATTTTAGTGTGCATGCTTCATATTTTTCGGTTTATTTCAAGACCTGACGAGGATAAATATTCTTCCTCACACACAATTTTGTTCTAAAACTTACTATTTTGAAAATATTAGAAATACGCAAAGCTTTTAATAAAAACTTGAGTCTTTTGAATATTTCTGGCACCACTCGAGTATAAATTTCTTCTCGAGCCCTCAAAAAAATCGTACAAGTTATTCAGGGTGATTTCGTTAATTTTTGGTGCAAGAATAATTTCATCTTTTTCTGTTGTCGTATGATTGTACGTTTGATTGCCTCAGCGCAAGAGTCTCTACCATTAAATATAGTAAATAAAATATATTTTAAAAAGTAGTTTTTCTATTTTAAAAGGGCTTAGGGTACGTAATTATTTTACCTACCCACTGCAGGATACATTTTATGTCGAAGTAGGGAAGGTGATAATTGATGCTGTAGTCAATAGTTCACCATACCATGAATTTTTCAAACACATACTGGAGCACCAATAAAATCGCTATTTTGGGTGTGGAATGTGGCGGTTGCCGGTCTCGAACTCACAACCTTTCAACTATAAAGGCCAGTATTAAATCACTACCAACACCATGCAGCCCACAGAAATAAAGTTGATTTTATGGGGTTAAATTCGTGTTTTGCATTCATTCTTCCGAGCTTAGATTAAGAGCATTAAAAATATTTGCCATGAAAAAATCAAGAAAAGTTCTGCAGTTCGATTGTTTATTTTTGGGGATGAGGGAGCCATTAAACGTAAGTCACGGTTCATAAATTGGCATTGAAACTGGCCATCGAGATAAGAAATTGATTTCCGAATATTTTGAGCATTCAGGGACTATTATCATAAATGCAAATTTCACTTTTTAAATCATAATTTTTCACTATCTGTACCATCCACCGTTATCTTCAAATTTTGCAGCTGTCTGCAGCCATCGTTGAGCCTTATAATTCTATTCTATCCTCACATTCCACCATTGAATACGCGGATTGCGCCTTCATTGTCGATAATGAGGCTATATACGACATCTGCGCCACGAATCTCGAAATTGACCGTCCTTCGTACATACATCTGAATCGGATTCTAAGTCAAGTTATATCCGCCATCACCGCATCTTTACGATTTGATGGCATAATCAACGTCGATTTGACCGAATTTCAAACCAATCTTGTACCTTATCCACGAATTCATTTTCCTCTAATCACGTACTCGCCATTTGTACCAGCTCACCAGATGGATCGAGGTGAATTGTCCATCTCAACCATCACGAACGCATGTTTTTCATCCAATAATCAACTTGTAAAATGCGACCCAAGTAACGGCAAGTACATGGCCTGCTGTTTGTTGTACAGAGGCTGCATACCACCGAAGGATGTTAGCGATGCCATTTACACCATTCGTAAAAAAGGTATTATGAAATTCGTCAACTGGTGTCCGACAGGCTTCAAAGTCGGAATCAACTATCAGCCTCCGATGTGTCCAACTGGAAGTGGATTGGCGAATGTGCGAGCAGCGGTATGCATGCTCGCCAACACCACCGCCATAAGGGAAGCGTGGTCCAGATTGAATAAGAAATTCGACATGATGTACAAGAAACGAGCGTTCGTCCACTGGTACACGGGCGAAGGGATGGATCAGGGCGAGTTCAGCGAGGCCAGAGAGGATATATCAGCTTTGGAAAAAGACTACGAAGAAGCCGGTAAGGATTCCCCTGATTCGCCAGCGCAGTCGTCGATGACGAAGTCAACATCGACTTCTCGCAGCACTCCAAGAGCGACAGCAACCAGAGGTAAGGAGACTACATCCAAACCGAAAAGGAGGTGAAGTAAATGAGCACATCCGCAGTGACTTCACGTCCATCATTTCTTCGTTCGCCGATTCATTGATGATTCATAAAATTTTACTTTCTAATCACATATGTTATTATGTTTTACCTCTTATGTACATTTTTTTAACGACAAATATCGCTAAAAATTTTTTTAGGAACAAGATAAAACATACTTTGAAAGCATATTTATTTAAATTATTGAGAAGGAATTTCAGAAAAACACTCGGACATTAGGCGGGATAAATAATACCTAGAGAAAAAAAAATTACTACAATATGAAATGAACAATTTCGTGTTATTTCATCGTCAACTGAGATGAAAATAAACATGGAACGACGAGTGAACGGAAATTAATGATATAAGATTACTATCTTAAATTTTAGAGATATACTTCCAAAATGAAAACAAAAGGAAAAACAATATTCTAAAACTCAACGAAAAATACGGATTCTTTTTTAAAAATTTCAAATAGCATCAATATCAACGTCATCCTCGCTATCATCTTTGTTTTCAGAATTATTTGCATTCGCCTTCACTGGTGTTGGTTGCAGTTTCAAGGATACTGCGTTCGGTCTGTCATTATACTCGATCTGCAAAAAGTATTTATTAGTGATAACTGATATCGAAAGGAGACAGGGGCGTAGCATGGATTTATTCAAGGGAGGAAAAACTTATTTGATGACTATTTTTTTTCAGCTCCTCGTATTTGAATATTTAAGAAATTTATCATCTACGGAACCCGCAATCGTATATTTACTACTAAAATTTTTTCCAAATTAAAAAAAAAAAAAAAAGGTATCGGGTAATCGCCCTTTTTGCCCCTTCTGGCTACGATCATGGCAGGAGATAATCCTGATATGACAAATAACGACAGAAATAAAATACAAGTTTAAAAAAAAAAATCTGTCTCATTTCCCATACCAAACAACTTCAAGGTCTTCGAGCAAAAAGATTAAAATATTTATTAAAAAAAGTCATCTAATACTTTTACCATTTGTATTTAGGTACTTTATGAACATGGTTCGGCCAAATATTAGAGAAAGTTTTCACGAGACACTGATAGTTCTAAGACGTTTCCAGAACATATTTTTCAAAGCAAAGATTCATCGCATAAGTCACGAAAAACTTTTTGAAACGTTTTATATGAAGAAGTGATTCAGATGACTTGCGCTTACAGTCAAATATTGCACTGAATGAATGATTAACTTTTAAAGGTCTGAAAACTGTCGAATGAGATTACGTAGTTTAAAAAAATAATTTGTTTTCGCTCTCCAATGCACGAAAGGTAAATTTGATATTTTCACATAAAATAAATTTATTCATATGGAAGACATATATTTCCAAGACATTTTTAACTCAACTACTTAAATTTGGTTACAAATAAGTGAGCAAGTAATATCAGAAACGCAAGCGGCACGTACGTTCAGTGACAGAGGAAAATTGTGGCAGGGTAAGTGGAAAATATATGAAAAAAAAAATTTGTATTTACACCCAAATACGTAAGGATTTAAAATTTTTTTCGGACGGTTTGTCCCAATCTCTCCGGAACCCGTCTTTTGGACATTTTCCTAAAATCTGTTTTTTTGCGTCATTCTCTTCCAACGATTCAAACGCAACATTTGTCATTTTCACTATTATACTCAGTTAAACGAAAAATCTGTTCCTCACTCACTTCATTCAAACGACAAAGTGGGGAAAAATATTAGATCAAGCACTCACGCGGAAGGTAAATAAGCGATCTTAACATCAACATTTTGTCAACATTTTCGTTTTTCATCCTGAATTTTCTGGAATATTGAGGAAATCCTTCCAAATTAAAAGTATGATATCAGCACCGATATAACTTCAGGACTGAAAATATCGAATGGCTTCTAGTTTTAAATTACATGAACTGAATTTTTTTTTCACGATAAAGAATAGATTTTGTAACTTGTCGACAATAACTTTCGGGCAAGTATTCGGAAAAAATGTTTCTCCCAGGTTCGGATTGAAACTCTAAACTTGAGTTAGAACTGGACAGCTTTTTTAAAAGATGACAAATCATAAAAAAGGACATAAAATCATTAAATAATAATAAATTTACGAATGTTAACTCGATTTTTGTTATGAGAACTCTCGAACCTTTTGGTAATCAGTACACACTTTTTGAGAACTTCTATCCTACATGAATCGTACAATACGTAATAAAAGCTCAAAACAAATCATTTTTTTAAATGTACTGACCACATACAAATTTTTTTAAAGAAACAGTTTTCCGTAATGTACCGTTAAACGTTTTTAAACCCAAATTAGAGGGTTGAAAAACACAAATCTCAGTTGTTTTTAGAACTATTGGTTTAAAGTTCATAAACTGAACCTACCTCCACATCATCTTCATCGCTTTCACCGGATTCTTCTTCTTCCTCCGCTTCTTTGAGCCACTTAATGAAGGGATCAGCCGCTTTATGGATTTCTTGATTCAATTCGCGGGACACGAACTTCTTGCTCACCTTACTAGCCCAATCCAATACAACATTCTCCTCAAGTACGTCATTATCATACAACCACTGAAATAAACAAGACATTTTGTAATGAAAAATTTCAAAAATATGAAAATCGAGCCCATGAACTCGAAACAAACGAGAGAAAAATTCTTATATTACTATTTGATTATATATTTCCGTTTTTTGGGAACCCATCAGGCCATTAATTGTTTTTTACAAATGAGATACGAGTTACAAAAATCATTTGAAAACTATCTTGTAACCTACAAAAATTCCAAAATCGGAAGCAAATTCTTCCTTAACAACGATAATTCAAAAAATTTCACAAACGATTGGAGAACAAAAAATTAATACCCCGTTTGCTAGCCATCTTGGTAAGATATAAACCGAAATAATTCTTGGTTCGCACAGATTTAATTCTATCAGATGTAAGGAAAAAATCTCATGGTCGGTTATCTTTTCACAACTGAGAAAGAATACTTCAATCAACACATTTTTTTAAATGATTATAATTACAACTCGACGTAATAAAATATTGGACGATGAAATATAAGTTTTATTTTTTTCCATGGCTGGCTGACACAAACTTTTTATGACCAGCTGATCGACAATATTGACTAAGAGCAATTAAAAAATTCCATAAGTTAGATGAATAAAGACGAACACCTGGAGTGCATTCGACCATAAGGGATACAATGGCTCGAGAAAGAAAACTTAAACAAAACATTCAAAAGGAAGGAAAGGTTGGAAAAAATATTTTTCAGGGTGATAATAAAAAGAGATCAAGGAGAAAATCGTTTTTTTCCTTGTTTTGAGATTTTAATGAAAATACTTTTTTTGGACAAGACAATATCATCACCAACAGGTACCTCAAAACCAGAAAAATATTTCACGGGCTCATATTTTTTAGAAAAAAAAAAAAAAAAAAAACTACTTTAAGAATGCCAACAAGAGAGTTATCTAAGCGAATAGTTATTGGGGAAAATCTGTTTTCACGTTTTCTCAACTTCGAAAATGAAATACCGAGGAGAACTGCATTTCGTTCGATGTTTCAGCAATCAAACAAATTTGTTTTTAAAAATGCGTTTTCAAGTTATTTGTTCATCTCACGTATAGCTCACAGTTTTAAATGAGACCATCACTAAAATTTAATAAGAAAGTATCAAAAATTAATAAGCAACCTGTCCTTTTGAATAATACAGCGTATTTGAAATACAAAAAATTGAATAAGAAAAGTATTCACTTAACACCAATTTTAGGCAAAACAGTAACAAAATGATGAGAAGGGTATAACAAGTCTAGAGGAAATATTTCAAAAAATCTTCTCATTCGTACATTTAGTAAACGAAACAGCTGACAATTTGACACTATTTCATCATAAAAAACGTAAGTTTCGAGGCACAATTAAAATAAAGTAAAAGAATTAAGGATGACAAGGCGAGCTGATAAAATCGACACGATACATCGAATAAACAAATGAGTCGAAAATTTAAAATGAATTGTCAGTGGGCTTTTAAATTTCATAAAAACAAATATTCGAAGATTGAAATTCTAATACTAACGCTTATTTCGAAAACAAGATGTTACTTCAATAAGTGATAATTTATATTTACATTCAAAATTCCCGGAACTTTGGGCATGAGGGCATCTTTGTGTAAAGCGATCACCTGCTCAATACCTCCCAATAGGTATTTCTGCGCTTTTTCATCATTGTGAACGGTTCGTAACAAAAGTTCTTTATGCTTTTTCAGCTGAACGAAACAAAAATACACAAAGATGTTAACAAAAATGATACCGGTATAACGAGAAAAATTTTCATACAATTAAACGTAATTTTCAATGATCAATAAATACTCACTTGTACGTGAATTTTTTCGTCGAATAACAACTCAGCCAAAATAAGAGGAGATTTGGTTTTGATTTCCAAACGTTCGGCTTCGGCGACGATCTCTTTCGGATTTAATGCACCCGCGTCCCGATCCGCCTTCACCTTGGCATAAAAAAGATCCACACGTTCTTTCTCCGGCTTCTCCAGATCATCGTTCATAGTCAACCCCTTCGCACCCTCGGTCAGGTCTTGCATTCTAGCCCGCACTGCTTCCTCTGACATATCGAGAGCCCAATCATCCTACACGAGAAAAAAAAAAAGATATGTACTTCAGAATCAAATACTCAACTACAGAATGTCGCAATTTTCAACGATTACAACAATTAGAATTCAGTTTTTACATCATCCTCCTTCCCGGTGCTCTTCGGAACATCAATTTCACCGTCTACTTCATCTCCATTCACGTCGGTCTGCTTCTTCGAACGTGTAGCTCGCTTTCCCTTCGTCAAAGATGATCCTTGAGCTGCCGGATTCAGATCTACAAGAAAGTGAGACAAAAAAATGATTCATGAATAAAAAAAAAAATATTCTCGATTAGGTTTCACGGTTGAACTCTAGTATGAAGCCTTACTGGGTGGATTTTTAATGATGAAAGTGTTCAACTTATGATTGAACTCTAACGGTCCGTGGAAACCGCATGCTTTGCATCCGCGACTGATTATACCCTTTTTTATATTCACAAGTAGATCAGTTTCTGGATTGTCGCAATCGGGACAAAGGACGAATTTACGAATAAAACCGTCGAGCAGATCTTGCAACTTGTTCGCCTCGTGTGAACCATTGACGATGAATCGATCATTTTTGAAATCAAATTGAGTTTGCGCGCCAAGCTCACAACCAAAATATTTAGTCGGATCTGTAAACATAATTGTAAATAAGTTTAGGTTAAAAACGAATTTTTAAAAGATATACTTAGTTTTCATTTTTTGTTCTGGTTTTAGCTTCATGCGAAATAACATCTTTTGTTGCGGAAGGTTAGCTAAAGTATTGGTAAATTTTAAAATCGCAGTAGTGAGTAGAATAAAAGCTTATAATTAGAAATAATGAAACTAACAGTCAGTGCTAAAAGGACACATTCGCAGGAAAGTACTATTTCATAAAAAATATCGATACCCTCTAGGTTTAATGTTGCGGACAAAAGGGTTAATTTTTATTAACATAACGCTTGTTCTTGGACCAACTGCACAACAGTTGAACTTCGACGACTGGTTAATCGACGAGGCCAAGAAAGTTTTTGCGAAGAAATTAACAAGAGTAATATTTGGTGCGTAAATTACAATTGGAATATAATTTGGAAGTAAAATCAATAATACGGTTTCTATGGCTAGCTGAATACTAAAAATTTCCACGTAAACAGAGCGAAGCAAAAATAAAATATAAAATACCGAGTACGTTTGTTCAGAGAGAGTTTCACGATGCTAAAACTCAAATAGGCTAGCTACATGCTATGACTACTCTGAGGACAATTTGAAACTAATTAATTTAGTGCTGAAATCACCAGCATTCATACTGAAATTACAATAAGGCAGAGTTGTTATTATAAGTGATTCGGCTTGTTTTTCATACGATAATTCATTCACTGCAGAAGAAGTAAGTCAGACAAAGAGTGATTATACGATGTTCTCAATGAAATGGTAAATTCTAATGAAGACTGTGAAAAAAGAAGGATGCGATGAGCCTTAAAAAATTGAAGAACGAACGGAAATTGGCATCCGTAAATGTACAGACAGGATATTTAATTAAATTAAGGAGAAACAAGTCATCAGTTAATTTCTGAGGATGAATGAATGTTTTATATGATGTAATATTACGTCACAGAAGTGCAATAAATGAAACTCAAAACAATAGATTTTCATTTAAATTATGAAAGACACTTCCCATTCTTCAGTTACATGAGAATAAAACAATGAATTACCAACTGATTCTTTCTCTATTTTTTTTGCCTCTTACTTAAGAATTCATTTTCTCCTGTTTGAAGTTACTAAAATATTGCAGAAAGGTAGCCTACATCGGGCTTACAACGAATATTAAGTTCTCATCATTCGAAAAATGTTTTGGAATAGCTTAAGGAGTCACCAGGTTGGAAGATTAACATAAATGAAGTATTATATTATGAAGGATGATACATTTAACTGCTTTAATTTAAAAAAAAATTCATTTTTCAGTATATTTTGGCAAATTAAAGACGCTGCGACTAAGGGAATACTTTTCTAATGATGATAGACTTTAACGAAATACTTGACGACCTAAATATGTAGCTCAGCTTCGACAGCTACCAGCCATAGCAATCCTCGAACGAAAATTATTTCATTAAAGATAGAAATATAATCCAAAGATTGACATTTGACATAATTTTTAAAGGACCAAATAAATTATGTACACTGCAACACTATTCGTCAGCATAAAGAAAATACGAATCTTGCCATGAGAGCATTACTCACAAGTTGGTGGACGTCCGATAGCTTTGGCTACTTCCGACATGTTCACGATGACCGTTTTGATACCGTTACCCTTTCCTTCGACCTTAGCGATAATTCTAGGCATTTTATAGCGATAGAAGGCATCGCTGACGGCTCTGTTCACGTTCAAACTTCCCATTTTGCTGCTGCTCTATTTAGCCGATCTCTCAGAATTGAATGTGTAATACGCCGAAAAATATTGCTATTTCTTTAGTTTAACTCATATAAAAAACACACACATATACACAGAGAGAGAGAAAGAGAGAAAGAAAGAGAGAGAGAGAAACACACACACATAAATACGCGCGCGTGAAATCTACACGTCTAATCCTCACGTTTCCCTAAACGGCTGCGACTTTCTGTGCCTCGTGCTGGAAAATTTTGAAGTCCTGAAACACGTCATTAAAAAGTGAAGAAAAATAAATGAATTTGTGACAATTACATGCAAAAAATTCCATAAAATAACAAATACCAACCGGTAAACGACGGGAAAATGATACCCAAAGGAAGTCATACACCTTGCGGCTCGTAGACTAAATGATATCGCACTCTCGTGCAAACTCCAATTTTGTCTGGACAGTAATAGTGGTTCTGTAAAAAATTAAAATAACAAAAAATAAGTTCCAGCTTGCACGTCAAGAATCGAAAGTACGGATAATTAACGAATAAATGGTTCGGCTTATTCTTACGATGATATTTTTGGTAAATTATGAAACTGTGACGGAGATACCAGGACGTACAATTCGGAAATAAAAGGAATTTCCCCCATCTTCCTGAAGGACACATTTTAAAAAAGTTCATTTTTAAAAAAATGAGTTCATTTCAACCGCAAGACCTTCGTATTTTCAACATCGTTTCTACGAGGAAAAATTTTGGTAACAAAAATATTCGAACACTATAAAAAGAAATCATAGCTCGTAAATTTGGCTCTCTTCAAACGATTTTCATTTATTATTCAATTATTTATTTAGTTATTCACCAATGATTTATAAATCGAAACAAAATAGAAATTGGTCGCACAATTCACAAAAATAGTATAACAGAGGGGGAGATTTTAAGTATTATACTTGACAAAACATATGGTATAACTAAAATAGTAGGTTGATAACTTAAAAATCTGAAAAAAAATTCAAAATTAAATCATCAAAAAATCATCATATCATGGATCTTAGATACTAACTATAATTTTTTTATTTAAATTTTACGATACTTCGTATAAGCATTAAAAATCTGTAATACGAAACTAATAGATAAGTTATTTACAGGTCGTTCGAAAAGAGTTATATATATATTCAATTTATTACACGATATAAGAAAAACTTCAAATAATATTTCGTGAAATACATATTCATACATTTTTGCAATAAATGAAAAAAAAATGGACGTCAGAAAAAACGAATTCTTATTTATTTATTTTTTTTTTTACTATATTTTCGACACCTTGGTCGAAATCTCTTTTGAAACTATCATTCAACTGAAATTTAATGAATTAATTCAACAAATTAAATACATACCTTAACGAAACACATCGTTCGTTTACTGCTTTGCAAAAAACGAAAAGTAAATTTTCTGATTCCCCCTTCCTCCACTCCATTAGCCAAAAAAACCTTCAGTTTTTAAAACAATAAAAAGAAAATCATATTAGCCCCATTAGACGAAAAAGTGCAACAGTCAATTGTGCAGTACTCGACAGGTTTAGTTGAAAGTGAGTACTCAATTCAATCCTAAAATTTTCGTACAGTTAGAAACAAAAATTTAAGCACCTATAACTTTAAGGTCAAATAAAAAAATTTTTATAAACACTTTTTCGATATTAAGCACATGTGATACAAACATAATTATATTTTTTAACAGAAAACTTTTCATAAGAACTTACTAAGTCGGATTAAAAAGTTCGGAACCTTTAGAGAAATTAATTTCTTTTCGAATTCAATCTTGAAAAATCGAAGTCTCCACAGAGAATTAGTTTTGCTTCTTTCTAAACTAAACAGTTTGTTATCAAAAAGGTAAATACCACAAATTTCGCAATTTCTTCCATATAGAACCAAGCTATTGACTGTAAAAGTTAAGATTTTTTAAATTTCCCTGTGTCACACGCTTCATTTACTACACAGAGTAAATCGAGTCAAGTTTTTTATTCGCGAGGTGAATAATATTAAATTTTTCATCATGGTCAACTACTAAAAAGTTAATGATTAGCGCGACATTTGATACAACTTACACTTTTCAAATTTACAATTTTCCTCGAATTCATCAGCAGAGCGTTTTAACCCATCAGTATTCGACGGAATTATTGATACGAGACGAATTATAGGGTAAAAATAATGAGGAAACAAAATATGGAAAGTTTATACAGGGAAAATGTCGCGAATAGATCTCAGAAACCTGACGACAGCTGGAAAAATAGCTCTTTTGTCGATGTCTAACAGGAATTCTTCAAGAATTGGGAACTAAATTTTTCTTTCGATGAGTTTATCAAAATACAGAACATTTTTTTGCTGAGCACAGGATTTAAACACAAAAAATAATTTAACAGCTGATGTACACCATTGTCTAGACATGAAAAGAAAAATATCGAAATATCGACTTTTGGATACGTATCAATGCACCACCAACAGGCGAAACATGTTCAAAATAAGAAGAACAATTTTATTTGCAATGTTTTAACAAGGACAAGAACAAATCATTATAATATATGAGACTCGATCTTCTGTGATGTCGTTTTAAATACTCGTTGAAGAAACTTATGTTGCACAAATATACTAAAATGTCACGACTAATCTAGGTTATTAGCATATTCATGAATCTCCATATCGGGGGTTGTGGATTCAAAAATGAATCAACGGCTTGACAAACCGTAAAAAAACAAAATTGACCATTTTTACGGTGGCATAAGCTTAGTATAAGAAAAATTGAAAAGAAGTACAAAACTAGAGGTGAGACAAAGGAACCCTTCAGTATCTATGGAAAATGATAATCGATATTTACCCGAGATAAGAATAAAATGCAAGACTATAAAAAAAGTTTCATAAAGGATAGACTGACACTGACAAAAGAAGAAGATATTTAACACTACCCAAATTTTAACCTCGCAATTTTCTATTGGTCAATTATTGCAACGGAAGACAGAATGAAAGGAGAGACAGAATGAGGGGTTAAGAAGAGTGTTCTGAATTTCTTTTTTTAATGCCGCGAAAACATTAAATTGGAAACATTTTAGGGTACGTTAGGTACGCGTTAATCGGAGTGCTCGCGAATAAACCGAACCTTAATGAATCCATTAATTAGAGGGAGCAAAGAAAAGAATACATTATACGTGGATCGTCGAAATAGCAGTGAACTAGAGTAGTACCTACGAGAAAAAAAAAAAACAAGAAAAGGGAAAAAAAGGAAAGGCTTATAGTAAGTATAGTGTTATATACGAATTTTTCGCACTTAGGCAGATTACATCGCCGCAAAAATAAGGTACTCGCTCCGACTGCGAGTGGGAAATGGAATTATAGGGGTATAACTTTGACTATAAAGAATATGGACTGCTCAAACGTCATAAACGTAGTGCAAAAAGTGTCCGTAACATCGCAGGTACGGGGTAAAGAAAAATAAGTCAGCAGACGTTGCATTTTTGATAAATTCAACATTTTCCCCGCATAATTCACGCTAAATTAAGAAACTGTGTTGGGAAATTGTTGAATTTGTTACAAAGTACCCTTAACCCGTACCTGCAGTATTACGAATATTTTTTCGTCCGTTAACTCAGTCCATATACTTTATAGTTAAAGGTGTATAATTAACGCGATAAATAGCGGTTTGGCAGAGGAGTTATATGCTGGGTACAGGAAAAACAAAAAGGGTACACTACTCACGTATTTGACGTAGCACCATATGTTTTTTACGACGGCTTTTAAAACCGCGCCTACGAGCTTTTCGTTCGGCTTCAATAATGGCTGCTGATATTTCGACAAATTATCAAAAATGAAATTAAAATGAAATGATTTCGGCGCGTTCAAATAGAATATTAGGCCAGCCACTTTTGAAGCGGAGTGCTCAAAGTCCGATCACGCAAAAACCGAAACAAAAAAAAAAGAAAAGAAAAAAGGAGCGAAAATTGGGGAGGGGCCACAGAGGGAACACCACTCGGGAACCAAATAAATGCGATGAGAACGTAGTCGATACTGTCGGTCGAGCACCTAAAACGCACACATTGGATGGTACCGAGTTCGACGCAGGAGAAAAAAAAAGGACGAAAGAAATCTATATAAGGTACCCTACACGCAGGGCTGGAAATCGTTTTCCTCCTTCTACTTTTCCAAAAAAAGAAAAAAATTCGAGCTCGTTTTCACTTTTCCCTTTACGCGAGGAACTCGAAACGGAAATACGATGAAAATTCTATCCAACAGTGTTGCCACGATGATAGAGTTTTGGTGCAGGTTGGAGTCACAATCGAGGCAATATTTACATGGCTGAAGATCGATCAGTTACATAACATTGCCTATTAGGATTACGTAATTATACATACAGGTATACACAGAGACATATACATATAAACTGTAAAAATTTGCGTGCTCAATAAGAGTTTATCTTTGAACATTTTATATGTACGAGAAAAAAAACTGAACAAGTCCTACGAAAATTTTGGATTAAAAAACAAATATAAAATATAAAATCGCTAATATAATGCAAAAAAAAAAAAAAAAAAAAAAAATTAAAAATGATTTGTAAATTCTAAATTAACATGGATTGAAAATTACGAAATTTCTCTCAGAAGGATCGTTCACACCAGGCTAGTTTTCTAGCAGCTACTTGGAGAATACTAGCAATAGTTCGGTTAATATATTAAGTATGCGTACGTAATAAAATTTCTCACATAAAGCTTTTAAAATGAGCGTAAATCATTTGGGCGAATGAATATGAGTTGTTCTACCCATGAACAACGAATTATTCTGAACGATTCGCTTGACTTATCTTACGATTAGTAATTCCTAAAAATAGGTCAAAAAATTGAACGTAGTCGCACACAAATGGGCACTACGACTAGGCCGGCCTACCCATACATGATAGGCTACACACCGTCAGTCACTAATTTCAGTTTGAGATAAGAATTATCGTTTTTTTAAATTATTCTTCAGAGTCTGACGTGACAGAAAAATAAGTTATTATATCCCAAGTGAATCTGTAAAAACCAGGGGTGAGATACCAAAATCAGAAACGATTCAAGTAACAACAATAAACAATATTTTTAATTATATCGTTACTGGATCAATACGAACATGTTGGACATTGTAAAATAAAGTTACTGAAACATTAAAAATTTTTTTATGAAGTTACTATCATCCAAAATATTTGACTATTTTCATACGAGTCCAGAGATACCACTTGACGTGACGAAAAATTACCATTTTTACTGTCTGTATGTGGAGTGAATAGGCTGCAACAGGGGGAAGGCTTAGTCTTTCGACAACGATAGTTCCCAACTTTTTTGGATGATGCCTCCTTTGCCCATTGTTTTCACGCCTCTTTGGCTTCTCAATACTCCTCCGATTACCTACTGTCTTCTAGATATCAAGATTTTCTTGAACAACAACGATATCACTGAAAATTCAGTGCCACCGGGTCGGTTGGGTCCTCTGTTCAAGGAACGAAACTGGTCAAGTATTCAAGTAAAAAGTGGGATAACATATTAGCTAATTTCGACTCAAATTTACTCGTTTTTTCCAATACCATTATAATTCATTAAACTTTTTTTGAAAGAATTTTGACAGAATTTTTCATTTTTGGTTTGAGAAAGGGGAAAAACAAATTAACAATCACGTTCAGCGAGCGATTGATTTTAATTCTTAATTGATTGGATAGTTATTAGTATCTACATTTAGGCCCGTTTTGTAGAAGACAGCGTAGGCATACAATAACCTTATGAAAATTTCAATATTTCGAGTCGTCTTCATCAGATAAATTTTAAAGAAACATTATTTTATGGCTGGTCGCTTATATCAAAGAGAACATTTTCTTACCCAAAAATTAACAGGAAGAAGGTTTTGCCCGACGAACAATAGTTTCGTAGTTTTTCAATCACTGGCTTAAAACATAATAAAATTTTCAAGTAATCAACGATCTGGTGGTCTGCCTACCACATTTTATCAAAATGTTAACTGATCGTGATGGTGACGATGAAATTTATTCATTCGCTGAATCAAACCGAGCTCGTTTTTCAGCCAAAAATAAAGAAAATATTCTTGATCAAATTGATATTACTGGAATACAGATATAAAATGTACGATTTTTCACTTCATACGACTTGAAAAACGGGTTTTAAAAAAATTGTGAATCATATTTTCAATGTCCGTAGTAATATTCAAAATTTTTTTTTGTTTCAAAATTTTTGGAAGAATGAGGGTAAACGGGATGTAAGAAAAACATAATTAGAAATTTAGTCTCTATGAAGTAAAATTCTACAATTACGGCCCATTCAGTCCACATACAGACAGCAAAAATCTTAATTTTTTCTCACGTCAAGTAGTATCGCTGGACTCGCATGAAAATAATCTGGTGCACTGTTTAAGTTTCTCTAATACATCAGTCACGGGTTGTAGTCATCACGTACTTATCGGTTGAAACTGGTCCAAACAAATATTTGACTCATCTATTACAAGCGTCTAAATCTCATTCGGGACTCCTGTTTACAATGGTGTGATTGGTTTTTATTATTATTATTGTTTCTTACGTGAAGTCGATTCTATACCCGCCAGAACATTAAGGGTGGAGGGAACTTTCAGACGATGTGGTGGGGATTGGCCAAGGCATGCCACTTTGTCGTCGACGGCAGGGTGGTCTCTACGGGCTGAGGTTTCGCACCACCCGCTTCAACCCCCCATTGTTGCTGCCAAAATGGCATACCATGAAACCCCTCCCGCATCTGCCTGAAAGATTCCACCATTTATGCCACAAATGAACCACATACTTTAATCAACATACATAAACACCCTTAAATACAACGTAAAAATAAACTCATGAAAAAAGAAAATGAAAAAAAAAATTTACCAATGGGATTTGAATCGCTAACCTCCACATCACAAAGAAGGGCGCCACACCAAATACAAAAGTTGTTTTATTTAAATTTCTATACAAACGAAAAAATATGGAAAATCAACCAATCACAATGTCGTAAAGCCAGAGTCCCGAGTCAGATTTAGAAGCTTCTCATCTACATTGATTCACACTTGGAAGCAGACTAATTACAGCGAGTCAAAGATTGTTTTTGAGTATATGTATGGTTTGATATTGACTGTGTGTGTATATAGCATGTAAATAAACGGCAATTTAGTGCGAACTGTTATGGCATTCACGCGTCGATTATGATTTTCATTTCCTAGGTGACGGGTTCGAATCCCACTGATGATACTTGTAATTTTTTTTCTCAATTTTTTTAAAATTATGGCAGAGTACGAAAAGAAATTCATGCTGGTGATGAGAGTAGGTGAGCCGCAAAAGGCGGAGATTTATAATTAAAAACAACCCATGGCTAAAGTGGCGCAAATCCTGTGTATTCAGACGTCTATTTTCATTTCCAAGGACATAGCCAAATATACCCGAACAGTTTGATACACTGAAATTAGTTTGCTTCCAAGTGCACATGTCTATTTTGTACAGTAAGAAAATTGAAAGAACTGTTTTAAAGGCTGAGGATTAGGTAAAAACTATATTAATTGTCATACCGATAGGTGATAACCTATGATACTCTGAATAATGCAATTACCTTTCCACCACATTGTTCTTTAAAAATTTGCAATTTCTTTCCATTTTTCACAATCATATGGGAATTTACACAGGTTTGTGATAACTATATGAGTTGTTTGGACCCAAAATTGTCTATCTGCAATTGTTGAAACATATCAGACACGTTGGAACATTACAAGAGACAGATCTAAGTATAAGGTAATTACATTCGAGTCACAATTCTAATCAGTAATTTCACTAGGTGGCTAAATACTCATGAAAATTATTGAAATATAAGAATTTTTGATCCTAATTGTCTCAAAACAAGAAATAGCTACTAATTTGAAATGAATGAAATTACAAAGAAAGCTTCAAGAAATAAAATAAGCCAAAGAATAAGGAATTTTGAGCTCTTAGAAGTTGAGAAAATGAATCAATTTGTGTTATCTGCGTAATTAACCCTCAATATAACCGCAGATGTGAGTGTAAACAATACAACTCACCACCACAATAGCAGAAGGTGAAGCGTATTCATGTTGTTCACTAATGTGTGCAAGCAGAACTCAGTGTTAAATTAGGCAGTATAAAGTGTTAAGCTGTGAGTGCAAAAAAGTAGTTTGTGGACTATAAGTCCATTAGCCCACCAGTGATTGACAAGTGTGTAAACACACTCGTTTGTCTCAATCACCCGTTGCCACAATAACCAATAATATAGCTCAAAAACACCAATATAAAGCATGATCTCATGTTCTTTTTCAATTCTCTTGGATTCTATAGGCTCAAATTTTTTGACCTGTGGCTTATTTTATATGTTGAAGCCTCTTCACTTACGTTGAATAAGAAGCTATTACTTATTTTCAGATAATTATAACCAAAAATCAAATATTTATAATGCTTTTCATGTATTTTAGCCACCCAGTGAGATAAAGCTTCCAGTTGTAATGTCACGCAACACTCCCTTGTTACGTACAAGTACAAGGTCGTTTGAATGAACAAAATTCCAACCAAGTATCATCCAATATGGAACATCATCAGAAAAAAAGAAACTGTAGAAACCATTTCCAACACACTGAAGAAAAAGATAATCAGTGAATTTGCTACATGTACATATGTGATGATTAATGAATAATGTGTAATGTGGCAAATGGCAATGTTTAAAGAGTCTAAGAATCTACTTCATTAACATCACAACTTACAGGTGCAAATTAGGTATTAGGTTTTTCTATTTGTCACATTTTAACTCCCTAACAATGGCTTGGATCTGAAAGGTTCAATTTGAATTTCTTGCATCAGTTTTCCTGTTTTATCCTTTTTGAGCTTTCAAATTATGAATAAAATAAACAATGTTGATACTTACTCTTTTTAAAGTAATAAATTAAAATGCATATTTCGGCAGTTACAAAAAAAAAAAGAAAAGCCAGTTATTTCAATAATGCCGTTTTCCAGACATCCCAAGAATTTCAATTGTTACGAATTTAAACGTGAAATATGTGATTCTTCCAGATCAAAAACAAAATAAACAACTTAAAAGCGTGCTGATTGAATCATTCCAAATTCGTTTCATTTTTCCCACAAATATATATTTTTTCAACGACCACAAATAGCTTCGAATAATAGAATCACGATTTGCATTTCAACTCCATATTTTTTTCATTTTAAAAGCTGAACAGTGCAAAGAAAGGGCCTACATGGAATAAAGATTTCAGAGTTAATTCTACATGTTTAAGGGATTATATCATGTAATTAAAACAAAATGTCGAAGATAAACTTGGTTTATCTCAACAATTGTGGAATAGTACGAGCTAAACAAAAACTACGAGGTCTGCAGTTCTCCACCAGTGGTACGCAGAAGGATCACAGGTGGTATGCAAAAGGCATCACAGTTTTTTTTTTTCAAAACTGATATTACTGCATTGAGAATTTGTTTCCAGTCACTTTTCAATCTGTTATTGGACTTGTTCTAATACTGATATTTCAATTCTCTTTTCAATTTCTGTAATAATAATTAGTTTTTGTATTGATTGGTTCGAAAGTCAATTATATTGCAATAAAGGCTGCACATCTCAGAATTCTTCAGTTCATAATAAAACCTAACATCCTCTTCTCTAACGCACTATGGGAAAATTTACGTTCAAGTAATCCCTAAAATTCTGGAAAATAGTAGACGGTACATAACTCGAGAGATGTTGAGACCCTGACGTACGTAGTAATCATTGATATGAGAGAGTTCATAATTTTTCTACGGAAATTCTCGCAAGTAGAAACACGACATTGTGAAATCTTGTTTCATCAGGAAGATATTTCAGAATTTTCTACAGAAGCGATTCAATGAGTAATTATGTGGAAGAAATGGCCTAAAATAAACTCTTACTCCATAAAAATAAAAAACAAAGAAGGTGAAAAGAATACTTAGAAAAGGAACCATCAGATTTTCAGGTGACAATACTATTCGTAACCCAAAAATAAAATTAATTTCATCATTCTCAGGTGCGAACAACATTCGCTGCTGATTGAAATGCATAAGCACAGAACCTGTTGGTCGAATAATTAAGGGTCTAACTTCATGCTACAGAAAGGCAAATCACATTCATTCTTCATTTAAGCATTTCCTGAAAAGCAAAATGGTTTAGGAGAAAATCTAACGACAAAAAGATGAGCATAACGAATAATAATTAATAAAAAAGAATTGTTTCCATTTTTCACAGACTAAGTAACATCTCGATGAATGTAAAATAGTGATGGAATGATCTGTAGTTTTTACTTATATACAATAAAGAAGAAATCAGCTGAGTAAAATGCCAAAAATTAAAATCGGTTTCATTTCATCAGTCAGTTAAATGAGTGTGAAATAATGACAATTACACACTTTCATTCTGTCACCAAAAATATTATTCAGAGTTGAACAGTGACCGAAATTCAGCACATAACACTATAATATATATACTGTAACCATTCTCAATTCTGTAAGCATTAGCTTGACGAAGTTTAACTTTACGACTATTATCAACAATAACTGATGACAAGCAATGCACGGAGACAATCTGTAGAAATAGCTGACCATAAGGGATCAACGAAGAAATAAGACGAGACAGTAATACTACATCGATCCCCTCATACATCAACTAAAAATGACTAACCCACAGAGACTGAAAACAAAATTTCACATCAACAAATTAAATTCCAACAATCCAAGAATGATAAAAAAATTTCCACGTTCAAGGGTAAATGCCGTTTTTAAAGAAATCACATATAGACGTTGTTCAGAAAAAAACAGGAACAAACAGGATTAAGATTAGCACAAAAAAATGTACTCGCCATATTTATTAATAGTTAACCGTAAGCGCCAAAACGGCACAAATAAATTCATAAAATAGTTGCGTTTTTTATATGATTAAACCATAAAGTAGAAAATAAAATTCGTACGCTGCATGCCAGTGCATTATGAGAATTGACGGACACGCTAAGAATACGACACTTCTACTGTGACCACGTCAAAACAGGGCGCTCAAGGCGCCCGCAGAGGAAATAAGATTTTTAAACTTACCAAGTAAATTGGGACTCGTCATATAAATGGCACCGCCTTTCCAGTTATATACACAACTTGTGAAATAGAATGCCGCAGAAAATTCCAAAAATTGGTATGACTTGGTAATGCCTAGGAGACACTGCCAAACCTGCAACGTAATTGTAGAACAACCGAAAAATAACTGAGTTTAACAATGATAACTTACGTATATAATTTATTCACTATACGATAAGCAAATTAGCTTACGTTTAATTTGAATAAAGCACTATGCAAGAAAAATTTGAATTTGATAATCATACATGCATGAAGCGAAAAATTCTTGTAAATCTCAACTATAAATAAATCAGCCAAATCACCTAGGATTCAGCGAAAAAAAATAATCGAACGATTGAACAAATATGTTACCAACACGCAACATCTAATGTAAAAATTACTCTCTGTTCCATAATTCGATTTTAGAAACAAGTCTCCATTTTTTTTCTTTTTTATCCCTTATCGCAAATTGAACAGTGCCAGCATGTCTTAAGAGTTAAAAAACTCTCTCGAGAAACAAAAATACCCTTGATTACAACTATTCATTTTATAATAAAATTATAATTATGAATAGCTTTGTTTGATAGGACTACACCAACTTACACCAACCTACACGGAGGGCGATTCCACAATTAATGTAGAAATGTTATATACCTTTGGGCCAAGTTTTACTTGAATATTTGTGGAATATCCTTACCAGTGTAGGTTGAAGTTGGTGTAATCCTATCAGAGCTACTGATATAATTTTATTGAGGTGAGGTCTAATCACTTTACACAGAAAAGATAAGTACAGACTTCCATCTTGAAAATGTTTATTAACGTTAGTACAACGACTGATGAACGGAGAACATTCTCCGTCGAGCAGTGGCGGTCAGAATATTATATTGGAGATCAGTGTCGCCACATGTAAAACGAATAAATGTAATAGTATGTTACATACCGTGTTAGTCAATGTGATGTTCTGTGTTCGTGAGGTAGTGAGGGAATCGTATCCCAACACCCCCCCTGCAATTCAAAACGGACGAACGAACATATAAGTAAAAAAAAATAATGTGTCACACATTGTATGAATTCAAAAAAAAAACCATATAAACAATAAAAAAATATTAAAATAAGCAATAGCAGTCAAAATTATTACATATAAGTGTCATATAAAATTGCTATATATATAAAAATGGTAAAACAAAAATTAAATATGTCGTTGACTAGTATTATGATGTACAATTAAAATGTGTGTGGATGTATATGTCAAGTGTTTTATCTTAAATATATCGTGTAATTATTAAAATGAGGTATACTTTTAACCTTCTGTTATTGTGTCACGTCTTATAAGTATTGTGTGATTTTAATTTAAAAAAATATATAAATAAAAATGACAGGTCGGAGAGTTCAATATCTCCTCATCGTCAGCTGTAGAGAAATAATATTATTATATATATATATATATATATATATGTCCCTATAATTAATCGTTTGGGTATTTTGTATGAATATTCTATTGTGGGAATCAATTGTATATATATTGGGGAATGCTGATACCAATAAGAGAGGCAGAGCAGCGACGGGGAAACTATTGAATATTATAATGTGAAGTGTGAAACAACATATGGACTGCTCGGTTTACAATAGGCGCTAAAAGACCGACGCCCATCCGCAGTCCAAAACCAAAATATCAAAAATTTTGAGGGTTATTTCAATTAAGACTATTGGCCGAAAAGTTGACTTGTCCGGAGTATTCTCGTAACGATATTTTGGAAGGTTTTCCAATCAAGTGCTTTAGTAAGTATATCAGCGACTTGATCAGGTGACCTAATATCATTAAAACTTATAAGTTTATTTTGGAAAGCTTCCAATACTGCGTAGCATTTGATCGCAAGAGACCTGGAGTGTTTCTAGCCTCCCCCAGATACAATACGAGATGCAGATATATTGTCCTCGTAGACTTGCACTGGGTTGGTTACAGAGAAAACACTCTCAGTGAGTCTCCAGATCACATATATGTCGTCTAGTGCATCATTCAATGCAATTAGTTTGGCTGCAGTCGACGAGGTTGCAACCGAGTTCTGCCGGTGAACAGCCCAATTTAACAAGTCTCCGTTAACAAATATCATATAGCCGGTTGTGGAGCACCCTTTCTTCAAGTTATTTATATCTATAGGTGAATCGTCTACGTCAGGTGCATACGACGCATCGACAAAAGCTTTAATATGTGTTTGGTCAGAGTGGAAGACCAGAGAGAAATCCCTTGTGGTTTTAAAGTATCTAATGATACGACAAACATAATTTTTTACTTCACTATTGGAGGATGCCTGAAAATGTGACAAATAATTGACGGCAAAGGCAATATCCGGGTGGGTTAGTCTTGCTACATATAGCAAATTCCCAATCATAGCCCTATATTCGGTATCATCCAACCCATTTTTTGGCCTATTTATTTTTAATCCTGTCTCCATAGGTGTGGAAGATGGGTTACATTCCGTCATTCCAAATTTCCGGGGGATTTTATCAATATATCTATTTTGTGTTAATATAATTTGTTTTCTAGAAATCTCCCAATTTATTTCAAATCCCACGAAGAAAGTTGAATTATTTTCTATTTTTAATGTGAAATTGTTATTGAAAGTATTTATTAAGTCTTGTGTCCACTCGTTGTGGTTACTAGCCAACAACATGTCATCCACGTAGACTATTAAAAATGCCATTGCACCGCTATTATCTTGTTTTATATATAAACATCTATCTATTTTTGATTGGGTGAATCCAGCTTGAATTATTGTTGAATTCAGCAAATTGTACCAACTTTTGGAAGACGTTTTCAGTCCATATATAGACTTTATTAATCTTAGGCAATTATTTTCGCCTAGTTGGCATCCTTTAGGGTTTGATATAAATATAGGGTATTTTATTTGTGAATTGAGGAACGCTGTTTTTATGTCGAACTGTGTTATATTTAAATTATACTTATTTGTGATGGATAATATCCACCTTATCAGCCAATATTGGATTACCGGGGCATATGTTTCAGTTAGAGAATAGTGAGTGAGATCTTTAAACCCTCTTGCAACCAACCTGGCTTTCGGTATGTGAATGCCTTGGTTGTCGGGTTTTGTGGTGAAACACCACTTTGTATCCACTAACCTCACATTTCTCTCCCTTGGGACGACTTCCCACACGCCCATATCAGATAGTGACTTCAGCTCGTCAGTAATGGCTTGTTGCCATTCTTCCCTAAAAGGGTTGTTTTTGACATCCTCCCATTTTTGAGGGATGTGGTCCTCGATGTAATTTTTATATCTTGATTTAAATAAATTTAATATTACAGGGGTTTCTATTATATTATTGTTATCCTGTATTATTTCATTATTATTATCTTTATTTTCTATTTGTTTTATATTTTTTGTTTGGTCAAATCTTACATCACATGTAACGTGTGATTTATCTATTAATGGGTCCCTTATACAGTACCCGCTATTAGTATACCCTACAAATATTCCTTTATCGGATCTCTGGGTTAGTTTTGGGTGTTCAATATTTACTTTTTTCCTTCTATTTTTTGTGGCTTGTTGCTGATGGACTTCTATGGGAATATGTCTGTAAGCGAGAGACCCAAAAACTCTCATATTAGATAGGTCTGGCTTTATGCCGTAAAACATTTCAAAAGGGGTCTTATGATCTCTATTGGCCCTAGTTGGGCTTCTGTTTATAACGTAAACAGCCGTCAGAACAGCCAAAGACCAGAAACTGAAATCCAGATCGGAGTTGAACAACATGGCCCTTGTCCTTGCCATGATCGTTTGATTCTGCCTTTCGGCCATCGCATTCAACTCTGGTGAATACGGAACAACAGGCTCAAGGTTCACGCCATTTTCCTCACAAAATGTTTTCATATTCGAATCCAGATACTCCCTTGCATTGTCACATCTTAACGTAGCTATTGGGTGATCCGGGAACTTCGATTTTAATTTCATGTACAGTTTTTTAAACTCCTCAAAAACCATTGATTTTTTCTCAATAGTGGAGATAAAAATATATTTTGTGGCATGATCCACGAATATTAAAACGTACTTTTCACCATATATACCTGGTGAAAAGGGGCCCATTGTATCTGATGAAATGAGTTCCAGTTTTCTTTCTGGTCTAGTGCGGGTTCCACTGTGTCCTAATCTCCTAGAGTTTGTTTTAAAAATGTCTCACACAGACCAAATTTGTCATCACGAAATGTAATTCCCGTTTGGAATACCTCTTAGACCTTTGTCAAGAATTTTAAATTTTTTCCTGATAAGTGTCCCAATCTCCTATGCCATATCATTTTTTTATCTATTTTTAATTTTTCTATATTCTGGCTTAATTCGTGATTATTATTTACTATATTATTATTATCTGTTATATTATTATCATTTATACCTACATCCTCATTCATTTCACCACTACCTTCATTCATTTTATTATTTTGTGGGATATTATTATCATTTTTATCGTTAAATTTTATTATATCATTATTATATTCGTTATTATTATCTATATTTTCTTGTGTATTATTATTCTCTCCATTCCCTTCATTTTCCTCTTGACTTTCCTCAATTATTTCCACTTCTATTTCGTATTCCATCCATTCATCCTGGGAATTTATGTTAGGCATACATGCCAATTTATTCGATCCATTATTATAGGGACATATTTTATTTAATTCATCTTCATTTTCTATAATATTGACCATGGATTCTGGTACAATTTTGTACTTCACCATGTATACCCCCTTATTTTTGGGGACAAAAAAATTACCTCGTCCGTTCCTCGGACGTATATGTGCGCTGCAGAGAAATTCTGATCTATGACCAGCGCCCTATTTTCTGTTATCTTAATTCCTGACATAAGATCTACGTTCAGGGATGGTACGTAATGTACATTCTTTAATCTTATAACTGTTTGATTCCTCTCTGAATTTTCCACCCTGATAAACATAGTTCCTATGTGTGTGGCAATTAGTAATGTATCTTGGATTGCACATTCCAATTCGATAGGCTTTTCCAGCATTATGGGGTTAGACAATTTTGACAAGTCAGATATGACGTGGGCAACCGCTCCACCATCTAACATTATTCTATTGGTGAGAGGAACATAATTTGGCTCTGGCTCCTGCTTCATGTCTCTAGATGTTATTAAATTTATTAATTTATTGTTTTTGTTTGGTTCATGGCCTTTATACCTTATCATCATTGACCACTGAACGTCATTTTCTTTTTTCTTTTTATTATTATTATTATTTTGATTGTTTCGTCCGTATCTTGTATTCTGTGCAGGACCATCTAATTTACCTTGGGGTTTTACACCCTCTTTATTTGACGGACATACTTTGGCTATGTGCCCTTTGCCATGGCACTTAAAACATACTACGTTGTTCAAATATGGCAAATTATTTTGATTTTGATTATTATTATATTTTCTATTTTCGTAATTATTATTATTTTGAGGCGTTTCTGACTTTTGAATATTATTATATGTCATTTTCCCCTGATCTACATTTTGATTATAGTTCTGATTCCTATTTGTGTTATTATATCTATTATAGTTTCCTCCGTATTGGAATCTCTGATTTTTATTATTATTATTGAAATTACGAAATTTATTGTTAAAATGTCAAGACTTCTTCTCATCATATAATCTATCCGATCTTTCGATCAACATGGCATGGAGTGTTTCGATCGTTTTTTGATCCTGGCTTAAGGTATTAAACTCCAACCTTGTCATGTGGTAGTCCATGTTCAGTGATATTAGGAGTTGTTCTATCTCCTCCTGTTTGTCTAAATTTTTACCTTAGTCCCTTATTTTTTGTGCTGATCTAGAGAACACGTCTAAGTAGCTTCTCATGTTCCCATCACTATTAAATTTTAACCTCTGAAAGGCCTGCTTCGCGTTAATATACGTAACCTGCGTGCAGCTTTTGTACCTTTCATCTAAGACTTTTAAAATTTGGTTTATCGTTTTTAAATCTTTTACCCTTTCAATAAGTTCGTTGTTTAATCCCTGATAGATTAAAGCCTTGCCTTTTTCTTGGTTGTGGAAGTATGCCATCCTATTAGCCGAACTAGCATTGCCAGATTCAGGGTTTAAAAAAATGTTTAGTTCCAGTCCCAAAAACAGCACTTCGGTCTCAACATCATGCATTATCGGGTACAATCCCTCTGCATAGAGTGTTGATACCATCGTGGTCCTCCAGGCATCATAATTTCTCCTATCAAATACCTTTTTTGTGTCGAATCTTGACATTTTATTATTAATTTTTGGGTGTTCGGGAGTTTAGATCCTGCCTCAGAAACACGAGAACTTAATTCTAGGGGGTAACACGGTCTTAACCGCATGATAATGCACAACACGGTCTCAACCGCTCGATTGGGAATGCAAGTTAAATATATTATATTATGATTTTCAATAATTAGTCAATATTCTAAATTAAATCTTACGAAATATATATTGCCGACGATGAGGTGATCTCTCCACCGTTGTTTCTGCTTCTTGAGCGGTCAAATTACTGTGAATTTTTCGTCAAAAATGTTCGAAATTAAATTAATCAAAGTCCCAGGTCTTGTTTCAGAATACCGATGATTCTATCAAACACGTTAAAGTTCAAATTAATACCAAGTGCAAAATTATTTAACAAGTATGAAAAAGATGACTACTGAAAGAAAAACAATTTATCAATCTACATCAAATGAATCGATCTTTTATTGTATGTGAACAGGAAAAAATCTGTCACTAATGTCAATGTTCGAAATGTAGGTTTTCTATTGTTGGATTCGATAAATCTCATCCAACAAAGATTTCCTTTTTCTTTCAATTCTCAACCAAAAAGATAAAGTTTGAAGGCTATCGATATCACCTTTCAAGTTTCAACTTTACTTAGGATTTGGTTGAGAATTTACCTGAAATATATTGAAATATAATTTTATTTTACTGTAATTTAAATTTTTTCAGATTAATTTTGGGCAAAATCACACGAAATATACATTAATTAATTTAAACTTTTTACTTATCTTTAATCTTCTTGTCCTGTCTTCGTGTTTTTTGATGTTATTTTACTGCCACCTTGCCCAATTGACACCAAACTCCGACGCTTTTCCTCTGCGACTTCCGAATTTTCGATCCTTTTCCTCTGTTTCACTCTCTGGAACACAGCATAAACAATTGCCAACCATTTTTGATTGTGTGCACTGGTTTACCAAACCATAAAATCCTCTCGTATCTGATCTGCTTTCTCCAGACTTTGGACTTTGACATTTTCACAGGCGCCCAAAACTTTACCGTTGTTTTCATTAATTTCACTTTTATTACACTTTTAATTTATTGATTTACTTTAATTGAACATTTAACTTTTTCAGGATAGTTACTTTAATCACTGAATCGAACTTTTTTGTTCACGAATTTTAACTTTTCCTAACACTTTGCGTGGAGGTATCACTCGGCACTAAGCCTTTCACTTTGCGTGAAACACGAACTTTCAAATATTAATAAATTACACAATTATCACATATCACATTTCAATTTACCGCACTTATTTCTTTTGTCCGCAGCTCTGCTATCATATTGAGGTGAGGTCTAATCACTTTACACAGAAAAGATAAGTACAGACTTCCATCTTGAAAATGTTTATTAACGACGTTAGTACAACGACTGACAAATGGAGAACATTCTCCATCGAGCAGTGGCGGAAAGAATATTTTATTGGCGATCAGTGTCGCCACATGTAAAACGAATAAATGTAATAGTATGTTACATACAGTGTTAGTCAATGTGATGTTCCGTGTTCGTGAGGTAGTGAGGGAATCGTTTTGTTAAGTACTATTTTGTGATAATTCTAGGGTAATTTTTCAGCAAATAATTTCAAGTTATGACTTTTACTTAGACTTGGGACGACTTGTATTTGGAAGGAAATATTTTTTCTATTTTGAAATTCATGAAATAAACAAATTTTTATTTATTATATATATATATTTGTGTCATTTAATATTTTGACAATTATGTTTTCAAATTTGGTGGGATCCAGACATTTGGTTAGGATATCCGCCAATTGATTCTCCAAACTTTCAGTTCTAAAATATATTATTTTTTCTTCAAGTGCCTCCAGTATCCAATAACATTTTATCATGAGGGCCCTTGATTTTTTCTGACTTCACCCTGAACATATTTTTTGGGTGGAAAAGTTATTCTCCATTATATCTACAATCAATTTCTCTCCATATATTTTATAATTCATAAACTGTATCACTTTTATCGTGTCCAAGGTATCAAAAACTGCAATTATTTCTGCCGCAGTACTTGATGAGGCGTGAATTGTTTGCTTAGAGCAATTCCACTCCACCAAGTCTCCATTAGCAAATATCATAAAACCAGTTATTGATTTACCTTTTCCAAGATTATTTATATTGATATTTGTTTCATCAACCTGGGGTGCATTTGAGGCATTGATATAAGCCTGTATGCTGTCCCCTTTTGATTTATATATTAAATTATAATTTTTTGTTGTGTTAACATACCTAAAAATTTGTCTTACGTAATTTTTATGGGTTTCATTTAAGTTATTTTGGAAATGGGAGAAAAAATTTACTGGAAATAATATATCTGGCCTTGTGAGTCTTGTTAAATATAATAGCCCTCCTATAATTGACCTATACTCAGTATTATCTCTACCATTTTCTATTTTATCTATCTTTAGCCCCGTTTCCATTGGGGTGTTAGTATTTTTCAATTCTGAAATTCCAGATTTTTTTATCATTTTATCTATGTGTTTATATTGGGAAAGTATTATCGTGTTATTTTCTATATTTCTAATTATTTCCAAGCCTACAAAAAATCTTGGATTGTTTATAATTGTGATTATGAAGTTCTTTTGTAATTCCTCATTTATTTTTGTGATGGATAATTGCTAGTTGGATGCAATCAATATGTCATCCACATAACTTGAAAAATATATTTTTTCTTCATTATTATTAATTATATATAGACATCTATCACTTTTAGTTCTAGTAAAACCCATATCTCTTATTTTTGTGTCTAATAAATCGTACCATAATTTGCTGGATGTTTTCAACCCATAAATTGATTTTTTTAATTCAAGTACCTGATTTGTATTAATATTTATTTCTTCAGGTTTTCTTACAAAAATAGGTTTTATTATAGGGGAATTTAGGTAAGCAGTTTTTACGTCATACTGGAAGAGGATTAATTTTTCTTTATTTACTGTGGACAATAACCATCTTATAGTTCCTATAGATGCAACTGAGCCATGGGTTTTGGCAATACCATATTCTGTTCGATCTTTAAAGCCCCTTGGCACCAATCTAGCTTTGGGTTTTGGATTTCCAAATTCATCACATTTGATTGTAAAAATCCAACGTGTGTCTATAAGTTTTTGGCGATTGTAGTCTACTATTTCCCAAACCTTCATGTCATCAAGAGAATTGAATTCATCATTGATTGCCTTGATCCAATCTTCTCTAAGTGGATTAGTATCAATTTTAGAAAAAGTTTTTGGAATATTATCTTCTATATATGTTTTATTATATTTGATATTGACATTCATTATAATGGGATTAATTAAACCCAGATCATATTTGTAATTGGTTGATTTTATCGTGAGGGGTTTTTTGTTTATTTGTAAGGATTTTATATTCTGCGATTCGTTGACTTTGACATCACATGATATGTACAATTTTGTGTCATATGGATCCCTAAGACAGTACCCTGTATTAGTATAGCCCATCATTATATTTTTTTCAGCCCTTTGTGCTAATTTGGGATCGATTTTATTTTTGGATTTTGATTTTGCTTTGGTAGCATTTTGTTTCCTTACTTCTATAGGTATATGCCTATAGGTTAATGCACCAAAGACTTTTAATAAAATAATTCGTAGGGTGTTTTGAATCCCTCGTTTGCTTTAATTGGTGATCTATTGATAAGATAAGCTTAGGTCACCACAGTATAAGACCAGTACTTTATATCGAGGTTGGCGTCAATTAACATAGCTCGTACTCTCCTCATTAAAGTTTGATTTTGCCTTTCGACAATACCATTTAATTCAGGTGAATACGGCACTACATAGTCCATTGTTACTCCAACCTCATTACAGTAATTAACTATCTTAGCATCAGTATATTCCCTCGCATTATCACACCTTATTGTCCTTATGGGGTACTCTGGAAACTTATTCTTCATTGATATTATAATATTTTTAAATTCATTTGTTACTTGGCTTTTATTAGCTATAGGCATAACAAATGTGTATTTAGAATAATGATCTATAAAAGTTAAAATATAACGTTGGTTAGCGACTGAAGGTGTAAATGGACCCATAATATCAGAGGATGCTATTTCTAATTTCCTTTTGGGTTTAGTCATAATTCCATTATGACCTAATCTTAAGTTATTGGCAATACAGCATATTTGACAATTTTGAAAGTCTTCATCCCTAAAATTTAAATTTTCGGGAATACCAATTGCTAAAGTTTTTAATTTTTGAATGTATCTAGCATTTAAATGTCCAAGTCTTCTATGTATTAATATTTTCTTGTAAATATTATTATTCGTAAATATTTTATTATTATTGGTTTCTTTTTCATCATTATTTGTTGTTATTTCTTCTTTTTCAACCGCCTGAGGTGATTCACTATTATTATCCTCATCCTGAATCTCCAATTCTACAATAAATTCATCCCATTCATCATCACCATTTTGGGTGACTGGAGCACATATCATATTTTGCTCGTCCCTATTAATATCATTTATTTGTGAATTATTATTATTTTTATTTTCAATATTATAATATAAGTAGAAAATTCCTTCCTCTTTTTTTGCAGTCATTATTGGAGATGCTTGGTCCAAGGAGAACGCAAAGGCGATGTTCCTGATAACAAAAAACGTAACTGACGAGTACCTGGAGATGATTCAAACGTACACGACAGCGAAGGAAATGTTTCATGTCCTGACGAACCTCATAGACAACGGCAATGACCAGACGCTAATGGATTTACGAGGAGATTTGTACGCAAAACGGTATGTGTCTAGTTTTGATTTGCATAAGTATCTGTTGGATTTTCATTCTCGATGTAGACGCTTAACGGAATTGGGAGATCTAACGACCACTAAACAGTTTATTTTGGTACTGCTGAGGTCACTACCTGCGGAATTTCGTCCGATTAAGGTTGTGATAGAAGATGCAGAAGTCGTCACTTGGGATGGAGTTTTCATGAAATTGAACAACTTCCAGCGTGAGCTATCTTCTGATAGCAAATCGACAGTTCGAGTTAACACTCTGAACACTGCATCACAGAAATCTTCATCAGTGGTTGTCACTGGTGAGGAGAATATTTATTTTGGTAATCACAACAATGCCGGACGAAATTCTGGTAATAATAATAACAATAATAATAATGGAAATCGTTTTAATCGTGGTCGATCTCGGAATAATAATAATAATAGTCGTGGATTCAATCGAGGCGGAAATAATAACTATAATAATTTTAATAATAATAATCAAAATTCGAACTCACAAAATAATAATAATAATAATTTTAATGGACGTGGTCATAATACTGGTGCTGACGGTGGATATTCTAACGTGAAATGTCATTATTGTAACAAAATAGGGCACATAGCCCGAAATTGTTATGCCAAAAATCGTAATAATAATGAAAATTGTAACAATAATAATAATAATAATAGTGGAAATCGTGTTAATGACCAGAGTTCCAATAACAGTAACAGTAATAGGAGCTCGGCACAGATGTGCAATGAGAATTATAATGCTAATGACAATTGCTCTGAAGTGGGTTACAGCTTCACATTAAATAATGACTATAATAATAAAATTAATGACTCTTGCAATGCAAAAGAAAACGTAAATTCAATGCTTCGAACCACGTTTATAGTTGACAGTGGATGCACAATTCACATAATTAATGATATAAGCCTGTTCAGTGACTATATAGATTTGATCAGACCTCATAGTATCTGTGTTGCGAAGAAGGGTGTCTCTCTGTCTCTCACGTCGGTAGGTACTGTAAAATTGAAACTATTGAATGGAATTGTAATCGAGCTGAGGAACGTAAGGTTTGCTCGGGAGCTGCCACAGAATCTGCTTTTGGTTAAACGTATGAGCAAGTCGGGATTTGACACTTTGTTTCGAGAAGAGTCTGTTGATATCATCCAACGCTGCAGTGGAAAAATCGTTACCACTGGTGTCAGCATAGACTCAGATTTGTACACAATTGACTTTGTTAAAATGTCAAGTCAATTGTGTAATCTGACGTTGGGAGATGAATCGAGCCCACTGTTTGTGTGGCATAGACGACTTGCTCATCTGAATGTGAATGATGTTAGGTTGTTGTCAAGTAGGGGTTTGATACCGAATGTTGACTCCAATCGCAGATTGCTGTGTGAGCCCTGTGTTATGGGGAAACAGAGTCGAAAACCATTTCCAAGGCATGAACGAAAAACAAGTAAGCCTTTGGAATTGGTTCACACTGATCTCTGTGGACCTATTAACCCTCCTGCATATAAAGGAGCAAAATATTTTATGACTTTTATCGACGATTATTCCAATTTTTGTTGTGTTTACCTGCTGGCGAACAAGATGGAAGCTTTTGCAAAATTTAAAGAATATCACGAGATGGTCTCGAATAAGTTTGGTTATAATGTAAAGAGACTCCGTTGTGATCGCGGCACAGAGTACTTGAATACTACCTTCCAGTCATATTGTACTGAGAAAGGAATTGTGGTTGAACATACTGTTGGCGGTTGTCCCCAGCAAAATGGAAAGGCTGAGAGGATGAACAGGACACTGTGCAAAAGGGCAAGGACACTGTTGTTTGAGAGTGGTCTTGGGAAGATATTTTGGTCGGAAGCCATATTGTGCTCCACCTATATCGTGAACAGATGCCCCACGAATAAAGATTTTGTTCCTTTTGAAAGATGGTTTGGTGAAAAATACAACTACAAAAAATTAAAAACGTTTGGATGCGATGCGTATATGTTATCGTTCAAACATGATTCTGACAAGTTTAAGAGTAAAAGTGAAAAATTAATAATGGTAGGTTATTCACCATACGGTTATGAGTTGTTGGACATAAATACTAAGGAGATACGTCTGTCACGTGATGTTGAGTTCTTCGAAAGTGCAATTGGTAATTTTGGACATAATAAATATACAAAAAACGATGATCTGTTTAAGGAAATCACGGAATCCAACGTGGAAAATATTGAAGTTGATGGTGATTTAAATTTAAATTGTCTACCGCAGGAGGCGACTACACGTGATCAAGCAGCAGGAAATATATACCTGGCTGAGGATGGCATCCCTTTGACATTTGAGGAGGCAAGTGCAGCACCTGATAGTCTGATGTGGAGGGAGGCTATTTCATCTGAAATAAGTGCCCTGAATTCCAATCAGACTTGGAAGGTGACCAAACGTCCAAAGGACGCCCCTACCATCACGTGTCGTTGGATCTTCAACAAGAAATATGATAATGAAAATAATGTTTTATATAAGGCCAGGTTAGTTGCCAGAGGCTGCCAGCAGAAGAAAGGCTTCAACTTTAATGAAGTATATGCGCCGGTGGCGAAACTTTCGACTGTGAGGACCCTCTTGGCTGTTAGCAATAAATTAAAATTTTATATAGAACAAATAGATATCTGTAGTGCGTTTCTGAACGGTGTTCTCTCTGAGGATGTGTACCTCGAGATACCTGAAGGTATAGAAACGCAGGTTGATAAACGGACTAACATACTGAAATTAAATAGGTCTATATATGTTCTAAAACAGTCGCCGAAAGTGTGGAACAAACCATTTAATGAGTTCCTGTTGTCACTTGGCTTTGTACAAAGCATGGCTGATGACTGTTTGTATGTGTTCAAAAATAAACATGATGGAACAATAGTCTATCTACTCACTTACGTTGATGATGTCCTTATTAGTTCCAACAATAGAGAACAAATCACATTTTTTTTAAATAAAATTAATAAGAGATTTAAGTGTAAGGATCTTGGAAAGGTGAAAAAATATCTTGGTTTAAATATTAATTATAGTCGCGAAGAGGGCATACTGGAGATCGAGCAGAAGAATCTCATTGAGTCTGTTGCTAGGTGGTTCGGTGTTGATAAATGCGCACCCACCTACACACTCATTGACCCCAAACTCCAATTGGATAGGGACCTCAATGCGTGTGATAGTGTGATGAATAATAACTATCAACAGCTTGTGGGATGTTTGATGTACTTGATGCTTGGATCACGGCCCGATATTTGCTTTGCAATATCGTACTTCAGCCAGTTCTCCAGTTATGCCACAGACGAACATTTCAAATACTTATTGAGAGTCCTTAAATATTTAATGACAACAAAAGACAAAAAATTGGTATTTTCATATGAACTTAATAATAACGGCAATATAATCGAAACATATTCGGATGCCGATTGGGGTAACTGTGTTGACACAAGATGGTCTATCTCGGGTTACTGTGTCTTTGTTTATGGGTCGCTGGTGTCCTGGTCCAGTAAGAAACAGCCAACAATAGCTCTGTCTAGCACTGAAAGTGAGTTGATCGCCATTTGCAATGCTACCACTGAGTCAATTTGGTTGAAGTATCTACTAAGTGATTTTTGTATTCAAGTTGATGACAGAGCTGTGATTTACAAAGACAATCAGAGTTGTCTGGCTATCTTGCACTCTGGAAAATGGAACACTCGCAGATCAAAACATGTGGACGTGAAATACCGTTTTGTGTGCAATCATGTAAATTTAGACTTTAAGTATTCATACGTGTCAACTTTGCGACAGTTGGCTGATGTTTTTACGAAGGGCTGCCCGAGGCCCAAATTTGATGTATTTTGTAAAATGTTAAATTTATTGTAACTTTTTGTATATGTTTACCATCTGTGTTAGTATTTGTTATCGTAACTTTTTTGTATTATTGTTGACTTTTGTCATTTGTATTTTTAATGACTTTACCAATTTAATAATTTGTTTTTACCATTTTTTATCGTAATCGTATAATTATAATTTGAGGAGGCGTGTGAGAATTATAGCAAATTAAATTATACTCATGACTATTATTCTCACGTATCATTTGTGGTGGCAACACTGTCGGTATGTTTTTTGTAATCTGTGATTTTTAGTGTTTTGTACCAAACTGTGATAATGTTTAATCATACGCCTCTAGTCGCTTTTTAATACTCATATTGTTAACATATCCACCATACTTTATGTGGAAATAAAAGTTTGTAAATTAAGTGAATATTGTGTTTTTATTTATGTGTTCGTAATGTGTGCGTCTAGTCTCTGTTCGATGTCGCGTTTAGTTTAGGTTTGTTTTATATGTTTCTGGTCAACTCGATCCGTTGATAATTCCTCATCATCTCACATGACAAATTGATTTTTGTGAGAATTTTAAATTTTATTTTGTTTTGTGCTAAATTGAATAAAAATGAATTATAATATTGTGTCAGATACTAGAACAGGAATGCCATTCATGTATGATGATCATATTCTTGTTCAACATAAAGGATGATTATAAGTATTAGCAAAGACTTCATCATTTCTTGGTCAAAAAGAGAGAATAGCTATTCAATAGGTTTTGTTTTTTTTCTTAGCGGACAATCTGTTGTGGTGCCAGTACACTATAAACGAAAATGGAGATTATTCATTTCAAATTGACTCAGCTACTCCAGCCACGCTCGATATGTTAGTAGATTCTGATTCAGAATTAATCAGTATCAACGATATCTCTGCTGTGTCGAAAAATAGTACTGCTGCATTTGATGAAGTAGTATCTGATGATATTACTAGCAAATTGTTACCGCCGAAAGATAAAAATGATGCAGTCGTCACAATTCCCTCCGATGGTACCAGTGGCAACAAGACGTAGAATTACATCGACAACCGGAGGTACCAAGTACCTCAAACTTTAAAAAATCCGTTATTTCAATGCTAAAAAATATTATGGAAGCTATACATAAAAATGGTAGCAAAGAACGGATAAATATGCAAGAACGTATGTCGAAACCTGCGCAAAATGATACAAAAAAAGTGCCGGGTAATACGATTCAACCGAAAACAAATCTTTCAAATATTGATTCTGAAAAAGAGGATCAAATATTTGAGAAACGAACATCCGAGGCTAGACTACAAGAAGAACTAGACGCTCGATATGAAGAAGAAATCGTAAACCTTGATGACTCACCTGTACAAGTACAGTATATCATGCTGTTGAATTTAATGATGATCTGCGTACATCGACTGGGCCACTGTGGAAACGAGCAGATGTCTTGGAGTTACTGACATTGTTTAAAGATGCTGAGCATCTCTTCAAATCAACAACCTGTAAAAATTCAAAGGTTTGGCAACAGATTGCTGCCAAATTGGTCCCATACACAGCTAGACAATGTGAAAATAAATTGAAGTACCTGAAAAAACGGTACATTACTAAAATTGACAATATGAGCAGTGGAGATACTGGAAAAAAAAGAGTACACTGCGATTTTTTTGAAGAACTTGATGCCATATTTCATAAATCACACAATGTTCGTCCTCCTCATATTGCTTCTTCGGTGAATGGACCAAAAAATATGTGAAAAAGTTGTTACTGTCAGTGGATATGAAACCGGCGAGTCGACCTCTCCTGAAGAAACAACCCTTTCGACATGTCTGAACAAGAAGTTGAATATGAAGATACTCCAAAAATAAAAAAATAAAATTAGACCTCAACCAGCATCATTGACCAGAAATGAAAATCTTGTCTATAAAGAAAGAGCTGTTAATGCTCTCGAAAGAATTGCGACGGCATTTGAGGCTTCGTCGAAAAAATGTAATGAAGAAATGCAATTTGATTTCGAATAATAATCTTTTTCATCGAAACATAGTTCCAGCATTGATCGACCAATCACAGAGCTAGTAGCATCGTGATATACATCTACATCGTCATTTGGTAGCGTCGTTTTTGTCGTCACAATGTGCTTCTCTTTGAAATTCACTCTCGTGCGTGTTGGTGCTTGTATCGAGGAATCTAAATTTCAGAAATTTATGAAAAATACGAGGTTTGTGAACAGATTTTTTTTATTAACATTTAAATTTGTACGTGAAGATGTTATTTGTTTCGTTATTGTTATAGCTCATCTTAAAATGAATAATCCTCCTCGTCGTGGTGTTCCGCATGCTTTGTGGAGGCGTTACATGGCGGAATTAATGGAACGCAATCCACGGCAACCTAACGCTGTCCCACCTGAACAAGCACCAGCAGCAGAATGACAACCAGAAAATGATGTGAGACAACCTGAGATTGATGTGAGACAACCGGAGATTGATGTTGACAACCGGAGAGTGATGAACCACGAGGTGATCATGATCATGAACACAATGCTAGATTAGACCAACGCAGATTTGAATGAAAGGTAAGAATTCGATATAATTTTGAGTAAAATGTTGTGTCCTCTTTACCATAACACGCCCATCGTAATTTTCCCGCGCTGGTCTGCGATTAACTTGCTCCTTTGTTGACAGTGGATTATTATTACATTAACTGGCATTAGTATAATCTTACAAGATGAAAATCCTGAAGATTCCCATCGATTGTGTTGTATTGCGTTTTGCTCGTTCCAATGAATAAATCGGCGAATTTTAACTATTGTGTTGTTTGTTTATTGTTTCACAGACTGCCTCTCCCACATAATGAAAATGGACAACCACAAATTCGACAACCAGAAGTTCGAGAACCAGAAGTTCGAGAATCTGAAGAAATACCTGACGATAGACTGTTAGATCAAAGGTAACACTTCGATTATTATTCATCATATTTTGTTTATGTCATTATTTTTGATAATTTTTTTCTTTCGATTTATATGTGCAGACCACCAAATCCGGTTCCCACTGCTGCAAATCCCTACATGTGGCCTGAATTGGCGCATGTTACATGTGTAAATTGCAGGTTCAAGGGACATCGAACTACTCAATGTCCCTACCCAGGTTGTTGTTGCTATCGATGTAAACAATTGGCCACATTGCTCGTGATTGTGAACAGTACACGAGTGACAGGTAAAAATTTGTTAATTATTTTCTTACTTCATTAATATTATCTGTCACATTTTTTAATTATATTATTTATTACAGAAGAACTTTGTGTACCAACTGCGGCTTTTATGGACACCAATATTGGAATTGTCCCACTGGTGAAAAGGTATGTTATACCTGTCACCAGAGGGGACACATTTCAGTTGAGTGTCCGACAAGAGGCCATAGCAGCAGCAGTAGCAGTAGTATTAGTCGTAGACTACAAGAATCAGCTAGACAACCAGAAGTTCATGAACCAGAAGTAAGACAACCAGGAGAAAGTAGACGATGTGAATTAGAACATGACAATTGGTGGACAAGTACATTGGCAGCAGCAACAGCAGCAACAAATGTATCAAATTTGTGTGATTTGTTTCGAAAATGAGAGGCAACTTTCATTCATCCCGTGTGGACATTTTTGCATTTGTGAAGAGTGTTACTGTCAGCTCGTAGAAGTACATGATACGGAATTACCGTGCCCTATATGTAGGATGATCAGTCGCGAGACTGTTCGTATTATTTATAAGTATCATGTATATATTATTCATTTTCTTTTTTTGTCCTGTATATCTCTTTTCATTTTATGTATTTCAAGTGTTTTTTTTTTTCAATTTTATTTTTATAATATGTAAATTTTCATTTTTTTGTGATATTCGTTGTTCTTTTGTTGAATTTTGTCGTTAAATAAATTTTTTTTCAAACATTATGTTATTTGTTTTGGACAGGCAGCAGTAGTAAACTATACTTACGAGAATTTGAATTGTAAAAATTTGGAAGATAAAATAATTTAGGTAGAAAAATAGATAGTAGAAATATGTAGAATTTGATAAAGAAAATAACGACGAAAGGCAAAAAAATTTTTTTACTTTTTTTGATGAAGAAGGAAACAAACAAAAATTGAGAAAACAACTGATACAAATGGATATAAGTATATGTTTGCATTAGTCGTCACACCTGAAAACGTGATGAAGTTGGTCATCCTATGTGTACCTCACCGAATCGACCGAGTAGAATAAAAACGTATAAAAAATTAACTAATTTCTTTGGAAAATAATAGCCCAATCACATTTTAACTTTTCATAGTGCTAGAATATTCGTTCAATAGAATGTCAGTAGAAAGTGACAATATAATATGAAAATTAATAAATATTCTATGAATCAAACCGATATTCGATAACCTATATACCCTTAATATTCATACAACTTTAATCGACAACAATTTTAAAATAAAAATGACATTTATTACACATTTTGATTATACAATAATCTTGTAAATACACCGATAAATATTGACAAAATTTACGGCGTCTTCATTATAAAACTACATCATCTGACTATTGACGCCAATATTATTACGAAAAATAAAATACATATATTTAAAACAAGGAAATATCACATCACAGTCACATTGTCAAAGATTGTCTCACTGTCCAATATCATTGAGTAATCCCATTTCTAAAGCTAACTGATCTCAAAATGCTCTACCCTCTTCATTTGTTGCACTACCTTGAGTTAATAATTGTTCTTGTTCAGGTGCTACAATTGTACATTGCTGCAAATACACTGCACCTTCTGCCTCAAACCGAGGACGTAACGTATCAGAAGAATTTGTTAAACAAATATTATGTAGAACACACGCAGCTATAATAGAAGCTGGTATGAGGTCTGTGCGAGACATATCGAGATCCTTAAAACGACAAAATCTACCAAAGAATAAAGCGAATGTACGTTGGATTACTTGTCACGTCTTAGCATGTTGATGATTGAAGTTTCGCTGCCATTGAGTAAAATTACGTTCCTCTTGATATGGTGGTACACAAAAAGGTTTTGGCTAGTAAGCTTTATCGCCTAAAATATATTCATGTGTCGAAAAATAATTTGAAGGATTATCAACAATTGCCTTATAAATTTCTGATTGTCTAAATATTCTAGTATCTGACACTGAACTCGGATATCCAGCAAAACAATCGATGAACTGACGACTATCATCACATATTGCTTGTAATGTAATCCCATAGAAACATTTTCGATTAATGTAAACTTGTGCATTATCTGATGGTGCCTTGATTTTTACATAGGTGCCATCAATAGCTCCGATAATGCCTTCAAAACCACCCATACATTTGAATTTTTGGGATATGAAATGCCTCCTCTCCGAATTTGGCCAGGAAATAATTGTTGGCGTCAAACAGTTGAGAGCATGTGATATACGCAAAAAGCAGGCATGTAATGTTCCTTTTGATAAATCAAATCGACATGCAACAGAGCTGTCATCAAAAAAACGGTAACTTCAATTAGTATTATCAATTAAAAATTTAAAAATATATGATTTATAAAAATTTTTACCTGTAAACTATCTGGAGTTGCAAACAACCACAAACTGCTAGTAACTGCTTCCTTGGACATGTACTTAGGCAACCAACTGTCCGTTTTCTGGCCAATTTCGATGAAAGTTTATTTAAAAGCCATTCAAAGGCATGTACCGATAATCGAAAATGAGATTGAAATTCAGTGTCAGTAAATCTTGGTACAGTATACTCAACAAATGATCGTATGGGCAGCAGTTTGTTTCCTCTTTTTTTGTCTCCTGGGATGCTCCTCATTCGAGAAATCTTCATCATCTACATAAATACAAAAAATCTTATTAATTCATATAAATAAAACACATATTATCACCTACTAATCATAATGCATTTACCTGCTTCAGATGATGAAAGAAGGAAGTCTTCATAGAATTTCACTGTACTTCGCACAATGGCAGTCATTATAATTTTTAAATGCTCATCCATCTTTAATAACTTATAATAAAATTCACTGACACTAATAACTGAGCATTAAAATATTTTCTAATTATTTTTTAATTAACATTTTCATAATATTTAATGGTAAAATATGAATTTGTGCGTGATATGTGTAAATAAACGAAATCTCCCATGTGATAAGAAATCGATATTTCCAAAATTTAAAATTGACAACCAATTTCATCACCCGGGATGACAATGTGAACAATCTCTGGAACAGAGTGATGGTTGTCCACACCCACCGTCAACTGAGGTGAATTTTTGAACGCGGTAAGTGTGACAACCACGGTCAACTGTTTTTATGGGCGGAGTCAGGGGTGAATTTCCAAACGGGTAGTTTTTTGATTTTCGATGTTGTTGTCACTCGGAGTGAATTTCTGAACGCCCTCCTGTGTGAGTGGCATATAAAAATGTATTCTTCCCCGCACATTGCAATTTGATTGGAGTCACAAATTTTTTTACATCTACTAATTTATTAAAATCAGATGTCAGATGTACCTCTGCAGCCCCATCCAAAATTGCTTTATTGTTTAATATTGTGTAGTTAAATTCATCATCGTTTATTTTTTTTTATTAACCAATTCATTCAATAACCATTCATTATTGTCATGATTAAATTTTTTAATCATGCAGGACATTTTAACCTGTTGTTCTACGTTTTCTTTTTTATTATTATTTTGTTGATTTACACTTGTTTTTGGGGATAATTTCCCTGATTATTGTTCGTATTCTCACTATTATTACTTGATTGTGTGCTGTTATTTTTATTACAATTTTGTGCTATGTGCCCAAATTGCCCACATTTATAGCATTTTGTGCTATTTTGATTATAATTCCTATTGTTTCCACGATAATTATTTCCTCTATAATTTCCATTATTATTATTATTTTGATTTATTTCATTAGTATTGTTAGTACTATTGTTGCCCTTATTATTATTACGATTGCCATTCCTATATCCATTATTTCCATTACCATTACCTCTATAATTATTCCTACCTCTATAATTATTATTTCTACCCCTATAATTATTTCTATTATTATTGCCATTATATCAAAAATTACTATTTTGTGGATTATTATTATTATTATTATTATTATTATTATTATTATTATTATTATTATTATTATTATTATTATTATTAACATTTTGTTTTTTCAAGGTCTGATCACGAAATTTCTGATCAGAATCCTCCCTTAATATTCTTTTAAAGTTATCTATATTTTTCTCATTTGTGGGTAAATTTTCAAATTGCATTTTAGCTAGGGCCTGTTCATAACGTTGCCGTTATTATTATTACGATTGCCATTCCTATATCCATTATTTTCATTACCATTACCTCTATAATTATTCCTACCTCTATAATTATTATTTCTACCCCTATAATTATTTCTATTATTATTGCCATTATATCAAAAATTACTATTTTGTGGATTATTATTATTATTATTATTATTATTATTATTAATATTTTGTTTTTTCAAGGTCTGATCACGAAATTTCTGATCAGAATCCTCCCTTAATATTCTTTTAAAGTTATCTATACTTTTCTCATTTGTCGGTAAATTTTCAAATTGCATTTTAGCTAGGGCCTATTCATAACACAAGGCTAACTGTAAATTTTCCAATTCCTCATTTTCTGTTACTTCTTTCCCACTATCTCGTACATTGGTGACTAGTTCGTCCCATTTCTTCAAGAAACCTCTCATGTTGCCTCCTGGTTGGAATCTAAATTCCATCCATTTGGCCTTTGCCATGTTCGCAGTAACTGATGTTTTTGTTCCGTAAATATTATCTAATTTCTTTAACTTCATTATTGCAGTATTGCAATCCCTTATTTGTTTTGTGACATCGTTTGAGACTCTTTCAAATATAAATCCTTTTGCATTATCTTGCATCTTACAATAATTTATCATATCCCTATTGGGTCTAAAATTTAAGTTGTCAATATGATTAATGTATGATTCCAAAAATTTGTGCTCCCCAAAAATATCATAATACCCAGCTCCCCTGATGACTGAAATAATCATTCTGCGCCAGTCTAGATAATATTTTCCATTAAAAACTTTTCCCAAGGGTACCAGTATTGGTTTGATTTCATTGGGGGATGACATTTTTTCTTCGATTTTTCAAAAACCTAACACACTATTTTCTTTATTAACAATTGCTATATATTTTCTATTTTCAATTAATCCTTTTTCAATTTCCTTAATTAAATTTTCCTCTTTTTCATATGTTTTTTCTAAGTCTTTTTCGTTATTCTTGTTTCTATTAATTTCAGTATTCTCCAGTTTTTATTTTTTAATTAATTAAAGAATCTATTCATAAATTTATTTTTTGATTTTTCAGAACTATAAATACTGTTTGAAAAATAATTTGTTGAGGATTCTAAAATTTTAATATATTTTATGCTACTTATTTCCTCAATTCTACCAGATATATCTATTATAAATGACTCTAATACGATTTCACCGGTAAAATATTTGTAAAATGGCAGATTATATGTTTCAATCTTCAAATCTATTATTCTTTCATCTTCAAACTTTTTTATTAATTCTTCCAATTTAACTTTATCCACTTTATATTCACCAATTTTTCCTTCTGACAGATCTATTATGGGGGACATATATAATTATTGGGTTATGGAATTATTTGCCTCAAATCAAATACAATAGCTTTTTAACACACGAAAAATAATTAGCTGCAATATATATTACCTTTACACTGTTCTTTGATTTCTGTTTTGACGATAAAAAATTTCTTTCTCTGGAACTTTGCTGATGCACTGTTGAACTTCCCACTTGAATTTGGTTTGGAGTTGGTTGAAAAAATTGTCTTCGATTAATGGATTGTTGTTGAATCCTCGACAACGGGAGCAGGTTTCCTCTGGTTGTTCTCACGATCTTTTTGGCTGTCCTTTCTGGATTTGGTGTTCGATGACTTCCAGGATTGGCCGTTATTAAGTCTGGAACATTCAGCTTTGATTTTCAATTAAATTTAAATTTTTTCAAAAAAAAAAAAAAAATTGAAATTCGAGTTTAAACTTCTTGAAAAAACACGATAATAATTTCATGTATTATTCACCAAGAAACATGAAAAAAAATTTTTTCACACAACAGTAAATCAATTCAAAAATATTATATCTGCATTTGTTTCAAAATTTTACAAGTCTCTCCTCAAAGTTCTACCACAGCGATGGCTACCATGATGTGAGGCATGCAGAACAAGGATCGAAAGAACTTGAGACTTTATTATTTTACGACATTTAATTGCAGACTGAAATATATTTTACAACTAAAATACGAAATGGCGAAGCACAGCATTATCGGTTTGAGAAAAGTAGGGGAAGCGATTTGTAAGTGAGATAAACGTATGACATATATATATAGAATTATAATGATGATAATGGTGAAGAAGTAGATGAGGTGAGATTTCCGTTGCAACAATTATTTCATATGAAGAGCTGATTCAACAAGTTCCATTTTTCAACAATAGTAAGCATGAACACGAGAGTTTTATTCACAAGTGACTTTATTAGCAGATTGAAAAACATATTCGAGAATAAAATATAATTTGGTATAAGATGGTGATTTCATTCAAAAATTTGGAGAGGTCTGTTTGTTTGCAATGGATTCATGGATTCTGTGAAAGGCTCATTAATAGAATCCGTTATAAACAAACAAACCTATTTTTATTGAGGTGAGGATTAATCACTTTACACAGAAAAGATAAGTACGGACTTCCATCTTGAAAAATGTTTATTTACGACGTTAGTACAACGACTGACGAGCGGAGAACATTTTCGGTCGAGCAGTGGCAGAAAGAATATTATGTTGGCGATCAGTGTCGCCACATGCAAAACGAATAAATGTAATAGTATGTTACATACAGTGTTAGTCGATGTGATGTCCCGTGTTCGTGAGGTAGTGAGGGAATCGTATCCCAACAATTTTTGATAACATACACCATCACGTATATTTTTACTTGACTATAGCGCTCCCTGGGGCTATGAAAACTCCCAATTGGTTGGACACCGAAACTGCCCATGTGTCGTCTCCATCATATACATATCCTCGAAGGTTCGTTCTTATCTATATCTTGAATTAATGATAATACTCTGTTTTATTCTTTGAAATTTTATTCAACTTGCCAATAACAGATAATAATAATTCTGTCTAATCGTTTCATGTGATCGATCGTTAATCTTGCCATCGTATTCGTTTCAACGAAATGCTCTTATTTGTGATGTAATTCTTTCATTTTTTGGTCCTCTTACAATGAAATTATCCCCAATTATTAGCTCCATCCAAAAGATAGCTTTGTATGAAACCAGAGATGTGAGATTTGTTTCTTTATATGATTAGCATTAGCTACGATATGAAATATTTTCTTACACTTTTCTTCTTTCATTCCCGTAGAAATTCTTCATCGTTGGGTCGAACAATAATCAAACAAAATTTCGAATTCTTCGCATTGATAGAACAGATCCTTTGGAATTGAATATTCTGGACGATAAAATTGAATTTTGTGAAAAAGAAGTGCATAACATCCTGCAAAATGGCATCAAGACAAAAGCATTACCGAAACCCATATCAGCATTCGGCATTGTCGGTTGGTGTATAATTTCAATACAATGGTCTTACTGTAGTTACATTGTTCTATATTTCCATTTCAATTTGCATGTTCCGTAGGATTTGTTAAATTTTTGGAAGGATATTATTTGATTTTGGTTACTAAACGTAGACGCGTAGCATCAATTGGCATGCATGTGGTATATAAAATTGAAGATACGAGTTTGATTTATTTACCGCATGAATCTTATCGATTGCCTAATCAAGATGAACCTCGCTATTTGAAGATGTTTCAGAGTATGGATTTGTCTAGCAATTTTTACTTTAGGTATGTTATAATGCATCGCTCAAGAATTGTAATTTTATGTGCGTAATGTAATATTCCGTCACTAGTTACAGCTATGACATCACGCATACTTTTCAGATTAATGCTGCTGATCCCAAATTAGGGAATTTGTCTCCTGGTAAATTATTTTATTGTTTGACCTGAAGTATTGTTTTTGCAGTTTATTTGTTCAGCTTTCTGTGTTTTTACAGACAATGATTTGAAGAGTAGAGATATTTTCATATCGACGTTAGTGTTATTTCCTTATCAACTTGTAACAACTTATATATTAAATCCATAAATCGTAGCTCACAGATGTATTTTGGTTCTACAGCAGTTTCAACCCAGAGAACCTCAATTGTGGAGTTCGTTCCATTCCTAATCGAAAATTTATTTGGAATAATTATTTATTGTCAAAAATTGAAGGAAAAATTCATAGTGAATGGCTGTTGTACATTATGCATGGGTTTATCGGGCAATCAAATGTTTCCATATTTGGGCGTTCTGTGTATGTTACTCTAATTGCTAGACGGTCCAATAGATATGCTGGTACTCGTTTTTTGAAACGAGGAGCTAATTGTAATGTGAGTTTTTCTGTTACTGTATCCACCACCTAGATTGAAATCATTTCTTTTATTATTTTTTGGATTCAATTTATTTTAAGGGAGACGTTGCCAATGAAGTTGAAACAGAGCAAATGGTCATTGATGTTAGTGTTTCATCGAATCGTAGAATGTGTGTTAGCTCATTCGTACAAATGCGAGGTTCAATACCTAGTCAGTGGCGTCAAGATATGACTAAAATGGTGGCAAAGCCAGCTATTACTTTTGATCTGTCTGATCCTTTCTATGAAATCGCTGGTTGGTTTCTTATTTATTTAATAAAGTTGACTTCCCATCAGTTTTTATATTTCAATGTAATTATTTCTAAAATTTAGGAGCCCATTTCAACCAACTCTTTCGTCGCCATGGATCTCCTATAATTATCTTGAACTTAGTCAAAAAACGAGAAAAAAAAAAGCACGAGTCACAACTTAGCGAACAATTTAACTCAGCGGTTACGTACCTGAATCAATTTCTCCCTGCTACGGATCGTATTCACTATATCAGTTTCGATATGGCGAGAATCAACAAGGGGTAAATAGTTATGTTCGTCGCCAGTCCTTTGTGGAAAGAAAAATAAAATACTGAAATTTTCTGAAATTGTAGGAAAGAAGCGAAAGTTATGGATCGATTAGCCAAAATTGCCAGGTCGGTGATCGCTAAAACTGGTTTCTTCGTCGCTAATGGACCGATTATTGATCAACAACCACTGGAAAAAATAAGTGTTGAATCGAGTTTGCAAACTGGAGTCATAAGGGTGAATTGTGTCGACTGCTTAGATCGAACGAATACAGCTCAGTTTGCTTTAGGAAAGTGTGCTTTGGGTTACCAAGTTAGTTATTTAAAATCAGTTTATTTATTTTTTTCTGATGACTGTTACACATTGATTTTTTTCGATGTTTTAGTTGTACTACATGGGATTATTAAATAGTACCTCTCTAGAATTCGATTCGGATTGTGTTAGACTATTAGAAGTTTTATACGAAGATCATGGCGATACCCTAGCCTTACAATATGGAGGTTCTCAACTTGTTCATCGTATCAAGACATACCGAAAAACTGCTCCGTGGACTTCTCAGGGAAATGACATAATGCAAACCTTAAGCAGATATTATAGCAATACATTTTCTGGTAAAATCGTAATTATTACTTCACGTTTTTGTGTCCAGCCACAATTTTTTCAGTTTAATCTGATAACTTTTCATAGATACTGAAAAACAGCATGCCATAAATTTATTTTTGGGTTTATTCGTTCCAAGTGAACATAATCGACCAATCTGGGAACAGAATACCGATTACTATCTTCATCATCCTGAAGCCATAGGAATTTTTAATTGTCAAAGGTAAATTTGAGGATTTTTTACACCTTCGAATAGTTCCGTTCTTCGTCGTTGTTTTTTTTGTTATTGATAAAAAATAATAAATATTTTTTTGGCTGTTAAGATTATTTTGCCTCTTTTAAATCATAGGTTCCCTTTAACGCAGTGGTGGGAACAAAAAATTATTGACTGTCTTCCTCTGGCGTATGATTATCTGAATAAAGAATTTTCAGTAGTGATGCCAAGTTTCCCCGTTAATTCAGAGTACGTGGACATTTACAATCATTATCATGCTACAGATAAAATTTGTGTTATGGGAGACACTTACGAATTTAAAATCAGTCATTCTATGAGGTAAGCGAATTCACCATCTTATAAAACTATTCTTATAATATAAAATTTGTTTTTTATAAAAAAAGGAAACGTGAAATTTAAATACGGTTTTATTTATTCACAATTAGGCTATAATTTTGGACTAAACGTGAACTTTTATTTGATTGTTTGGCATGTAATGATTGTGTTTAGTTTCTTGGTGATATTGATGCAGGTTGGAATATACGTGGTACTTGTGTTCATGCTGATCTTGTTTCTGTCCTATGAATAATTGAGCCATTGTTTGGTACCAAAGAATCATGAAAATTTGCATCTAAATAAAAACAATGACATTAATATTAGTTCAATTGTCTGCACAGCAAACAATTTTTAGCTCGTTTCGACATTGCCTTGTACAAAAAAATTTAAGTTTCAAATTATAACTATTTTCCTATCAATTAAATTATGATAATTCTTTTCTAATTTTACATTCTTTATACTATTAGTATCTAAATCAGGTATGGGTAACTTCACATTTATCTTTTTAAATTCTATCGCGCGATTTAGAATCAGGGATAAAATACCACTACGATTTAGTTTCCGTTATTGGTATTTTACCATTATTAAATTTTGTAATCGTACTGGTATTCGGGTAGGGTTACTACATATTTCGGTATTGTTTCTGATTTCCTTTCCAAATTTTCTCTGATTGTGTTTTCATTTCTGGTATTGGTATTTGTGTGGAGGTATTGTTAAGTTCTATTTCGTTTCAAGTATTTCTTTTGAAAAATGTCAAATGGTATGTTTATGTTATTATTTTCAAGGTATGAGTTTCTGGTATTAGTTACATTTACGGTATGGGCATTTGTAATGGTAAATAACGTTTCTGCTATACCTTATGGTAACAGAATTCCATCCCCGCTCAGAATAAATATAGGCTTGTAATTTTGAAATATTAGCACTTTTAGTAGCTTGGAACATGCACATACATGATATTTTTTGTTGAGGTTGTACATTGTATGCAACTGCCATCCTCACTTGCTGACGTATACCTTTCTTATTGAGATTACTTTTTATTTCCACCATCATTCGATCATTCCATCCCATCGTTTCGGGTTTATGGTTTACTTTACCACATTAATTTTTTCTCTCATTTTATGAGTAATTTTGGGGCAAGATTAACGCAGTATCTCTTATTTTCTTATCAAACAAAGTTTAATTTTCTGTTTCGCAAAAAAATTAAAAATCGTGAGATAGAATCGGCAGTAAAATTTCCTTGAAAGAATTTTAGCTGTGCCAATAAATAAGAATGCAAAATATTTGCTGGATCAAAATTGATACTTACCAAAATGACTAAACGCATTGTTGTCCAAAATAACTGTACTCACTGTAACGTAATAGTAATATATTTCATAAGCAATTTATCGTTTTGATGCAGTCGCAAATAAATGTCGTATTTATACTAATTTACCATCCCAGTTAATTATCAGTTTTCCTCCACTTATTGACATTTGTTTTTTTATTTTGTTTCTCTTTATGTCGAAATTAATTATTTTTTGAATACTTACAGAAGCAGAATTTGTGGTTTTTATTCAGATCATTAAATTTGAGAATTAATGAAATAATTTGTGTATTTTGCCGCAGGTGTTTTTTCCTTGAACTTAATCATCTTGTTTTGTGTGTTTTCCAATAATTTTCAGAGATTTTATGCCTCAGTGCGTAACAGATGTTAGTCCGTTTACTGTTCGTATCCGTCCTGGGCGAATGCAAGAAGCAAAAAATGGGAGTATGAAAAATCCGTCATTAACTGGAAAAAGCTCCACGAGTTCTACAAATTCAAGTTCATCGTATGTTTAAATATTTTTTTAAACATTCTTCGACATTTGACTTATTTGTATTTCGAACTTATGTTTTGAACTAATTGCCGAAAAAAAGCACTATTGTGCGACTGAGACATCTTTACGTCGCACATTTTCTTCACATAACCAATTCTTTATTTGTCGAACAATGACTCTAAATCTGATACAATTGCTTCCAAATACTAGAAGATGCTGAATGTATCAAGAATAAGTTTTCTTCAAATAATGTTGAAATTATGTTTATTGGATAATATAAAAAGAAGATTAAAGTAGTGAATGTTTATTCACTTTTACCTAATTTTGTAACAATTTTATTATTTTTAGCGATACTTACGAAAGCGAGGACGAAGATGATGCTCATTCCCGTAGTGTTCAGTGGGTTTTAATTGAAAATGACGTTCCTAATGAAAAAAAAGAAGATTTTGAAGTTAAACATAATATTTATGGCCTGAACGATCAATTTAATATCAATGAAACCGATCTGCAACTGTATGAAAAGTAATTTTTCATCTACTAAACTCCCTGTTTAATGATTGAGATTTGAAAATTTAATCAATATCACATTCTTTATACCTTTTGTTACACTTTGTTTTCTTCTGTGCAGGTACGAAATTTTTGGGAAGTTATACAAAAATGTAGCTGTTAAATACGAGATTAATAAGTTGTTACCTATAAATAGGGATATGTTTGTGTTTACACAACCTTTTGTTACTGGAAAGTCTGTGCGTATTTATGAAGAATATTGTCGGAAACCGTATTCTTGATCCTCCAGATATTTTATTTGCTTTTAATGGACAATGGTCAACCAAAACAGTATTTTAAAATAGAATTATTCTCGTGCGTATAGAAATTAGGTTCTTTAAGCATTTATTCTGTATGATGCGACGTTAGTTCAATTTTTTCCAATTTTTCATTTCAAAAATGTGTTGACCGCGGCGGCATTCCATAAAGTATGTTAATTTTGAAAACAAAATATTTTATCATAGCAAATTGGACGTTGAAATCCACTTTCCTAGAAAATTTCTTCCACGTTAAAGACTCTATAATAATAACTACTGAACTTTGCTCCGTTGAACAGTATTCAGTAACAAGTTACAAAAGAGAGAGGTCTCGAGTGTCTTTCATTGTCGTGAATTAAAGAGAAAAAAAATCGTTTTTTATCGTTGCAACAAAAGTAATCATTAGTTCAACTGTTTCAATATTTCATTTCGCTTCAATTAATTTACAACTGCTAGACTATGCTTATTCATTCGACTTGAATGTTACAGATGTGTTCGCGTTCACCCTCCCATAATATCATAAATCCTTATCTTATTTAGTGTTGATAACGATGGTAAATGCTAAACGTCCGTGATTTTGGTTATTTGGTAGAATTCTAGATTTCTGATTCTGGTTCTTAGTAGAACTGTAGTCCAAATGTACAAGAAAGACGTGCAGTACGGTGGCTGTTTGTAGTTTAAATTCACAATATCGCTCGATATGTTATTAATTTTTAGGAAAATTTTTTATTAAAAATTCAATTTTTCTTTCTTAGTTTTATTTTTGTTTAAAATAATGCTTTATTGAAGGAAAATGTGGAAAATGATGTCTAAATCGTTGACTCGGTGGACTAAACAATTTTTCAGGTAATCGACGTTTCCCGAGCGGTTTTATTATTAATATATACCGGTATTTTTTCGCAAGATTCATCTCGCGTTTTATAATTTGTTCCCTCGGCTATTTCACCTATGATTTATTAATTTCTCAGTACTTTACGGAAAAATTCTCGAAATTGCGGTATTTTTTGCTGAATAAGTAATTTAATTCTGATGATGTGTCTATAAAGTTGGGAACTAAAATACGTCTTAGTTGGTTTCTTTATTGGAAAGTATTCACGGTTAAATTGTGTACTTACTGTAGTGGAGGAGTTTACTTATTGTTAGTTTAACGTCACAAGGACGAATAAAATATGTTCGTTGTCACACACCTTAGCTCGCGCCTGGTTGTGGAACAACTGTTAGCGTCGCCTCAGCCCAGTATCTACAGTCATGTCGAGTCCTCTGCGCATCACTAGTGCGCACAGGACTCGTGGACGTAGCCATGACACTTACTCCTCTTTTTAAAATTTTACAAACTAATTTTAACTAATTATTTATGGCGCTGTATGAATTTTCTCAACTTCCAAAAAATTACCACTAAAAAGAATTTTCAAATTTGGATCGGTTTTCAGAATGAATAAGTTGATGCTACCACTTTTTTTTCTTTGTTCTAAATACTTTCAAAAAAATGATTTTTCATTTCTTAGCCTCTGGTAAAATAACTAGTAGCGTAGGAAAATGATCGATTTTACTCTAATTATTATAAAAAATTATTTGTATATCATAGTTTCTCACAAAACCAAATATTTATGCTGTCATAAATTTCTGCTTCGTGTAAAGTTTACAGGTTTTCAATAATATTGAGACCTATATTTTTTTTGAAAACAATAAGTTGATTTATTAATGGATTTCAAAATTGGAAAAACCTTGTTAAATTTTCATTCATATTTTCTGAAAATTTATAGTGTCAAAGTATTTGAAATATTAATTTTGTGAAATAGGTTATTTGTAATATATGTTTAATAAGGATTTCCAGTCGACTAAATTATTTCAGCTGATTTTGATTGATCTATATTGTACTATAAGTATACTTAAATATTTTTGTACCTTAACAAGGGGAATTGCTAACGTAAAGTCGGATGATCGGTTCATTCAAATCGGTGACGTCCCGAAAGAATTTTTTAGGATGGTGAATGTGTTCAAATTGGCCAACTAAAAAAAAAGCCTAATTGAATTGATAACATTTTTTCTGTTGGGGATGACCCTCACCCTCACGCTCCCTGTCGGTACGTTCCTAATTGGACTAATCGGCTTCCATAAGTTATATTATATTGTTTGATTCTTGTGAACTAAAAGTTTTATGCAGATGTGAATTTATTACACTCAGGGGTGGATTGAAATACTGCGATTGATAAATTTTTTTCCGCCAATCTTCACTAAAATAAAATGAAGGTGCGAGCATTCTTCATTATATATAATTAGAGAATAGGTGTTCCCTTTTCACGCCTAGCTTAGAATTTTCTTGAATAATTATGATTACATGGGTTTTCTTTCTTATGTTCTCATCATAATATAACGAGCTGATTTTCTAACGCAGCGTTTGCATTGTAAATAATTGCGCTCCATGACCTAGGTAGGTAAAAAGTTTGGAAGTTTAAACTATTCAACATAAACGGTACCTGCAATGAATGAATTGCGCAATTCTCACGAAAGTTTTCCAAGTTTATTTAACTTAATCCGTACGATAAAGGAAGAATTTTTCCTTAATTTATTTTAAAAAAGGTTTGAAATTCAAAAGTTCTAGTAATCAACAATTTCTGTTTTTTCTACATCTGTTAACATTTTCACTCCCATTTAAATTTCGAGTGTTCCGATTTAATTTCTAACATATTTTATAACAAAGTAATTTTAACCTATATTCTCCAGTATTGGCCGTTAAATCGATAAAGAAAAATATAACAATGGCTACCCTGTTTTGTAAATTGAAGTGATGCAACCTTTGGGAAATTGCCAATTTCTTTAGAGAAAGGTGTGAAAAAAAATTGTGCTATAAAGTTTCCAGTAAAATCACTATAAAATATGAGGTCGTGGCCTGAATTTTATTTTTTCAGCAGGTTCTTCTGAAGAGTATGAGCTAATATCAACATACATAGATTTTGAGATGAAGAATAGTCTGAGTGAATTAGGTGTGAAGAAGATGGTGAAAGGAAAAAAATAATATGCCATAAGGTTTTATTGTTGGAATATGTTTGGGTTGGTCCTGCAAGCATGTATTTATTTTCCCTAGGGGGTAAAATATGAGATTTTTTTAGTTTTTCTGATTTTTCTTGAAAAAAATAGTTGAGTATCAAATGTTTTTCATTAAATTTTCTACAAAAATTTTCTTATCACCTAAGTATAGAATCCCATCATTAAGATGCTACTGGTGTTCAAAAGTTGAGCAGTTTGTATTGTACTATTATTTTATAGGTTTTAAGAATTTCGTATTATAATGAAAACCTCAAAAGCCGCAGTTCGGAAATTAATGGGCGGATTTGGCCCATCTTTTAATTTGAATGAGACGTGAACCCAAAGAATACAAATGATAAATTTCGCCCCGATCCGTTAGGAAATTCACCCGTCAGTTAGTTGACAAATTTCTTTTTTCAATGTGAGAAAGTGTAACTTTTGCAGGCCCTTATCATGTTAACGATGGAATTTTATGCTTAAGTGATACGAACAATTTTTGTAGAAAATTGTATTAAAAATATTTTTATACCAAACTATTTTCTATGTAACTCGACTTCTTTTTCAACAAAATCAGAAAAACAGAACTGTTAGACATTTCACCTCCCAGTGGCGCGTTCAGAAAGGTTACAGTGGAGGGAAAAGTGTTACCCGATGTGTTCAGAAAGGTAATTTTTTACTCGGGAGGGTAATTTTTTTCCCCAACTCAAGAGACAGGGAAAATAATTCCCTGAGGTAACGTCATATAATTTGTTGTACTAAAATGAAATCTCCTCAAGCTCCTTCAGATTGTGCTTACCAAGTAGAGTAAATGTAAGGTTACGTGGTGTGGAACTTTTACCTTCCTTGGTAACGTTTCTGAACACGCCCCAGGGAGAAGCTAGAGGGGTGATAGCGGCGGTATTCCACAAAATACTTAAGAGACCTATCCAAACATATTACAGTAATTAAACTATAATATTTAATTTTTTCCTTTTCAAGATGGTTGTTTGCCTTTAAACAAAATCTGCAAATGAATTTTTCATTTTATGACTCCATTTTAAATTACTTCTTTGATGGTATGAAAAAAAAAAATAGTAATTAAATTTGTCGTAAATTAATATTTGTGTGATGCATTATGTCCATAGTTTTAATGGTTCCTCGTATTGGTTTATATTATGGACCCATAACAGTCTATCGCTACTTTTTCATTAAATACATATGAACTGTAATCCTAATGTGTTGAAAATGTTCACCCATCAAGATAATAATTTTCTTAAAAATTGTAATTAAATTATTTGTTTTCTCTAGCCATTTGAAAAAATTACTGATTTTATAGCAGAAGAGGTAGGTACTATACTTTAAGCAGGATCGGGTTATTGTCGAAAATTGACTGACTGTGGGAACTTATTCAGTTTTCAAGCTGTTCAGTTGTATTTATGAATTAATTTTTAATCAGCCCATTTCAAATCCTCGAATGATACTTTTGCTAGGTACTTACTAGCGTCTGTTGAGTTCAGCTCTTGCGATTTTGTAAATTTTATGATTTTGAAAAATGATGAAACTGAGGCCTTCAGTTTATATTAGTTGATCTATTCTGTTTATTTATTTCCCCATCAGGCCGCCTAAACAGGATTTTATAAGTTCTCCCCGCAAAAATCAATTTGATCATCATCATCATCCCTTTGAGATATTTTTGTACTTGATGTTCTTTTAAAGTTTTGTCATTGGAGCAAGAGCAACATGGAAGGGTGAGGATTTCAGCTCCTTTAGTCTCTTCTCAGGTACACTTACGGATTTTCCTATAAAATCTGTAATAGTTCATTAGATACCTACAGACGATGGAAAGAGGACAGAAGCAGAAAAAGAGTAAAATATTCATGAATAAAAGAACAGAATTATTAATTTGTATTTTTCGATTTCCAATTCCAATTAACGAAACGACAGGTTGAACTATTTGCTTATCTCTTTGTGGCAACACTTCGCATCTTCGTTGGCTTATCAATTTTCCAATAAATAATAAAATATTAAATATTTTCGTTTTTAATTTCCTTCCATTGCTCTCCATATTTGGTTGTAAATTTTCGCCAGATTTTTCTCGTTTATGGTATTCGTAGCAATCGTAGCTGCATCTGGCATCTTTATTGCTTAAAAATAAAATAAAATCGTAAGTTTCGTATCCTGCCTTTGTCTTGGGTTTTGACGCTCAATTTTTGTCAGTTTGCTATCTTTTTTCTATCTTTACATTCTCACTATTTTCTTCGTGTTTTCTGCTGTGCCCACCTGAAGGTGTTTGTCGAAATTTGGATAAGTGGAGCTATTTCTGTCGGTTTGATATCCAGTTTGAAAATGCTCAAATGAAGGCTCACCGATTAGCGATTTAGCGAGCTGATTACTTCAGTCTTTTTTTGAAGAAATATGGTGTAACTTGTTCCCATATGTTCGGTGCATCCGAAAATAACGCTCGCGAAAGTTTGAAGTACTAAAGAGCTACTCAAGTATGGGTAATTCCAGCAGTAATGATAGCAACAAGGCCCAATCAATGGCGCTGAAGAGTCCGCGAAAAGCGAAATTCCTAAAATACAGAAAACCATTTAGTGCTGCCGTCAGTAAAACTCCGTCACAATCATTAGATCGTGGAATTGAAAATATGATGGGACGGAGAGGAGAAAATTCAGAAACTTTAATGGATATCGCCGCTACCACCAACGTCGTGAATGTAAATGATCAGTCAACTAAGTCAACTGAAGTACCGACTCAGTTGACAACCGAACGTGAAAGAGATAGGAACGCGTTTACGTCCTTTATGTTGGATTCAACTGGTTCACGGCAACCAGAAAATAGTGACGGGAATAACAACAACAACAGCAGCGTCGATGATGACGAAGATGGTAGTGGTGGTCGTCGTAATTACGACGATGAATCAACTTGGTTTGGTTTGGTCTACGACGAAAATACAAGTGGTGGTGGCGGTAATGGTAACGTTGGTGGCAGTGGGGAAACCTGTAAAATTGAGATCGAGCAACAATTGCCATGGCGGAGTACAGGGGAGAGTTTGGATGTTGTTAAGTGTAGGCTCCGGTTCTCACGCGATGTTAATGAAAGTAAAGCCAGTGCCAGTGATCGCGATCGAGGCTACCACGAAGCCTCATCTACGCGGTGCCTCAAATACGTCGATGAGAATAATTCGCGTGAAACGATAAGTGTTGTAGCCGCTGATGCTGCGTTCGATAAACAAATAAGTCGACCATTGCTTGAGTTCGAATTCGGAGACGACAATAATTTCTTATCTAACTGTGATCGACATCCTAGTTTCAAACCTACGGAATTATTTACGCAGCGAAGAGCATCGCAATGTGAACAACAGACGGTGGATAAGCTGTTGGAGCGTGTTGCAGTCGACTTGGGTGCCGTTGCTGCTGATGCTGTTGCAGCTGCCGATAACGAAAACTGTGAAGAGACAGATTTGTCGTACGCCGGCTGTGGCAGTGATCCGTTATTCACTGCCAGTGCCACGAGCGTTACACCGTATTACAGTCCGGAAGAAGAATTAAATGCGATTTTTATTGTCGATTCTGGTAGCGACATGGAGACGAAAATGAAAATGGTAACGCACGGTGAGTCGTCGAGTTCGCCGAGCACCAATGGAAATAAAGAAAATTCGACGCCAACTGCCGACAAAGAAATCGTTTCGAAGCCGAATTCCTTTACCGTCGTCAAGCACAAAAAAGTCGAACTCTCTCCGACTACATTTCCTACCCAAATAACATCCGCTGCCGCCGATGGTAAAGGTAATTTACCTACAATTCACCGTAGCTCACCACTCAACCCTCTTACACCATTCTTTCTCTGCTCTTTGTTTTTGGTGAACGGAAATTGTTTGTGGGAAATTACTCTTATTATATATTTTTCGTGGTATCTTTCATGCCAGATACTTAATACTTCATATTCATAGCTGAGCAATTGGATTATTTTCCCAAAAATCGTATCTGCCAGAGGGGGTTTCAGCCAATATACATTCTGTTCGACTTGTTTTTATTATTTCGAAACATTTTAAATGACTGCTGGAGCAAATGAGTTATAAACATATGTATTCTTCATTTGCATTTAGATTATTTCATCGTATTTACATCATTATTCTAATGTTGAGCTAAACTACATTTTTCATTTTGATTACTGTTTGGTCAGTGTTAAAATCCGGATTTTAGTCATTCAGAATTCTCCCACTGTCTGTAGCATTGGTGAAAGGGCTGCAACTTCCCGTTTGGGGGATCGGGGCAGTGGCTACAACCCTAATTCAAATTGCTATTGTGGAATGAGGAAAACACCTAAAAGTTTAATTTTTTTTTACATTTACCAGCATAATTACTCGTTTTTTCTGAGAACCTTTCAAGTTCATTTTACTCTTCTTTTTTATGTAGTAATTATAAACATAAAAAATGAGAATTTTTCTTATTTTTAAAAAACTTTGATGATGAAGACTACCTACTAGGATAAAAGGCATACCTACATGTAGTTGCGGGTTTAAGAAAAAAATTACAGTTGCAAAATGTTTGGAAAGGGCCATTTTAATTAAAAGATGTGTGATTTGATGACTTTTTATGATGAAATAAAGGGCCAAAAAGCCCAGATGTGTAAGTTTGTTGAGCTTATACCCATTGATCTTCCACTGTCTACTTTGGTTGTTCAGGAGTCAGGAACACTCATAAAAAATATAAAAAATTATCAGAAAATTGTATTTTTAATATTTTTAAGCATCAATAAAAAATCTTCATATTTTTTGCAATTTGAAAAAAAAAGGTTTGACCAATTTTTTAATTAACAAAGCACTTGTTATTATGCTCCTCATTGCCCCATTCAAAATGGTCGCCTTTGATCAAAAATTTCATTTAATATAAATGCTTACTTAGAAAATAAAATAACTATAATAGAATAAAAAAACTTATTAAATTATTCTACTGTTTGAATTAATAATTGTAATTTATAATTTATCTTCTTAAAATATAATCTCCTTGTCATATCCCCAACTGAAAATCAGAAAATTAGCTAGGTTTTTAGGAGCCAATCGAGACAGTGATAATTTTTATAATTTTCTGTAATTGCTCAGTGAACATGACCTATGAGTGTGATCGGTTTGTGTTTGTTATGGCTAATGGCTAATTTAAGTCAAAAAATCTTCTTTTTTTTTCAGTTCATTATTAATTTGAGAGAGTTCTTGGTGAAGTCTTGACAGTACCAAGTAAGAAGTGTTACTTGAGGAAGTTTTTTATTAGAGAATGGCTTAATTAAAATATGATGATGAGCGTAGAGAAATAACTTAAGAAGAATAAACAAGTTTAAAATGTCCAAATTTAAAAAGCAATATGAAAAACTAACTTATGTCCGAAACATTTTTATGTAGATTCCGCAGAATGTATCTGTTGCAAAGGGTGGCATGTCATTACTTCCAGAAAATTTTATTATAGTTTTTCCAATCATGCTCCTTAGACCTTAAAAACACCCTCCCGTCAAAAATTTATACATTTATATTTGTGTATGCATATTCTGTTCACGCTAAAAAGTGCGTGATGTCATAAACCATATCCACACTTATCTGTTCAAGGGCGTAACCAGAAAATTTTCCAGGGGGGCAAAGTAAGTTTCGTAAAGTAAATTCCAGTCAAATAGTGAATGTAGGAGGGGTAGGCAAACTCAAATATCATCCAGTCAATACCAAAAAGAAGTCTTCAAACCTTTTAATTTTATTAATAAGAAAAAAATGATTATATTTAACTAAGTATTTAATCTACTAAAACCTTATCATTAAATAAAAATTATAGGCACCGAGGTTTTTGCGCAAAAATGTTTATAACTTCCATCAGGAAATTCTTTTGTTATGTGGTTCCTATGGATGCTTAACAAGGCTAACCCATTCAAGCGCTCTTCTTTCATGGTGGCTCTCAGCCATGTTTTTATCCGATGTAGATTTGAAAATGATCTTTCACTACTCGTCTCATATGGCTGTCAACTTGTACTGGTTCTTGTTGCCCCTTCATTATTTTGAGAAAATTACAAGCTTCAATTGTAGCGTTCTTATGCCAAGCGCTTTTCACATGAAGAAACGTATTCGTGAAATTTCTTAAAATTATCACATGGTTTTGTAATGAATGATCCTTGAAAGCCTAGATCTATTTTTTGTGGAAACAAGACACAATAAAGAAAAAAAGGACCTTTCAGTAACTGTGAATATGCGAGCCATGGGGAGTACTGCTTTAACCAGGAAAAAATAAAATGACAATTAGGCTGGCTAGAGTCTCTATTAAAGTTATATTGTTTGAGAGGTTTCCAGCAATCTGTCAATATACATAATTTTCTTTCATCACATTGTGGCTTAACTTCGATATATTTACCAATATCAAATTTGTCCATCAAAGTGGTTACTGGTGCGATTTCAGCTTCCATTTCTCCACTAGAAAATGAAATTAAAGCATTCGCAGCAATATTAGAATTTTTATGATTCGAACAGGTAGAGGACATGTTGATATCTTCGAATTCGAGGGTCTCGAGGGACAAGGGCACTTGAATTTGATTTTGTGTTCCAATTTTGTCATTCTCCCTCTTAAATTTTTTAGGGCCAAATCCGTATTTTTGGAGATCCATTTTCTTTAAATTTTTGGTAAGATGAAAACATGAAAATTAAAAATTTAATTAGAATCACAAAAATTAACACAATACGCCTAAGGTATTAATAGATACTTAGGTAATAAATATGAAAATTCTGGTTGTATTTAAAAATAATTTATGAATAAGAAATCTGAGTTTAATATTTACCTGCTTATGCTATTGCTATATTCAGATGACAGACAATCAAATTTGAATTAAAAAAAAAAAAAAAAATTAAAAACCGCTGTAGGTAATAAGTAAACTACTTCAAAATTGCAGAAAAAATTTAGACTTGGTATTCAAAAGAGAAAAAATAAATTTTCTGTCAAACCATAATCAATTCAACACTCTCTTTTAATTCACTTATATGCCAAGAATGAAGCTTATAAAGAAGACAAAAGAAAGCAACGTCTATTAATTCTGTTATTGTCATTTACATGTGTAGTGGTAGACTACAACGTTCACAACAGCAAAGAGAATCAAGTGTCCTCTATAGTATTTCATATTTGGTGTATCGTTGTGTTTGTGTTAGTATTTTTAGCCATGTGAATGCGATATGCGTGTCCAATATACCAATTTTTCAATGAATGTAAAGGTTGCATTCAATTCATTCTAATGAAAAATTGGTATATTGGATGCATGTATCGTATTCACATGGCTACGTAAAAAATATTGTTTTTTCCTTTTTAGCTTTTTTTTTTAAATCTGGGAGGGAAATTGCCCCCAACCCCATGCTGGATACGCCCTTGTATCTGCTTGAAATACGATGTTTGTTTATTCTATAAAATGATGCTTATCATTGTATAACAATGTGCATTGATACCTTTTCCTCTCTCTCCAGCCAACCATAATGTTTACTGTGATTCTGACATCAGGCACTTATCAGTGTGAACAGAGTATCATTGACAGTTGATACAGAATTGATATGAATATGTCTCACATAATGGAACATAATCTATCAAATCCACATCAGTGACAAATCCATCTCAGTATATTGAAACAGATTTGTTTAGTGAGGATGTACTGCATCTCCCTCAACCCACCAAAAACTAAAGGAGGCTTATTTTTTTTAATTTATAGATATGGTAGTATAGGTCAGTTGAATCTGTTTTATGGGAACTATGTAGCTATAATTCCATTTAAATCCAATTTTTTATGAAGGGACAGGCCTTGACGAACATTTTTTTTGCTTGTTTGGTGTAAAAAACAAATCAATGAGAACAAATAAAATCCGCTACCAGAGTGAACATCTACAAACATCCTGTAACATTGTGAATGTAGGAAAAGACCAAACAAACAGCGAATGTTTGTTTGATGTAAACCCAGTTTGAGGAATTGAAAGGAGATCAAGTGTATTTATACTAATAAAGAAATGTGTGTGTTAGGGCTAGTTTTGGAATAGCAGTTTAAACTGGGTTCAGAAGTAAAACATTGTTTTACAATCCGCTAAACCAAGTTTAATGATTGTAAACCACAATTCAACTTTACCACTGAATTTTTGTGAGTTAACTAATGGTACAAATTCATATGATTGCTAAACACTATCCAGTTCTCTAATATTGTTAAAATATTATCATATTGTCATTTATTTATTTATTTTATTTTCCTTGGCAATGTCACAAATTAAATTTCCACCAATGCAACTTTGAACCATGGATCAAGGTTCAGTTGAACCAGAGTTTAAACCTCTATTGTAAAACTAGCCCTTAAAAAAGATGATGCATGGACTTGCTCTTTTCTCAAAAAAATTTTGAATACAAATTCCTATTAACCAATTTTGGTATTTTTCAAAATTTATATCCTGTAGGAATGCAACAAGGTAAATTATGTTTGAACACATTACCTAGTAATTATTGTAATTAGTGACATATGAACTAACATTTTGTTAAGATCAATAATAAATACAATTGCCTACAAAGCAGTTCTGGGATTTTCCTGAATCCAACACCCAGGTAGGTGGAAAGGGGAAAAAGCTGAAATTATAAGTACATTTTTTAATAACCAATTTTATGATTTTCCTAAATTTGACCTCTGGGGATGAAAATGGCACTGTGTTTACAATGATTTATTAACTAAAATTTCATGATTATTTTTAAAAAGAAAGCCACATTGCAACCTTTTTTTAAAAAAAATTATTTGTGCTTTTTTTCTTTTGCTGGGTCTACAAAATTAACCTTATGGGAAATACTGAATATTACTGTATATATTCATTATAAAGGAGCTAGAGAACAATTTCATTTTAGTCAAAAAATTTAAAAACTTCATGGTTATGGCAGAGATGCCAGAATGTACAGTAATTTTGGGGTTTCCCTGTACGAAATATGTGTTTTCTTATGTAAGAATTACTGTACATCTGGCATGCCTGGATTATGATAATTTGTATGAAATGGGTGTTAAGGTAGATTTGTCTTAATTTTGTATACATAGGATGTTGACAGAGCAGATGTCAAAACTCCTGGTGGAGGTAGAAGTAGGTTGAGTACATATGTATTAGTAGTGGGATTAGTTCATTTGGTCTTGGTCACAAAAATATCTAGTTCATCATGACCTAAATGATAAGAATGATATAATGAATGAAAAACTGTGAATAGTGAACAGAGATACATAATTTGAATTAGAACCCAACAGTGGTGGATTATTGAATTGTTTCCTAAACTCATCGTATCATTTTGAAAATTAAAATCAGTCATGAACTAGTTCTTTGAAAGTTTAGGTCTCAGTCATTTAGATTATTTAATTGTTCAGTTCTAGTGAGCTAGTTAGTGAACTACTGGCTCATCACTAATTTGTATTAGAGTAGTTGCATACCCAGCTGCAGCTTTATTCTTAAAGTGTTGTTATTCTAATGTGTTATTCCATTGTTTCATTGGAAAATGTCTGTCAAAGAGAATAATATTATGTATGGAAAATCTTGTAAAAATTGCATTCTATCTTTGAAGCTCAGTATTTTTTTCCTCTGTCTCAATTAGTTATTGAGTTATTTCAGTTAGAAAGGGTAAAGTACAAATTTTTCTGAAAAATTCTCATTGTTCTTCTCTAATATATAAAGAGAAGTTGCCATTCTCTGTCCTGAATGTTCTCTTAATATACAGAACAAAATTTTTCAAAATTCATACCACATATGAAGAATATCCTACAGGTGGTTTATAGATCTCAAAAAGTAAAATCCGTTCAACCAAACTGCTGAAATTAAGGTTTAAAGTTGTCTTGTGTACGTGTCTATGTGTGAGTGCGTGTGTGAAAGCAATTTTAACATTAGTGTCTGTGTGTGAGTTATATTGAAAATTACTTATCAAATGAGTAACCCAACAAGAGGCGTAGCTATACATCCACCAAATGGTGACTTTTTTTATGTTAATGTCAAGAGTTTCATTCCAGACATTCATTTATTTTCCTGTTGAGAGAAATAAGATGAAAAAACTCTAGCGCAGCAAGCCTCGCTAGAAAAAGTAGGTTTTTGAGAGAAAGAATTATGAATTTTGATGGTCACATTAATTGTCTGTAAGTTTATATACGTTAATGGTATGTTATGATTGTATGAAATGTGTTGACTTTTGACAAAATATTTGACAATGTGAAATATAACAGCATTTTTTCTTGAAAAAATGAAAAATAAATTAAGATGATGAAGTGTGGTACACATCATATAATTTAAAATAAAACCAATGAAGTATAATAAAGTTATGAAATAAAAAAAAAAAAAATGAAAACATGAGCAAGTGGTTAATTTTTGTAAAAAAGGAAAGTTTATTCAAATTAGAAAAAAGAGGGAAAAAAAGCTTCACCAGAAGTACCTTAAAGTCAATCCGCACAAAAATTGGTAGCATGCTAAAATAAATTTTAATGAATATTTATCTCAAATTTTGTACATATGGTTTCAAAATTCTGCATTTTATAAGTAATATAAAAACAAAAATAGTGGTACTGGAAGTACCTCTAGCCGATTGCCACCAAAATTGGAAGCGTACTATAACGAATCAAAATAAATATTTATTGCGAATTCATGGCTATTGTTGCAAAATTGAGCATTTTATAGCCAAAATAAAATCAAAAATGGTGGTACCAGAAGTACCATCCAGCCAATCCATACTAAAATCAGTAGGTCTGGTCCTTTGCTCAATAAAAATGTTTGTACCAAATTTTGTGATTATGGGACAAAGATTGCAACCTGTACCGTGAGAACTAGAAATTGATATATATATATGTGTGAATTTGAGTTATTGGTGCCGAAATTTTCTTGATGTCATGAAACAAAAAACTGACTCACCCCCAACCAAGGGGCCTAATACCACACTAAGCAATAAGTGGATTTTCCATAGAAATCCTACTTAAAAATATTTGTTCTGAATTTCAAAATTACACAGTTTGAAACCATTAAAAATAAAAATTGAGTTGAAGGAGATACTATCCTGTCGATCTACACAAAAACTGGTAGAATGTTACAATCAATTATAATAAATATTTGTCCAAAATGAAGCATTTTATAGTCAGACTAAAAAAAAAAGAAATATCTTTACCGGAAGTACCATCAAGTCAATCCGCACCAAAATAGATAGTATGCTAGAATAAATTACAATGGATATTTGTTTCAAATTTCGGACATATTGTTACAAATTTCCGAATTTTATGACCAATATAAAAACAAAAATAGCGGTACCGGAAGTACCAACTGGTTAATTCATACCAAAATTAGCAGGATGCTACAATAAAATATAATAAATATTTATTTCAAATTTTGTACACTTGTTCCAAAATTGCGCATTTTGTGATCAATATAAAAAAAAAAAGTGGTACTGGAAGTACCATCCAGCTGATCTAGGCCAAAATTGGTAGCATGCTACAATAAATAATGATAAATAATTGTTCTGAATTTTGTGGCTATTGATGCCAAATTTGGCATTTTATAGCCAAAATAAAAACAAAAATAGCCATACCGGAAGTACTGTATGACCAATCAGTACCAAAATTTATATCAAGTTATAATAAATTATAACGAATGTTTGTTTCAAATTTCATAGCTGTAGGTCAAAAATTCAAAATTTTATATCTAAAAGAAAAACAAAAATAGCTTTATAGGAATTACCGTATAACCAATTTGTACCAAAATTTATAGCAAGTTGTAATATATCATAATAAATATCTGTTTTAAACTTCATAGCTATTGGTCCAAAATTCAAAATTTTATAGCCAAAACAAAAGCAAAAATTTCCATACCAGAAGATTTGGGAATAAAAATATTATAAAGGAAAACTTATAAATTTTCAGTTCAGAATTTTAACATTTTCAGCTGGGAATTTTTGATTTTCTGCCTCCCAAAAAATGCCTTTGGTATGTCACTGTTATCTATTTGTATTTTTATTGAATAACAATAGTGATTCATAACTTTCAAATTTTGTAATCATTGGATGAAATGTTTCAGTATATACGCCCAATTATGTCATATGACGAAAACTATTAAATGTAGGTGCTTCATTTAACCTCTGTCTTGAGTCTTTTTTCAAGCTTATTTCCACGTTTTAAAACCAAGAAATACAATCAATTTATAAAAATTATCACGTATTGACAATAAAGTACAAATATATCCACAAATATATTTATAAGGGCATATCTTTTGAAGAAATAATATGGTTAAAAAACTGAAATTTTCTTGAATTACAGAATGGTCTTTTACTCAATTAAGATTACTTAAAAAATAAGTCAGATATTTAGTGATATTTTGTGGTATTATTGTCTAACCCATCTGTTAGATGGGTACTTCAGCTTGTCATTATTATAAACTTTTCTGAAAGCTGGGTGTACAACTTCTCTGATGTATATGCATGTGACCTAATCTGTCACCACCTGGAGTTTTGACATCCACTCTGTAAATACTTTGTACATACATAATTATACTGTATATGTGTATTTATAAAAAACTAGCTGTTAAACCCAGCTTCACTTGCATAGTGTCTAATAATTGATTTAACCCCTTTTTTGTAGACCTAAATAAAACCTGGGCTGTGATTAGGAATTGAATTGATAATTGGTATGAGTTTATAGCCCATTTGTTTTAAATGGGGCATCAATCACTATCAAATTATCAGTTCAGTTTATGATCACAGCCCTGTTGAAAAAACATTGGAATAAAAATAATAATCATAAAGTGCTCCTGTTGAGAATAAATTTGTAACCCATTGATCATCATTGGATATTATAAATGATGGTGGTTTCACATGTTACATATTCTTAAGCAGGGTTTAAACTCAGATCTCTATTCTCCAATCTCTAATCTGTATTCTATGAAGTTGGGAAATTTTGACTTTTAGAGAATAAATCAAGAGAAGCAATATAAACCATAACTCGGTGTTTTCTTTTGTGAACTTTTTATGTATTAGATCGTAAAGAATAAATCAACGAGTATAAACCATCCTTTAGGCATATTTAATTACTGCAACAATCAGGATTGGGTAATTTTTCCAGTATTCTGAGAAAATGACAAAAGGGATGGGGCTGAAATTTTCATGATAGACTTTCCTTATGTTAGTACAATTATCTTAAAAAATTGGTGCTTATTGGTTCAGTAGTTTCCAAGAAAACAGAAGAAGAAAAATTTCTAAAAAAAATTTTGTGTTCACCGTTTTGAGAAAACTACCTAATAGATAGAGCTGAAATTTTTTCAAAAGAAGCTATTGTAAGAGAGCAAGTCTAAAAAAAGTTTGGTGCTCATCGGTTCAGTAGTTCTTGAGAAAACTGGAAACAAAAAATCTTTGGAAAAGTGATTTTTAGAGATGATAGTTTGAAAGATCAATTTTTTTGTTAAAGATATGGATAACTATCGATAGTTTTTTGTAATTTCTTAACCTGAAACCAGCAATGAAATATCTATCACTTCCGATATAAATATCGATTAATATTGATATTATTTTGGGATTTTTTCAAGTTAGCTCTCTCTCTTTCCATCTCATCTCCATCTCATTTTCATCTCTATCTCTATCTGCAAACTAGGTTTTCTAGCGAAGCATTGCTGTGCTAGAATTTTTTCAATTAATAAGTTAAACTTTCAAAGTTTAGGAGCTTTTAAAATTTTTAACTTACTTAGAACAACCTTTGACAACTGAAATGCAATATGTTAGTTATTAGTGTATTTTCCTGGAAAATACAACTATTGCATTCAGTGCCATGATGGGATTTTAGGGTGGGACCCATGAAAAAGCACCAATCCTGAGTTGTAGATCACAAATATATAGGTCATTCAAATTATTCTGTACACTATATATATATATATATATATATTTCCACTTTTTGCTCATTTTGGTTTGTGGAGCTTCCGCTGTTTGACGTATGGCAATGAAACTTGGGGTGATGTTAGAAGAATTCATGGGGTACACATTTGTTTTAAAATTTTTGAAAATTTATCCTAGTTTTGAAGGAAGCGGTCCTCAAAGTGTTGCAAACCCAACCCACAATGTCATCACAATAACTCCAGTAAATTAGAAGATTTTGGCTTTAAATTTTTATCGCAGTTGGAGACTATTATGAACTGGTTTTGTATTGAATTTGAGCATAATTAGTCCACTGGTTTTCAAATGGCAGTCATTACAGAATTTGACACTTTTGGAAAATACACACCACGGGTGATGCATAGCTGAAATATTTTTGATTTAAAACATTGACCCATTGTTACATAGTGATAACAGGTGTTTTTCAGTTTGTAATTAAAATTTTAAAAACTAGCAAGTTTAAAACTTCGAAGTCTGTTGGCAACTACTGTTGTAAACTGAAATGCATACTTGTCTAACTAACTGTTTTTAATTTAAAACATTGCCTCAATGCTATTGTGATGATAACAGATGTCTTTCTCTTTCACTTTGTCAGACGAATTTTCAAAACCCTCTAAGCCTATTTTCAACAACCTTGATGAATTGAAAGCAACAATATGCTAGCCATTTTTGATTCAAAACGTTACTCTATTACTACCATAGTGATAACAATTTTCATTCAGTTTGTCAATCAAACTTTCAAATCTCCCGAGCTTTTAAAACATTTAAGCCTGTTTTTAACAACCTTTATCAGCTGAAATGTAATAAAATGCTACCCATTTTTAAATTAAAATTGAAAAATTTTTCCATTGCTACATACACCATACCCAATGGTGATTAATAAATAAATAAGTTAGGTTCTTGCAAATGAATAATAATGGTCTCAAATGTAATAGATTCTCAAGTTTAGAATCAATCGTGTCTTTCAGTTTTTAAGTCAAACATTTAAAGCTCACGAGCTGTAAAATGAATACAGTTGGTCGCATTCTAAAGCTTTTGAATTAGCTATCACAAAACGCATTTGAGGCATTTGTTTAACTGCAAAAGGGAAAAAAAATCCCATTATTAATATAGATACAAAAAAATTTGTGTAAAAAACTTTGCAAGAAAAAGTAGGTTTTTGTTGTGTTTCCAAAACACAAATTTCTATAACTTTAAGGTTCAACAGGTAATTTGAATTTATATAATGTGTTGACCACATGAAGATTTTATATGCAGAGTGTTGACAGAGTGGATGTCAAAATTTCTGGAGGCCATAGAATAGGTTGAGTACATACATATCAGAATAGTTGCATACCCTGCTGCAGCTTTGTTTTCAAATTTATTTTAAAAGTGTTGTTTTTCTAATACCTCATTCCAATGTATAATTGAAAAAAAGTTGAGTAAAGATCATAATATTATTGATGGAAAATACTTATTGAAAAAAATATGGTCTTTCATTAAGATTTTGTACTTTTTGTCTTTATCTCGATTAGTTTTTTAGTAATTTCAGATGGAAGGGTAGAAAATACCAATCTTTTGAAACATTCTCATTGTTCTGAATTATTGTCAACTTTTCTGAAAGGTACAGCTGAGTATGCAGTGCAACTACTCGCACACGTACCTATGTGTTTGACCTTCTCTACCACCCCTGAAAGTTTTGACATCCACTTTGCAAACACCCTATATGTACACATATACATAGAAATTGAAAGGTAAAGTGGCGGACTTTTTTTTACTGTGTATGTTCATTCATCCATGTCAGAATGGGAGTATATCATTCCCCTTTTTTTCTATTGTTAATAATTTTCCATTCATTGCAGGTTACTTTTTCGCTTCTAGGTTGCCATATTACCTGTTGACTTGAAAAAAAATTTTTTTTTCAAAAAATTTAGGGAAAGTATTGTGTAGAATTTGTGTATCGGGTAGTGTATGTCATGAAACAAAACATTTTCTGCCCCTAAAGTTGATGGTCCCTTTTTGACAGCCCCCTAAAAGCAGAATTTTCTCATTTTTCTGTCTACTAAATCAAAAAGGAGGGCAGGGCTGAAGTCATAGTCACTTATTTACAGTTTTACATCCATCTAATCTGCTGATAAATTAACACGAATTCACGATGGAAGTACTGTATAATTTTTTCAACGTGATCAATATTTTCTGCGTCACGAAAAATGTGTTAAAATGGTTCTGTAGTCAAGTTGAAAAAGCAGAATGAAAAACCCTGGTCGAGAAACGACGGTCAGGTTTATTTATCAAATAAAGGGATAAAAATAATGTTATTTCTATAATTTATGAGTGCCATTGTGTGAATTATATCGGTCAAAATAGGTGGTTCCGCCCTTACGTGTTACGAGGTCTCAAGCAACATAAAATGCGAGGCCAGGCAGTATCATAGATAAGAAATTCGGGTCTGGGGAGAAACAATTTATAGGTCGTTTAAAAAATTTTAAATTGCATCCGTATTTCAGTGCTGTATGCAAGAATTATTTGTGGGAGGTGTTTTATATAATATTCGATAAGCCAATTTCGGAAGCGGTGTGAATCAAAAAACTTTTATCTTTTTTTTTGAAAATTCCGGGGCTCTGAAAACTGTGAAAACGCTAGACTTTAGGGAATTTTCCTCTTCCACATCGCTCTCGTCAGATCTGAGGCCAGGATATTTACCTCTACCATTTACATTTCTCGTTAGATTTTTTCCTATTTGACGCCCAATTCTTACTCAATAGTTATGAAATTTGGCACACTTGTTCGGATCTAGACGAGGAGGAACCCTATTGTTTTTGGTCCTGATTGGCCGGGTGATACGTCCGATACATCTTATTATGTTGAATTTTTGTGGCTTGGTTCTAAAGTGGGTAATTTTGAAGCAATTGTCACAAAATTTGGTACACATATTGAATATAATTATTATATTCTAACATTCTGCAAAATTTGATTTCAATCTACCTAACGATTCATGCGTAGAAATGATTTTAAAAAATCTTCAACTATTGCTGAGAAAGATGAAACAAAAATGCTGCGTGGAAATCAGGCTTGCTGTTTTGTTATTTGCAAAGCAATCATTTACTAACTTACGTACATTTTTTACACCTTCCCAATATATTCTTAATGAATTTCCTAGACACTTTATTTTAAACGTACTCGCATAATTTGTAGCCACCATTCTGAAAAATACTTTTGATATACTGATTTTTTTTGTATTAATTTATTTCTTTATTTTATTAAAGAAAACCTGCTTTTTGTAACGTAGCTTTCTGCGTTAAAGTGTTTTTTTGTTTAGATCATGCTGCTGAATAAATTTATGAAGGTTATTTTTTTCTTTTTGGGGCATTTGTATATACTTTCTGCGAGGGTTTTTCTTTCTCTCTCTTATTTCAAGTGCGAGGCCTCTCAAAACGGAATATATAAAAATTTTATAAATTTGATACATATCCTTACTTTAAAACCAGCTCATCGTCCATTGTTTTCTCTAGAGAAGCTGGGAAGACTGAACTAGTGAGAAAAATAAAGCCGAAGGTTCCGGTATTTTAGCCAAATAGACTGCTTGTGTATAGTGGGGTTACAATGTAATGCAATGAATTACCTTCTTCCAATGTATGGAACATCATGTGCCATAATATACGCATTCAGTTTAAGTAAAATATTTCGATTATTTCTTGTGTAAAAAAACCGTTTCAAATTTTTTCATTAAAAATTTTAATTTTTGAGCGTTTTTTATCTTGAATCTGGAATATTTAGAACAATGCAGAAAGTTGAAGAAAAATTTTTCTTGATGTTCAGAAAAAAAACTGAAAACCGAAATAATGGTCTAATTAATCTTTTCTACGTTTGTAAAGGATACGTTGATAGAATTGAGTGGTTTCATTTGATGCAGTCGAAATTTCTAAAATTAATTGCAAGACATCTTCTAAATCTAGTTTTAATGAGAAATAGGACAATTTTCTTATAAATCGAGGTATCTTCCTTCTCAAAAAAATTTTAATTCTATTTTGTATATTATTTTCAGTTATGATTTTTCTACTTCTTTTCTTTCAGGCCGACAATTCTCACTTTCAGAAGCCGTTTCGCCAACTAGTACAACACCACTCGAGAGTAATGTATTAAGAAAAGTGGCGAGTTTAACCTTCGATAAGTCAGCTATGGAGCAAAAAGGTCGTAAATCGAAATTCATTCCGGAGAAAGTGGATTTACACGGTCATGAAAAATTTGAAGGTAAATAAGTTTGATCGTCAGCTCTAGTAAAAACATATCTTTTGAAGTTTTTAATATGCTTATATTAGTATTAGCGAATGAAACTATTTAAAATTCTAAAAAAATTTTGGTTGTCATGTAGATTAAGTCAATGTTTTCTAAATCAGTAAACCGCTATCCATATAACGACGGAGTGAAATTTCCCTGCATAATGTGAAGATTAAAAATTCATTCAGTTGAAAATGAATAATGCTTAAATCATTTTCGTAGCAGAAAAAGTACTAGTATAGTTTATGTGTCCTAAGATATTTTTGAAAATAGTTGACTTTGCCTACAGCAACTATACAGGCAACCGGCAAAGTGCTTTTAATAAAATTCTAAATTGATCCTTCTAATACAAGATAAGTTTATCTATGTTTGTTTTCGTAAATTCCCTGCTATAATAATTTTTTTTCTTCAAATCCTTGAAATTTCTACATATGGGCAGTCTATTTCATACGTAGGTTGTACAAGCCTTTCGAATCAATTATTCATCGCGTTTGTCATAAACCTATGCCATCAAGTGTTGTGTGCGAGTATTACATCACTATTTTTTTCTTTATACACGATTTTTCTGATGGTTCTTTAGTTTCTTCTTGTGATAATTAAGTTTAAAAAAATGTTAATACAGAAGTGATGAAAAATTACGGGGGTAAAGCACAGATAAAGTAATTTTTTTTCTCTTTAATTTCATTCAGGTCAAATGTTAATTAATTGGTTCCTATCGTCGTCTGTGAATAAATCATCGGTTCAAGCTAAGTCAAAAAATTCAGAAGTCTATTCTTTGGCGCTTCAGTTTTGTTCGCTGTTGCTTTCAGTCGGCGTTATTCGACAACTTGTGGATAAAGATACACCGAAGGAAGACCACTTCAAGGTACAATGGTATTTACATTTCCAAATTTGCAAAACAATGAATTGTACCTCAGTACTGTCGTGTGCTTTAAAATGATGAGAACTGCCATTAATTTTGCGTGACTTGAGTCTTTTTTTAGACTTGTTACCTTTTTTATTTTGTTCTAAATTTATTTTGCTTCTCATGAAAATCAGAACCTTCACTTGTATGCAAATCTAAATAATTTCTTTACAATGAATGAAATTATGTTTTGAAATTTTTCATCGAAAATTGTCAAATGTTGTGGAACTCATGTCGTGATGAATAATTCGCTTTTCAGTTTTATCATAAAGTTTTTCCATATGTTGCCGAAAAATATTGCAGTTTCTGGAAAGCGTGATAAAAATAATTTCTGTTTTGAAGAAATGGAGCAAGTAGGTGCCTATAATTATCGGATTTTCAGCGCGTTTTGTCCTGATTTTCGATTTTTATTTTTCATTCTTCTGACAAATGCGTTTTTCATACTTTACCCTTTTTTCGTTTGCATTCACTAGATGTACATTCAGATAAAATTTCATAGATTCACTCTTCATGAATTGGCATTTTTGTTTTGATGATAAATTTTTTTTTGAAAGTTTTTACTATCGAAGTACTAGTGGTGGAGTTTTGTAAAACTTAATTCTTAAACCCAAAGAATCGGACAAAAATATGCTTTTCATCGTTTAAAAGATGGTATTTGAAAAAATATTTCACTGTAGTACACAATTTAATTTTAAGAATGGATCCGCGAAATTTTATGTCCTAAAATGAAATCGAAACGATTAGATTTATTAGTTTTTGAGTGAGGTTAGGTGAAAGCCTAAAATCTGAGTTCCAATAAAACTCAGAAATTCATATGAAAAGTTTCAAAATTATCGAAAAATCTGCTTTCATTTCTGGTGACAATGTGCTTTAAATTTTACTTTCAATACCTATTATGTTTTCCGGTGACTGCACTATTCTTAAAATATTTAATAAAGAAAAAAAATTTTTAAAGTACTTAAAAATTTAATTTTTTATTATTCTTTGAGAATTTAATTTTTTATCGCCTTATTGCTGATCAGTAACCAATTTATTTTTAAATAATATCTGATATTTAAATTATTTTGAAAGGTTGGATATCGAAGAAAGCTTTTATGACAGAGACCTCTCACAGTATGATGTAATTACAAAGAAAAAATAATTAGTTCAAATACTTTTTTTAAATATATTTTGTAGGATTTAACATAAGCGCGCTAGTTTTACTAACTAATTAGATTAAAATTTGTTTAATTTTTAGTAAAAATTATTTTCGTTTAAAAAAAAAACCTGTGATGTGTTTTAGCCGAATTTAATGTACAGTTGGACACACACCGAAACGTCAAATAGTTCGACGCCTTCTCCAAGTCGTTTTAGTTCTTCTGTTTGGCCTCCTTCCAAAAATTCTGTTCCCTTAATCGAAGGTAATCAGTTTCCTTTTAATTTTTTTCTTTTTTTCTTTCAAATAGGAAAAGCTATATAAGAACCGTAATAATTTTTTTTCATCCTCTTTTCGAATAACTGAAGAAAGTACATCGTAAATGGTGTTGATAAAATTAATTTGTTTACTATAAAAATTTGTTAACGATGTCGCAATTTTTCTTCCTTTTCTGTTTAAATCAGTTTAAATGATGAAGTCAGCCTTGTATATCTGATATTTTCGTTTATTATTATGGATCATTATCATTATCGCGTAGCACTAGTTATTTTTAGGGTACTAATGGTTTCTTTGATTGCATTTGTATTCGTTGTAATCAGCTTGATTATTACCAGATTTGCAGAGTGTTGCTAAAACATATGATTGTTTAGAATTGAAGGTATTTTCTGTTTTGTCTTACTACTGTCTTTTTCTCTTTTCTTTTTTTTTCGCTGCTGAAAGGGGTTTCTACCGTCAGCCGAATATACTTGCTTTTCTTTTCTATGTTTAATAATACCGATACTGAAAATATAATTCATTTTTATTACTACAGAAATATTGTAGAAAAACTAAATGAATTTCTAGCAAACAAAAAACAAAAAAAAAACGTATTTACAATTTTATTTTCAGATTATTCTCATAATCCTCTATATCTATATATATTCAGCTGATTACAGAGTAACGAAAATGTATTTGTACAGTTAGGTCTGTAAGAGCAACTAAAAAACAGTTTTTGACTATAAGCTGTAACTTCGAATGATGTTTATGTAGAAGTATGCACCATTCTCATGATTTGTTTAATGTGATAGATTAATTTTATTTTTTATTCTGACTTGATATTGTGCGGAAATAGTGACATTTGCATAAGTTTGGAATTGCGGAAAATGTTCTCCAAAAAATATTTTCTGCTGCGACCGATGTGCTGCGAACTTTAAAAATTTCCTTTCATTGGCTAATTTGTTTTTTTTTACTCAAATTATCCTACAAAACAGTTCGAAAAGTACATATTTATGATTTTTGAATATCTATTTTTTTATACTCTAGAAAATTTGTTGATTTCCGCGAAATTTTACCATTAAGAAACAATAGTTTTAATGGTTACTAAAAATTAGTTTCATAATGATTTTCATTTAAATGAAAGAAATTTTATATCTTTAGCAGTACTTTTTCAATCAATTTGAATCAACTTTGAAGTACAGCTTAAGTACAAAATGTGATTAATACATATATTGATTCAGAGGCCTTCTTTAGCATAGTTACATCAAAAATAAATCTGATTTTGTCAGTAGATGTGGTCACACATTATTGTACTGATAAGTTTTAAAGAATTCGATTTGGATTTCATGATTTCAATGATGAAAGTTAAATGAATATAGGCACGTATATAACATATTGTTGAAAATCATTGAACAAGTTGTAAAATTTTTTTTTCGAGTGTGTTAGCCTGGTTTATTATCATGGATAGAATACGTAATTTCAACAAGACGTTCAATGGCGTAAAATGTATATTTGTGATAAAGTGCATGTAATATAGCTGAAAATTAACTCTTGAATCGTTATGAATTTAGAAATGAAACCCTCTGCTGAGGAACATAACGACCTTTACTTCGAAATTTTGAAACAACGTTTGCAAGAAAAAGAAAAAAAAATAATGGAGTTGGAAAATACATTGGGAGTGATGCAACAGCGGCTGCAGTATTCGCAAAACGAAATAGATACACAGGTATTTTGTTGTTATTAGTGCCTGTAATTTGATATCTCTTATCGCAATATTCGTCTCAAGGATTGTCATGCCAAGACTGTTTATCGCAAACACAACTGAAACTTTTTTGGTTTTTATAATTTTATTTTATTTCACTTCTTCTTCCAATTTATTTCCGGTTATAATTGTTTTCGCATTTAAATTATTAATAATTTGATGTGACTGCAATTTTATTTTCTGTTTTTATCGTGGAAATATGTTGTTTGATTTTCCACATTACAGGCAATTTCGAAATTGAAGACTGAAATTCCATCATCCGAACATGGTGTCAGAAATATCAGAAGTACCTCTGTTTGGCTGAGCAACACAGAAAAAAAGAAAACGATTACCAAGATTCAAGATAATTGCAGTGATAGTAAAAATTTGTTCTTGTCTATAACCACACCGCTGAAAACATTTGACGAACAGTCTTCAGATCCGAGTAAGAATTATAATTATTGTGAGATTTTTTCCCCTATATTTTTCATTTCATTTTTTAATTTTTATATTGATTTTGCTGTGTATACATTTTATCAACTTGCTCTTTTTTTGTGCCGTTGAATTGATTCAAATGAAATTTTTTACATTTAATTTATTCTAAAAATCAGAAAATATACTTTGGTATTTAAAATATATTTTTCAATAGAAGAAAAATATTTTTTGTGAAAATTTGTTTCTTAATTTAAGAAAAAAAAAATTGTTTATTCATTTGAATGGCTTAACGAAAGTGGTGTTTTCGATTGTAGATTTTAATCAATTACTTAATTTGAAATTGTTCTCATTTCGATATTTTGTTGGTCAAAATCAAATTTAAAATGAATATAATATGTAATTTCATTACAGTGATCTTTAGGTGTATTATCTTTAAAAATAAATCCTTCTGATACATGCGTATGAGAAGCTGGATGTGGATGAGGGTCTAAATCTGAACTGTACTTCTGATATCTTGTTTTTTAAAATAGTTTTATTTTTATTTTTATATTTATAGTAACACCTACGACTATTTAGACGTTGAATTCGAATTTTTCCATCGTTCTTCAGTGTGATTATTTTTGATTTTTAATACTGAAATTTAAAAAATTAATTTTGGTTTAAATTTTCGATGGATCTGTGTATTGAAAATGTGTTTGAATCTTAGTATTTTCATTTATTCTATTTTAAACTCCCCTCGGTACATTATCTAGTAGTTTAAAAGGAGTATTAGATAAAATTCACTCTTGATTTCGAAGTGATACTCCATGGAGTTCTATTCGAATTTTTTCATTACTATTGTCATTATCGATGACTTAGATGAAAAAACCCTTTTCTAAATTCTAATGGGCTATGTTCATGTACTTGTTCATGTTCAGTAGACTAAATTCACATTTTATATTAATGTTTTCTTTTAACCACGAGTTAATGACTCGAAGAAATTAGAGAAGTTTAATTTTCAGCGAAATCTAACCAAAATGTAAAAAAAAAATCTGCAGTATTTATTTATTCTCCAAAAGTTTGACTTTCAGCATGCTTCCTATATTGATTCGACTTTTAAAAAAAATACTTGTAGAATATTAGTGTTGAAGGATTGAAAAATTTTAAATTTCAGCAGTTTTTAAAGCTCATAATTACTTCAATTTTGACACTCATACTACGTTTGTTATGAACAGAAACGCTTTCAGAGTTCGCCAAAAGTTCTTCAAATACGGCTTGTCGAACGCCGCATTCCAAAATACCAGTACCACTGCATAAATCAAACAGTATTTCGCATGTACCCATGAGTCCAGAAGCAAATCATCGTATTGCGCCGTTAGAAAATCGTGTTAAAAGCGCCAGTCTCGTCAGCGATGTGTGTTACCCCAACGATACAAAGCTTTTTCGACATGCTGCATCTTCTGTACCAGCAAAAGCGACTCCCGCTCCGTCAACTCGCACTCTGTCCACACAAACTTCGTGGCCTGACCTAACTACACTAGCAGATAGCTCGCAGAATGATCCTCGTGAGGCTTTCATAAGCTCGTCTTCACCTAATCCAATGAATGTTTCCGTCCCTTCGTTACAAACTCCACAACATCCTGTGAATCGTCCATCTCCACCACCATTACCAAAATCAACAAGTGCTGAAATACCCCCGTCTTTGCAGCCACCACCTCCACCTCCTCCGCCACCGCCACCCTCGCCGATGTTCAATTTATCTGAAGTACCTTCCTCGCCAGCACCGACGCCGCCACCGCCGCCACCACCACCACCACCACCACCAGCACTATTGCCCTGTTTATCCGGAGTTTCTTCGCCGCCTCCACCACCACCTATGATTTCGCTTGCTTCAGCTAATCAGCCATCGAGTTTTGTAGGGTGTGCTCCGCCACCGCCACCTCCACCTCCACCTCCACCTTTGGCCCTTGGAGTACCTCCTCCTCCACCCGGAATTCCACCACCCCCTCCACCTCCATTAAGCGCCCCGCTGTCTCAAAATAATCAAAATTCTGGAGTTGCTCCTCCGCCTAGTCCAGTTCCTCTTCCTACGCCGCCACTTGGTGGCTGGAACGCGCAAAGAGCAAGTAAATATTTTTTATTTTGTTATTTTTTGAACAATCATCAAATTCAATTCTCATCTCACGTAATTGCATTTGCTTTATAATGGATGCATTTTGTTGTAGCATTTCGCAAACAACCTTTAACTCCTAAGATACCTATGAAACCTTTGTATTGGACTAGACTGGTTGTGCCTGAAAAGCCTGTGGCAGTGGTATCGGCATCCGAGAAGTGAGTTATTAATGCCATCAAAGTTTTCTTTAAATTTCTCGGAATACACGCAAAATAATATTGTAAATTTTTTTTTTTAATCAGATCAAAACTAGTTTGGGAAGAAATTGAAGAGCCTTCTATCAACGATGAAGAATTTATGACGTTATTTTCGAGACAAGTTGTGGAGAAAAAAGTACCAAAAAAAAAAGTTGAAAAATCCTCAAAGAGTCAAGTAATTATCAGAATTTTTCTTCTTAGTTTTCATCAATTATAGACCAAGTCGTCTTGACCAACAAAGATGGTTCAAAAAGCAATTAAAGTTGCAGGGAAATCCTTCTATAGGTAGTTACAAATTGGCTGAGATATAATTTGAATTATTCACTTCATTTTCTATTAGTGTTTAATTTAATTTAATTTTTTTTTGAGTTAATAACCTCAAATTCTAAAAAAGTGTTCGTCCATTCATTTCTTTTAAAGCATCTGAATATGCAGACTTAATTTGACTTTGGCATTTTTACTTTTCAACTGTAGAAATGAAATTTACGTGAAAAATGCATACATTTAAATGCGGTTTTCTCTACGCTCTTTATTGTACGTGAAATTCGTTGTAGAGTTAATGATGAAAAATGAATCATGAACGAGCGTCAGAGTTTTTACATTTTGTTGTTATGTAATAACCTAATTGAGCCAAAATTTCAATCAATTCCTCTCAAATACACGAAAATGATACTGAAGCGTAGGGAGATGTTGTTAGAAAAACAGGGTAATATGAAATGATAACAATTGTGGGTTCTTTTGAAGAAAAGAAAGTTTTATTTTACCAAAAATAAAAACATGAAATTAAATCGCAGCCTTCTGAAAAAGTATACTCGTAGTTATTATTTGAATAAAATCGTGTGACGGCTGAAAAATCTTTCTTTTGAAGTTCGCACATGCCCAAAAATCCGAATTTGTTGAAGAAAATGTTCCTAATCAGTACCACAAAAACTGCTCCTATGTCGACTTTGACATAATATTCGACAATTTAGGTGTTTGAAAAATACTTATCTTCTAAACTATCTCCTGAGAGTAGAAATAATCTGTAGGCCTGAATGAAAACTATTGTAAAAGTTGAATTGAATTAAGTTCCTCAAAAATCCCTGAGAAGTAATGTCGTAGTAAAAAGATTATATTCATCGAATAAAAATTAATCGGACCCAAAAGAATTGATAATAATTACTAGTTCTCAAAACCGCGGGGGTATTAGAACTCAGAATCTATTCTAAGAATCAGATATTAGCTAAAAATGAACGTTTTACAAGAAATTTGACTGAAATATTTTATTTTGAGCAAACTAAAATATTTTTTTTACTCTGGATACAAAAATATCCGGGTCTTCAGTCACGGGATATCCGATTCCACCGGTTCTCGGATTATCCGATTCCAAATGAAGCCGATTCTCAGCAGATTTTGAATCGGGTACTTTGACTGTCCTATATTCATGATTCATTTTCAGAATGTACAAAATGGAAAATTTAATAAAAAATTTGGATTCAGCTCTTCAGAAACGATGCCTTTCGCGCATCTTTCGTTCTTATGAATCACAGGTCTACAATTTTCGAGTATGGTGATTTGCAGTTTTTTTTATTGCTTTATTTTTCGTGTTTATATAATTACTTGATTTTGTTGTAGGTTACCAAATTATTAGACGCCAAAAGATCTCAAAATGTCGGAATACTTGCTTCTAGTTTACATATTGATTTTTCTGAAATTGAGAATGGTAAGAAGTATGACATTTATGTTGTATGTTCTCATCTTTTAAAGATATATATGCTGTGTATTTAATTTAGATACCTAAAACTTTTTTCTTTTTTTTCGTTATAATACATTATAGCGGTGTACAATTTCGATACGTCTATTGTTTCTTTGGATGTGTTACAACAAATTCATGAAGTGGTAAGTTTATAAATTATCAGTTCGTATGTTGCATTTCCGTCGTCAGTATTGTTAACCTGTTTTGTTTTGTTAAAACAGAGAGCCACCAACGAAGAAATAAAATTAATTAAAGATCATTTGGCTAATCATCCAGACCAGCCTCTGGATAAGCCCGAACAGTTTCTCCTAGAACTGAGCGAAATTCCACATTTTGCAGAACGAATAGCTTGCTTTGTTATTCAGTCGGAATTTAACGACGCTGTATTTTCTGTACGGAATAAATTAAGTAATATCAAGGCTATATGTGAGGTATGTCCGAGGAACATATTGTGCTCGGTATTTCATTTTTGAAATATTTTACAGCGTAACCCAATTATGTCGTCGTGCCTTACAGAAACTAATGTCGTCAAAGGAGCTGAAAAAGGTCATTGCTATAATTTTAGCGTTGGGGAATTTTATGAATGGTGGCAATTTACAGCGTGGCCAGGCCGACGGATTCGGTTTGGATATTTTGCCCAAACTGAAAGACGTGAAAAGTAAAGGTTCGTAGTTTTGGAACTTTTTTCATGCGACACATTTTTCAAACCTAGTTTCTTTATTGTTTGCTTTTTCGATACACAGATAACTCATTAACTTTGTTGCATTATATCGTGAAAACTTACCTGAAAATGTGCGAAGATCCGCTTTCAGCTCCGTTACCCGTGCCCGAGCCAAGTGACGTCGATCATGCTGCGTCCATCCAATTTGACGATATCAAACATCAGTTGTCAAATTTGCATAGAGACCTGAAAGGTTAATTTCGTTTTTCAATTATCTCAATTTGTAGAAATGGCGTAGCCTATGCAATCATTTTCTGGGTAGTTTTCAAAGATCCATGTTTACTAAGTTTTTATTATTTTTTTTAATTGATGGCATATCTTTGAAAAACTTCGAGAAACCGTGAAGGTTATATTCACGTTGGTTTTCTTGTTGGAAACCAACCGTTTTTAATATTTCAGTTCCAGCTTCTACCTTTGACATGTAAATACCATTTTTGATTTTTATAGCCATTAGCCACTCTCTAACCCAGTTTTTAAAGAAATTTATTCACTGAAGGATACTGTTTTTTCTATTTTATCTGATAAATTACAGTATCTGCTCTTTTAATTTTTTATTAAATAACAGAATGTGGTTATTGTGGATGGGGTTGGTAGTGATTTTGTGAAGAACTGGACATGTGGTGAGAATATGAGTGAGTCAAAGAGGTTGGGAGTTGCAATATTGACGGTAATGTGGGTGAAAATTGAGTAATAGGAATGAATGAGTTGAGGCACAGCGACCAATGAAGAGACGAGTGATTTTGATACAGATTAACGGCGCCAGGATGTATGGATGGCTGAAGGATCCAAATTGTTATCATTGTATTCTGGAAAAATTATTCCGAAAGGCCCAGCTGGTATTGTCCAATTGAGCTGAAATTCGGTATGATAGTGTCTCTTATTGGTGGGTATGCCCAAATTTATAACAATTATTTTTTCAATCTTTAAATTCTCATTTTCCTCAATTATACCCTTCTAATTTTTTAATTTTCTAATATAAATAGCTTAGGACATTCTCCGGATGGTCAGGAACATTTTAAGCCTACTTTCATTAAAATATATATATAGTAAGACACTTGTTCTGAGCGAACGAAATTCCGTTAGTTCCGGAGATAGGCATACGAAACATATAACCTCAACCGAACGCAGTCTGTAAAAACAAATATGTACGTGCAGACCCTGTAATTTTGTAATATATTATACGTATTATTTACAGTTTGATTAATGTGATAAGCCAGTATTTTTTTACTTGTTTTTCAATCACATTTTTTCAGATTCAGACAATACTTGACATGTTCGACTGAAGAAAAGTGTGACGAAACTATATTTTTCTTTAAATTATTGAAATTTTTTGGAAATAGGTTTCAGCTGTACATTCAAGTCTACTTTTTTATGTCGTGTTGATCGACAGATAAAATATCTCTAAAACTGATAGATTCCGCCTCAAAATCATATTCCAATCCAACCAGCCTATTTCTTGCTTGGAAAATCTTTAGGGCTGCATTGCTTCGTCAGAAAACCATATAGTTTGAAAAATTATTCATCATTCAAAATTTTCGAATCGTGAGTTGGATCTCAGCATAAGAAAATTTCTTTAAAATGATAATATAATTTTTAAAAATATCGTTTTCAAAATATGTAATTTTCAATGAATCTGAAAATTTCAAAAACACTGAAATAAAAATCGAATTCGAAAGTATATTTTAGATTTAATTATTTCAAAGAATATAACATGACGTATTTTCAATTCTCTAATCAGATTTTTATTTTGAAGTTGAAATGGTGTTAGATGATCAGCTGAAGAGTTTTCATTGTTTCCTCGAAAATACACCCACATTAAGTTCGTGTCATCTGCTATCTTTCAAATTTATTGAAAGTTGTAGTTGAAATAATTGGCACATTTTGCATTTGAATGTTTATTTACTGTCCTCAATTTTGTACTATTATTATTAGCGTCCTTTTGTTATGATTTTGTTAAAGGAAAATATTAACTGTTATTACAGTCTCGTTCAGGATATTTTGCATTCGTCTCTCGTTAGAGGTACCTAATTTTTCCATCGTTTCTCATGAAAATTTTTCTTTTTAGACTGCGAATTGAAAGTCGAGAAAATCATATCCGATGAGAAAGAAGAAAATGCGAAGACATTCGGTGAAAAAATGCGTACATTTTTGAAAAATGGTAAATAAAATTCTATTAAATTTGTAATTTTGTGTACCTACCCATGTTTTCATGTATTTATCATATTTTGTGAAATTTCAGGCAGACAACTCTATGACGAAGAGTTAGAAAATTTGGAAGAAAGTAAAAAGAAGTGAGAAACGATAAATGGATTATCGTTATAAACATTTTTTTTGCAGTATTTCATCCTTATGATTTTTTTTCCTCATAGATTCCAGTTAGTGCTCAAATTTTATCATTTCCAAGCAAAAGGTTTAGGTGCCGGAGAGGAAACAAATCCTAAGGATTTCTTTTTTTTATGGGCTCCCTTTTGCGTCGATTTCAAATTATTATGGCGAATTGAACAGCAAAATTTGTTAAAAGAGAAGTAAGTCGTTGGTGAGAATTCTGAAATTTTATTTAATCCTTTGAAATTAAAGTCTGTTGTTGTATTTTGTAGATTAAAAGAAACTCGCCAAAAAGATAAAGAACGTAGAACCCAATTCAAAAAGTACAAAAAACGAGAAAGTGGGCTAGTAAGTTTTCTAATATCACTTGTGTTCAGCGTGCCTTAATGACAATTTTATTGTGGTTTACTGTGTATTTTTTTTTTTTTTTTTTTTTTTTTTTTTAGAAAGCAAGCATGAAAAATATCTGCAACGATCTTGAAGATTTTTGAAGAATAAGCATTCATTATTTTCTTAAATTGACTCAAAAAAATGTTGTAAATATTTTTTACTTAATTTAGTTACGTGGCTGTGTTCTTAAAAAATTATATAATTATTTCTTATATTTATTTAATGCTTGAGAGTTCCAAAAAATGTTATGGTAAATGAAGATAAATTTATTGTTGACACAAAGATTTCACTTTCATAATATTTATATGTCGATTTTTTTTTTCGGGGTCGCTGTGGTACTTACGCAATTAGAATTTTAAAAATAATAAAACTGAAGAACATTTGAAAAGATATCTGTTCTGTTAATTGGAAAATGTAAACTGACACTTAATTCAAATAAATATTACTCCTTTACTTTAGGCGTCCCTTCAGTTATACTGTACATTTTTTTCACTTTTTATATCTCGTTGACATCAAAGGGTTGTTTCGGTATGCAAAAGGAAGTCACTTTTCCCTTTAAAAAAAAACGAACAAAACAGGCTGTTCGATTTGGAGAAGTGCGGCAGCGGCATAAGTCATTGGAACGAAACTATTGTTTATCAAAACTTGTCCAGAACTATCAGGGTTAAGTGTAGCCCTTTTTAGTTTGCCATATCGAACACAACTAAACTGCTCGAGTAAAAAAAGGAAAAAATTTTTGCAAAATTTATGTAGACGATGTTTGAACTGGATTTTTGATTTTTCATCTTACAGATTTGAAGAATTTTTTTCAAAAGTTAAATTTTTGTGACTGCTTGGACAAAATTTCTAGTTTGAGAGCGTGAAAATCGAATTCTTCATCCTTCATTAAGTAGTATGACGGAAATAAGGGCAATAAATTTCGCAGAAATGCTTCTCATTCATCCATCTATGGGTCTGGATTTATAGAATTAGAATACATTCCTCATTCGTCAGATATTTTTTTGCTGTGTCTGTTCTGTTGCTCTCTGCAGTGGTGGTTGGCGTTAGCTACTGCAGTAAATAAAATATTTCATGATTTTTAACTCTTTTGTAAAGAGTTTAAAAATCATGTGGCTGGTCGAATCTGACTTTCGACTTAAATGGCCAGTGGCCACAGGTCCACAGTTTCTCAAGAAAAACAACTTTATATCGATATAATTGGCAAATTAAAATTAGTCGATTCAGTGTTTGATAAGATTTTATGTTAATTTGCGCTAGTCAAGCTCAAGTAATTTAAAATCTTTGTAGGTCCCTAACAAGTACCTATTACGTATTTATTAATAATTTAAATTTTGAACCACCGGCGCCCAATTAACGAGGCGGAATCTACAGATTATTGATAGAGTTAAATTTATATAAATAACGTTCAATTTATACGTTAGATAGCGCCGTCTTGAATTATAATGTATATTACTGTATTTCGTAAATAAAATTTTTAAATTTATCAGTTGTGAATTTGTTTTTGTGGTATTAGTGTGTAACTGTGTACAATTTATGTTTTTAAAATCTATAAAATATTTCTGTTATATCTGAAATTTAAAATTTTTTACTTGCGTATGTTCGCAGAATTTTGTGGAAAACAGTTTATGTTTTCGTTTTTCTGCAATTTTATTTACTTCTTATTTTGTTATCATCAATATATTTCCTATGGTTTCTTTCCAAAACTCCTATTTAATTAGGGTTCGAAATCAACATTAGTGAACTAAATGGCTTCTAAACGAACAACGGTGCCAGCGTTGGTTTTGAAGTCCTATGATACTGAAATTGATAAGATCACTCCGATTACAGACACCTCGGTAATTGTTTCAGCTATAGATAGTCTAATTTTATTAGATCCATTTACTTCTTATTATTTGTTCGTTATTAACTTTGATGAATTTGCGTAGTTATTGATTGGAAGAGGACCTGACGCATCATTTAAACTTCGTCATAAAACTGTTTCGAGAATACAGTGTCTTATAAAAAAAAGTGGAATTAATTGGGCGATTACATCACTGGTCAGTGAAATTAATTCTATTGATAGTATATTTATGTCTTAAGTAATCGTTAATCATTTTGTTTCATTTCGATTATAGGGTAGTCGTCCCACATCTTTGAATGACATTCCATTAGACAAAGCCAGTCCTACGTCTTTAAAATGTTCCGATTTAATAGAATTGCCAGGTCAGATTTTATTCGAGTTTAAGTGCTCTCCGGATCAAAATGGACGTTGTTGTGAAGATTCTGAACTGCTTAGTCCTATAATACATTCGAAGTAAGTTGTTGTAAATATTTTGCGCTATCGATTAATTATGGCATCGATTAGCCAAATTGGTAATACTTTGTGTCTGATAAGTTACAGTACAAACTGGATTAATGGCTTCATATTTTTGATTTTTGTTTCTTTGTTTTAGTGATTCTATTGACTTGGAAAAGCCTACTTCAACCCCGAGCACGTCAGCTTACAATTCGTTTCAGAATTCGTTGTCCACGGAGAAACAATCCGCCGATAGCTCTGTATGTATAGTTGAAGAAATTCAACCATTTAAGGCAGACGATTCCTTTAACATTAATCCCATATCTATGGAAATGGAGTCTATGAAATCATCATCCCTCAGCTCGTCCAACCTTGGGTAAACTATCTAAAATCAGTGTCACAGGTTTTTTGTATGATCGCAGTGTGCATAGAAAAATATAATTTTTACGTTTTCGTTTGTAGATTACATCTTGAAATCGACCATTTAACTGAAATGATTCTAATGTACGCTAACCATTTAGAGCAGAATGAGTCTTTAGAATCAGATAGTAATGACCATTCTAGATTAATCGATGAATTGAATGTAAGACTGGAATGCGCTGTATCCATTGAAAAGTATGGTATCGACGAGTCTTGCCAAGCTCACGAAAGAAATGGAAATATCAATAGTTTGATGGAAGTGATAAAAAAATTATCATCCATTCTTGACAAGAAGCGTAACGATATTACCTCGGGCATTGAAGGCGTGTCTGGTGAAAGTATAAACGAAAATTTTGAGCGACTATTTCTGGCTGTTGATTTAATGTTAATGAGTAAAGCGAAGGCAGTTGTTAATGTGCTGAATAAGTTACCCAACCGATTGATAACCGAACAGTCGAATGACTATTCTTCTTTGAATTTGGGCAGTAGAACATCGCGCGTCTGCAGTTGCAAACAGCAAATTAGGAAGATTTCGAACAGGGTATGTTTTGTGTTTTGAATTTTTATATTTTTCTATAGCAGAAATCTAATTAATTACATCATAATTTAACGTAGAAGCGAAAGGCTCCAATTACTGCCGGAATAGAAAATGTTGATGGCAATGAGAGTGATTTGAAAGAGGTAATCATTTTTGTTTTTGTGGTTCATTTTTTCCCATGTATAATTCTTTTCACTAAATTCTATTGACATTCTTGCAGAAAGTTAAGTGGCAAGAAACTAAGATCCAGTATTTGCAAATGAAATTGAAAGAAAGAGAAGGCGTAGCTAATGAACTTGAAGCCGCAAAAGAGGTACTTTTTTAAATTGAATTTTTTTTACCGTTTCTGTTGATTTTTTACCCCAAGTTGTAACAACTTACGGTTGAATTTCAGGAAAATGATGTGCTGGTCAATAAGATATCTGAAATGAAACGAACTTTAGCCGATAAAGAGGTCATGGAATTGGAATTTAAATATTTACAAGAGTCTGTTAAATACAAAGAAGAAGATAAACGAGTTAGTTTGATATTTTTAATTTATTTTTTGTATAATTGTTGTTTGTCAGCAGTGATTGAAGTTAAATTCTTCATACTTCTATTAAGTAATTCCTTGAAATGTTTATTTCGGAACTGAATCATTTTGGACGATTCAAGATTTCATTCATGAATCTGGTTGTGTGAATAGGTTTCGCATATTCGTAAATTTCATATCCATAAAGTTCAAAACCCTTTCATATTTATATACTGCATCTGTTACCTGCGGCGTCGTCCGCTATCATTTCAACAGCTCTCTGATAAAAAACGAAACGATTGAGTCAATGAAAAATATGTGTGTTACTTGGTTTGTAGGAAAATTAAAGGGCTTTATTTTTGTATTGACTTATTTTTAGCGTAAAATTGAAAGGAAAAAAGAAATTTCTGTTGAAAAAGCTGATTCTTGGAATTAAACAAAATTGAGAGTTTTATTTATGTATTTTCACTCGCCACTAATTCGTTATGAATTTGTCTTTAAAAAATAGGTGGGATTATTGCTGAAAATCTTTATCTACCGTTATTAAGTTAGGAAATAATTTGAAATAATAAACAATTTCGAAAACTGCAAATTTTCAATTAATTTACTTTTTTATTTGTTCGTTCATTTTAAAAGAACCCACGATGATGAAAAATTATCATTGATAGTAAAATTGAGTAAGTTTTCTTCTCTTTCCACCAATTTTAACCCGCAGCCTTCCGACCTAAATAGCGACAGGAATTATTGAGTGAAGGAGAAAAATTTTTTTTTCAAAATGAAAATGTTATTCGTTGCACAAATTACTGAATACTAATAACTGAAATACCTTGTAACTTGACCTTGACGAACAGTTTTCTGCAGGTAATTCAAAAACTGTAGAACCGATTTTAAAATAACTTTTTTAGTGACCTTCCTCTGAACATGACGATTCATTTCATGGAAGATTCATAAAAATCCCAGTACTTCTGCAGTGAAACGTGGACCTGTTTTTACTCTTATCATTTTATTAATATTGATTGTTTTCTTTATGAGAGGAAAAAAAAATCAGTTTTTGTTGATTTGTGCTTCTAGTATTTGAGCATGTTCCCACAACCAGTCTGTTTTATTCATCTAAATAGAAATTTATTCTTGTAAGTTTTAGTGTGATGCTTTTCTGTTGTGTTTGGGACAGAACAAAAAAAGCATAAGAGTGTTCAAAATTACACGTATTTTGTGGGTACTGCATTAGTAGTTATATTTATTGAGTTGCTGCATTCGTTGCTTTAGAAAAGCATGATTTGGGAGTTGGAGTTTCTCGAAATCATAGTTTTGTGTCTGTCATTTCCTTTTTTTTTTTTATATAATTTAATTTTAATTTTTGATCTGTAAATATCCTAGCGCTCGGTCTACAGTAGGAAAAAATTAAAATCCTAACTTGTTCCAGTTATGTCGTGGTTGTGTGTGCGCACGCTCACTACCACACTATTATGTTAACTCATCAATCCTTCATAAGTATATAGCCCCAATGGAACTCACGTCTTTTTTTTTTTTGTCCACAGAGTAAAGACCTCTTGCAAGAACGAATTACGTCCCAAGAAACTGAAATTACGAATTTGAAGACCGAAAACGCAAAATTATTAGTTGATATCGAACAAATGAAATACGAAAAAACTGATCTATTGGATGTGAGTTTTCTATAGTTATTCTTATTACAAAACATAGTTTTCGATTTTGATTGATTGACTGAATGATTAATTACCTATTTATTTTTTACAGAAAAATAGAAAACTTGAAGAAAAATGTCAATCTTTAGCCGCTGGCTCTTGTAAAGGTATGATTTTTCATAATTAATTTTCTGAACCATTTGAAATAATAATTATAAAAATGCGTGAAGTAATGGAATTTGGTTGTTTGTATTGGATACAATCAGTATCATGGAAATAGTCTGTCAAATTTTGCAAAATAGAACCAACTTTTAAAGGAAAAAAAATTACTTCATTATGTCATCATGTAGGCTTATACGTCATTTCCGTTTAATTTTATAACAAAACTTTTTAATTAACCCCGACTTCAATAATTCCAGTCTCTAGATTTTGCTGGAGAAATTTTGAAAATATTATTTTTCATTTGTTTGCTTTTTTTTTTCGATTTGGTTCTATTTTTTGATAAAAAATTTCAATTTAGCTTCGTGCTTTTTCGTTTTATTATAATACCAGTAGATCTTATATATATTTTTTTAATTGCATTTTCATTAAATTTTTTTTTTTGTAAAGTTGAATGTTGGTTCGATTTTTTGTAAAAAAATTTTTAATGCTTTTTCGTTTCATTTACAAAAACGTTAGCGGAAAATTTTTCTTTGAAACGAATAGTTTTTTAAAAATTACTCAAAGACTATTCTATCGATTCCAGTAAAAATAATGTGGAATCTCCTTGGAATCATAATTTATCATTTAAAAAAGATTCTATCAAAATCTGTATCCAGAGTGAGAAATTATGCAGGAATAATCATTAAAAATTAAAAATAAAAACATAAATACGCTTCAAATTGATAACCTCCTACTTTTTGGAAGTCGTTTGAAAAAGAAAAGGATGGAAATTCGAAACTGACGCAGATTATACGTAATTGGTGCTTTAATAAAACTTTTTTTCCAGGGGATTTTGCGGACGAAGAATTTTGTTGTGATGCAGTACGGGAAGTAAAATCGAGCCTTGTCGAATTACTAGAGCGTGAATTCAATTGCAGTATTTGTAGCGAAATACTTATTGAGGTGAATCATTTGATCATATAATTTTTAATTTTCAAAATTCCTTCACCATTTTCTCAACGTGAACGCTTATTTTTCTACAGCCCACCGTCACGAATTGCAATCACGTTTTCTGCTCCTACTGTTTGAATGAATGGAAGAAAACGAAACGCGAATGTCCATTTTGTCGATCCATTGTTACTAAAGAATGTAGAGCTGTAATCATCGACGAATACATCAGCTGTTTTCTGAAATTAGTTGCGGAAAAAATGTTGCCGGAGCGTCTTCAATTGATTGAAGAGAGAAAAGGTAAGATTGAACCTATTTTGAAAGAAAGAAAAAAGCTTCTGTTTGTTTTTACGAGTATAACTGAGCTGGTACGATTTTTATAGCCCCATCAGTGGAACCTCCTCCGGCAAAAAGATCACGAGCTAGAGCCAATCGCACGATTACGCCTCGTCGTGGACGAAACCCAAGGACTCTTCAAAATCCGCCCAATCCTCATGCCATGCCTATTGATCCGTAAGTATCATTTTTTCCCATCCGTAAGGAGACAAAAATTATGCATGGAAAAAGCCCATCAGGGGTGAATATGGTGTACTAAATCAATATTTTCTGAAAAAAACGCATAAAAAAAAATTTGTTTTAAAAAGGAAGAGAGAGAAGAATGAAAATCATTTTTATTTCATAATTTATTCAGGCTAATTCTAATTTCTAAATTAGTTATGTCTTGAGTATTCATACAGCACCATTGTTGAAGATCGTTCTGCTATTGTTTTTAGCATATTAACGCTTTTTAGAGACGCGAAACGTACTTTTAATAGTATAAAAATATTTTTGGTTATCACGTAACCAGTGAGAAGTTGGAGAAGAAAGTATTCCTTTTAGTTTCGTTTACTTTTTCGATGCAAATATCATTCAGCTTTAGCAAGAAAATTATGGGAAACCGAATGAAAATTTCGAAGACATTTTTAAGCAGAGATAGTTTTAACTTTTTCGTTCTCTTTTCATGGCTGTACCTTTAACTAGCTGAGAAAAATATCGTGAAAAAAATACCTGTCATTCTGCGATATGGTCGAAATAAGATTTTTGACATCCCTAGATTTAATGTGAAGTTAAGCCCGAAGTGTTCGGAGCTTCTTAATGGGAAAACAAAATGGTCATGTAAGTAGAATGGATAAAAATGTTGCTCAGTTTGATCTAAGTTTTCTTGGCAGGCTCTTCCTTTATCCATTTGCTGTGGTATCGTGTTGAGCGCCCTCCTACCACTCGTGAATGAAAGCCCTTATCACTAATACGTACTTACTTGATTGACATACGTTTTTGCGTTATGACTGCCTTTAGATGTAGCATTTGCAACGTGATGTTTTTTTGTGTCTTCCCCCTATTTTATATTTATTCTTTTTATTAAATTTTTTAGTAGTTTTACTTTAAAAACGTGAGCAAATTTCTTTTTTGTCAGCATGAAGATACTTCAGATTTCTAAGTCAGTGAAAGAAAAGCCTCTTACTGCCTATAGTCAGGGCTAAGTTACTGATATTTCGATTTTGTCGGAGATCATTAAAATTTTCCAACAGAAATCTGTTTCTGAGATTCGTGAAAAACAATATTCAATTTTCGGTGATGAACCTAATTCGCTGAAAATCTGAGGAAACAAAAATATATTAAAATTTTCATCCTATACGATTGACCTAAATTATAATTTTATAAGTAAATATTTTTATCAGTAAAAAAGGTGATTATTTTGATTTGTTTTTTCTGGACAATTGTATGTAGTCAAAATGAAATATATTTCAACTACTGGCGAATAAACATTAGTTGATAACGGATTTTTAAGAAAAATTGTTCGTCACCAAGAAATTCTTACATGCGATTTAATTTATTTGACTTCTGCTTATCCTGATCAATAGGTTTGTCATTTTAAGCGAATATGAGTTTCGTCATTGTCAATAATTGTTTCTCCAATTCCCTAAAGCCGTGTTCACATGTCGCTAGTTTACAAGCTACTGAGCTATATGCCAGTTATTTGTTGTTCTATTCCGTCACTAATTTGTCATCACGCCTTCTCGCTGTTTAATGATGACATTATATACTGCTGGCTTAAATAGTACCCCAAGCAGCGGGCTAGTGACTTGAAAACTAGCCACGAGTGAACAATGCTCAAATTGGTTCGATAATCTTCATAACTGTGGTGTTGTATGGGTCACCTAATAATTTCCAATCCGCCCAATTCATCTCAAGAATTTTTGTCTCCGTATTCCAGTTTCTCTAAATTGAAGTTTCATACTATCCAGCCCTTTTTTTTTCTATCCTAGCTGATACTCTTAAATTGATTCCTTCATTATTATTGGCGTCATTTAGTAGAATGATGACTTACAACTATATTTATTCTGTGTTGAAGTGTATTGTTTATTATTTTCTCCGGTGCTCAGAAAGAAAATTACGATTATAAGCGTTGAAAAATTGCGAGTACAAATATTCGATTATAACACGCAGCGGTAGATGTATGCGTTTTTTATCAGGGTTTCGTTTCTTTTTATTTATTTCATATCGTTAACATGAAAATGTTCTCGTTTAAATTTGTGATTTCAATGTACCAGTTTGCGGTGTCATTTCCACTTTTCCCTATTCTTGTAATTATTCGTTTTTATTTTTTTATTCTATATGTTTTAAATTAAGAATTTTTCCTAATTAAAATGAGTTTTTTGTTGCTAAATTTGTATAGTATGTGTTTACAAAACGAACGGCCATTTCTTCCCCTGCGAAATTACTAGTAGTTTCTGTATTTCAGTACCTATCTTTGTAAAATGAAAAATGAAGAAAATGGTTGCAAATGAGAATAAATTTGGACTACTGTTATCCGAATTGATATAGTTTTTCGTCCACGTTCAACAATTTATTTTTCACCAGCCATGTAATCAAGTCATTGAGAAAATATATCCTTGATGCACTGATTTGTAAAGATGTGTGCAAAAAAAAAAAAAATAAGTACATCAAAATAAAAAGTCTTTCTTAAAATAAAATATAAAAATTAATAAAAAATTTAAAAAATATTCTGTACGAAAGAAAAATATTACTGTTTTACGTTTTAAAAACTGAACGTAATCGATTGACTTGCGATTGAAAATAAAATATAAAAGTTGTGTGTTCTTTCAAAATAAATAGAAAATGATTCCTTTTCAATTTTCCTTATCCTATTTCTGAATGTTAAAATTTCAAACGTAGGTAATCTTTTTAACATTTTTCATTTAAAAAATAGACTTCTTTTATCAAGATTATAATTATATTTTTATTATTGTACCATTCTGTACACAGGGTATCTGGATTTCCTGAGAATTTTCTTGATAATATGGCGCTCAGGATGTTTTTAATGCGTTCTGCATATCACGATTGATTTTGAAACATCAAATTACTGGCGTAAACGTATGTATTGAACGAGTGCTATGTCATTTTGAAATATAGGTCTTAAAGTTAATGCCTTTTTTTTTTAATCCAAATTTTTAAAAACTGAAAAATTTGATAACCTCGTCAGATTTTTCATTTTTATTTCGCATTATTTTACGGTTGTTCAAAGTTCACCTTTGATAATATATTATATTTATAGTTTCATAACAAAAGAATTTTATTTCAAGAATCGTCTAAATTTTAGTTAACACGAATGTAAGTAAAAAGATTCTTTTTTCAGAGGAAATCGTCGGTAAATTGAAAAAAAAAAAATTCCATGATTACGTTTGTTAATTTTTTAGGAAGGCTTGTTTTCTCATCCCTTCATATCTCTGAATCAGAAGTACAGGTGTGGAACAATCAGAAAATACGCAATATTCGAGGTAAAATATAAAATTTTTAATTGGTAACAAAATGGTAGGAAGAAAAAATTGGTAAGTTTAATCTTCCCCTAAATCCGACTTAAGCCATAGCTCATTTTATTGGGAAAATGGCACGTATCGATCACGTGCAGTCACTTTTTCTTCTAAAAATAAACTAGTTTTTTTTTAAGAAAAAAAAAAAAATGATGAGTGAATATTCTTCAGCGAACTGTTCTTTAGTAACTTTTATACCAAAGTTTGATAAGACAAAATTAATTTTGATAAATTTTTGTCGTTTCTTATCAATAAATTTACATCAAATGGTCTTGAAATTGCGACAAAGGAAAATAATCCTTACATTGAAACATAAAATTAAAACGAAGTATTGTAATTCCTAAATTTAGTAAAGAGTATTTGCTAATCTTTCAAAAAAGAAAGGTTGATAAACTTTGACTTTTATGAAGATGCGTATTCTAAGGGATTTCCGTTAATTAAAATAAATACAAATGTGATTTTTTACTTTTTTTTTTTTTTTTTTTTTTTGGTTTTTAGCGTTCGTCTTTTGCAAATATGAAGGCACCATTCAACAACAAAATTACTTATACTCTTAATACGTCTAAAATATTTTAAAAAAGGAATGAATTTCTCAGACTAATTACATATTTTTCTTTTGATGTAAAAAACCGATAAAATGTAGTTCATTCGAAGAAATTTGAAAGTTAAGTAACAATTTCCCTGGTCATTACGTGATAAATTATATCGATTAACAAAATTTCTCAATGAACTATTTGCAAGGATTTTGTCACTAAAAAACTCAACATATGAGTAGAAATGAAATAACTGAAAAGGAACGCATTTGATAAACAACTTATGAAAATAAAAATACTTCTATACGTTTTCGTACTTCACGACTACGTGCGCATAGAAAAAAAGTAAAAGACCAAAAAAAATTGAATAATATCTAAGAAATATACGAATTTTACCGCCACTGATTAGTAGGCGCATGCCTTCTCGCGAAGACACTTCGATTAATGAACGCGAAATGGTGTCCCCATATATTCTGCTCCTGGTGAGCGCTGACATACGGCAGTAAAGACGGCAAAATCGGAGATATACGATCTCTAGGAGGCAGCTGCACTTGATCGATCACTCGATGACGGATCTCCGAACTGTTATCCGCAATTTTAGATTGAAGTAGGCTGAAGTTAGCCGTCGATGGTGGAGGAACTGTACCGTTAATCTGCTTTAAGTTCTCAGCCGATGGAACAAAGCTAGGGCTAAAATTACCGGTGTTCGCTGCATTTTCATCGAACGAACCCATTTCCAGCGCACTAATGCGTAGGTTACATTCGCTCTTGTTCGGTTGCTTCTCGTTGGCAAATGATTTGCGGATATTTTTTGGACTTTCGACGGCGCTTTCAAAGTGATTAGTCGTCGACGCTGCGCTTTTCGTTCGAAATCCTGAAGAGCTTTCAATATTATCACTAATTTTCAGCACAGGATTTGAAACAAGAATGGAACCAGGTTTCTTATCCGATTCTGAATCTAGAGATGCTACGGCAACGGAGTTCTTCATTCTAGCATTCGGAGTAATAATGGAGGGTGATTTTTCCTCCAATTTAAGATCCAGCGCTGGAATATGGCTTGGTTTATTCTCCATTTCAGGATCTCGCATTGGCCTTGAACTCGATTCTTTCTTCATTTCGAGATTTACAACTGAAATGAGATTTGATTTTTTTCGAATTTTAGCATTCGCATTTGACGAGGAGCTTGATTTCTCATAGACTTCAGAATCCGACTCTGAAATAAAGCTCGATTTCTTTTTTACTTCTGTGTCTCTAGGTGGAATTGAGCTCGAGTTTTCTCTGATATTTGGAGGGGTTAGTTTTTTTTCAGAGGAATGGTTTGCGGGATCAAAAAGCTGGTTTGAAAGAGAAAGGCGACTGCGGGTGAATTTAGACAATTCTATTGACTCTCTCTTATCTATTTTCTTCTGCTGATGACTGTCGGTGAAACAATCGAAAAACTGGTCAGACAAACCAGATCCATTTGTCGTGGATTTCGATACGTTTCGGCGACCATTTTTGAGCACCGAAACGTTCTGGCAATGTTTCCGGTGGCCAGACTCATCGGATAACCTTCGTCGGCTAGGCACGTGTTCGAATGATTTTCGAGTAATTCGATCGCGAGACACACTACGAGATCTTCTATCATCCAAACGACTGTACTTACTCCACATTCGTTGAGACGATGGTTTAGAACCGTATTTACAACCGAAATTATCGAAATCTTTTCTACCGCCAATGTTATCTCTTGAAGTTGAAATTGAATCCGTTCTCTGAACTCGTCTAGATTGCTGATCACGGTCGAAGATATTGGGACGATGATCACCCGAATTGTTGACAGCATTCGAAAACTGCTCGGAAAGGCCCAGATTATTTGAAACTCGTTTGGATGGTGGTGCTCTTTCCCTGGCTGCTTCACTTCGAAACTGCTTCTCACCGTTCAAGACAGAAACAGACTGACTCGAGTTATTGGAAAATCGCTGTTTAGACGTGCTTCGTGAATGAATCTCAGCTGCAGAATCGTTCACCGCATATGAAAGCTCATTCGAAATTTGTTTTGAACACATTCCCTTTTGGTCTAGCCCGCCTGGTAATGGTAACTGCTTCTCCCCAACAAGAGCAAGATCGAAACTGCTGAAGCTGGTAGAGTATCTATTTGGAGATGTAGTTTCGAATGTGTTTCGCGGGTGCATTTCGATCACACCGTCAGTAAACGAATTCATGAACTGGTCGGACAGACTATGGCCTGCGGCAGTTTTTTCTGAAGAATTTCTTGCAGTTTGAGAAGGCCTTTCATCAATCATATTGTTCGTTGTATCCAGCAACCTATCAGACGGATTGGCGCATTCTCCGTTGACCTTATTTAAATGATATGTTTCACTACTAACGTCTTTCATGGCATTTGAAAACTCATTGGCGAGACCGAAGAACCTGGAGATTCGTTTCCGTGACTGGTCAACACTATTTTCATCAACTGTAATTCGAGAACTGTTTTTTTCATCCTCATTATTATACTTCGTAGATTTGCGTAATGGTTCTGAAAGTATACGACTGAAAACTTTTCTCGAATTTTTTGAGGGTTGCGGGGCGACTGAATCGCATTCGGCCAAAGAAACATGTCGATTAATTCTCTGCTTTTGTCTAACCGGTTCACTTATTTTCGTAGATATTTCTTTAACTAAATTGCAAAGTCCGGAGGAGTGCCGACCGAATGTGTCGTCATTACGGTTCAGTACGTTGAGAAATTCGTCGATGTTACAAGGCATAATTTGCTCATCGAGATACTCATTTCTCTGTTTCACGTACTCGGCATACGCTAGCAAACTTTGGGGTGGATTCAACATAAACGTCAAACTTCCATCAGTGAAGGTATCGTCGTTATTAGAATTGAATACACGTTTCATCGAGTCCCATTCGACTTCAGGCTCACCAGAGGCTAGGCGATCAACCAACGAATTCCAGAAGAGCTCGACTCGTTGATTGACCGTTTTAGGTGCAATTGCCTTGTCCTCTTTCTGATTCACAATTTTATGACTAGCAGTAACTTCTTTAATAGGAGGGAATTGATCGACACCATTCTGCAGTGCTATCTTCACCACGTTCTTAACGTTTTGCATTAGTTGGGATGTAGCAACGTGATCGACCTCATTTTTCTGTACCGGCTTCTTATGATCGACGCCATTTTGCAGAACTGACATGGCTACATTATTTTTATTCTTCGTTTTCTTGACTTTCGCTTTTTTATTATGTTTTTGCATTTTGATAACATCTGTATTACGATTATCTTTAATATTGCGGTTTAAAAAAAATTCGTTGTCAGAAATTGATCCTTCAGTAGGTAAACACTGAATTATTTCCAGATTTGATAAATTAGAATCAATATTTTCAGGTAACAGATGCAAATCAACCGGATCCGTAGAAATAATGCTAATCATTTTTAGGAAAGTAGCCATTTCTTCCCCTTCACTTAGAATAGTAATGACAGCACCTAAAAAGAAAAAACAAAGAAAAAACAAAAGAACAAAAAAAAAAGTTATCAATTCCCCTTTTCTTTCAGATGAGAATAAAAAACAAAGTTTGAGCTTGCCTTCACTGCCATATCGTCCAGCTCGACCCATTCTGTGAATATAAACATCTGCGGGGCACGGAAGTCCTAAATTGATTACTAAATTCACTTTATGGACATCGATGCCACGAGCCGCTAAGTCGGTGGTTACCAGTATTTTACAATGATTCATTTTTAGTTTATTGAGGGTATTTATACGAGTTGATTGATTTTGTTCACTGGATATCCACAAAGCCGCGAAATTTTGACTGGTGAGGAGATTACAAATACTTTTTACTCTGTAAAAATCGTAAAATGACAACATGAGCGCAAAAAATAGGCATATACCCTAAAAATAGCCAAACGAATTTACTCGAGGGGATTTCGAAAGTTGTCTGGAAAACTTCACACACGAATTTCGAGAATTCGAAGGATCGTTTACTTTTCAAAATATTAGACGAGGGGACAGATTGAGTAAAATAATAATAAGTACGAATTTATAAACTCCAGAACTAAAATCAGTAAATATGAGTCATGACACTTCCATGTTCACATCTTTCATGAAACAAAAGAAATCCGTGTCCAGTTTCGTAGATAACTCTTGGATACCATAATATAGAAAGAAGCATTGTCCAACTTACAACGATACTTACGAACTTATATAATTTACGAAAATAAAACACTGCTCGAAACTAAAATTTGAAATAATTTCGATGAGTTTATTTCGTTTGCTCATAGCATCTACAGATGAAGAATCTTTTTTCACAGTAGCTACATATTGTTGAACAGCAAGCAACATATTGGACGTGTAACCCATTTCTTCACTTTCCAGTTTTTCATATGATGTATATTTTATGTCCGGTACTATTGATTTCACCAATTCTCCAATTTTGCATGAAAATGTTGCGGAACAAACGATTAGTTGTTTAGAGGATGGTAAAAGCGAGATTATATCCCTAAAATATGAAATTGAAATATTTCACATAATTTACGCAGAGAATTAAGAAATTGGATAAAAAAAATGTACATACGCGATCGCATATTCTTCATGATCAAATAATGCGTCAACTTCATCTAGAACTAACAATTGTAAATTATGAGTTTTCAGAAAACCCAAATCAATGAGATGTTTGATACGCCCAGGAGCTCCGATAGCGACGTGACAACTCTTACACTTGATAACATCAATATCAATGGGTGTTCCTCCTATGAAGAATTCTATTTGAATACCTGCAAAAATGATGGAATAAATGTGTAAATTTATGAGAAAATCTGCTAAATCGACAATGACAAATGAGATTCGAAACTAAATAGAAATCCTTCACGTCACACTTCCGTTAACTTACCCTTTAAAAAACAAGCAACATTTTGAAACACGTCGTAAATTTGTTTCGCGATCTCACGAGTAGGGGCCAAGATCAAATACTGCAGATGATCGGGTTTTCGTTTGACGAAGTCATTTAGTGCTGTAAGGGCAAATATTAATGTTTTTCCAGTTCCTGACTTCGAGTGGGCAATAACAGCTAAAACAGAAATATTTCATTTAAAATCATAAAAAATCTATCGGTAACAATGCAAGTAGCAAGTGAAACTAACAAGATCCAGTAAGAGCAAGTGGTAACGCATTCTGTTGTATTGGTGATAAATGAACGTAGCCGCATTTAGTTAGACCATCATGAATTTGCGGCTCCAACAATAAAGACGAAAATTTCACTTGGTGATCAATTAAGACGTCCCTGCTCCGTGCTTTTCCATCATTCAAATCGTGGCTCACTGGTAACTTATCGTACACATCAAACATTATTAAAACACAACATACATACAAAAAATTTGAATATAAAACTAACAGACTATCGCTAACATCATTGACATGCAAAACGTACTAAGAAAACCTGAATATAAAGAAAAATTAGAAGAATTTCACATGGCAAAACTTTGTTCAATTCTCTGCTCATATAATTTGAATGAATAGTCTGCAGTCTGCAAGTAGCGCAAGTATCTGCTGGAAGATTTACTTTTTTTCAATGAGCGTTTCGCGCGAAGTCCTTATCGAATAATATATGTTAGAATTCCAGCTATATATGATGGTCCTATCTCGTCTCCACCTTGGTACACTCTACAGTTAATAATACGTACTATAATATTTCTGTGTGACCTCACGTAATCATGTAAACTCTGTATGTCAGGAACTCACGTTAAGATAGTTCACTTCTGTTCTGTATCTCATATGGTGAACATACAAAATATATTATTCATCGTGATTAATTACTGTTTTATTGAATCCTCCAATAAGGTAGCATCAAAGGTTAATTAATAATAATAATTTAGATTCTCGTGCAATAAAATAGTGATAAAGTGTATTTTAAGTGTTGTGGATAAGAATCCAGTGATAGTCTGGCGTCGGTAAAGTTTACTTCCCGATACTAGGGCTTGTAACCAAAACCGTAACCAGAACAATAACCAATAAAAACCAAAACAAAATGACAACAAGTGATTTGGGAACCAATAACCAAATCAAAAAAATCTCGCTTAACCAATAACCGATAACCAAATTCACTAAATGTTGTAGGCCGATACAAAACAAGGACCATAAGGGTAAGTAATAATCATTGAATTTGTAAGTGATATATAATTAATTGTGGTCGTAGTGACAATTTAGAAAATAAAGTGTGTCTACGAATCACCTAAAATTGTCCTTCAGTGTGTCTGCGACGTGTGTCAGTAGTCAGTCAAAAATATCTATGTAATAAATTTAGGCAAATATGCCACACACGTGGTGGTTGAATAAATGAAATTACGCTAAGTGCGCAGACATAAAAGATGGCAGGAGCAGAAGAGAGGTGTATAAAGAAGCCATCTTTCATGTTCAAAATGGTACAATATTCCATGTGTGTCATGGTAAAATTTTCTCTTTGTGATTTAAATACGTGTTGTTCTACACTCCACCTACACTCGCTCACTAACCGTTAGCGCTACTACTTTAAACAACATAAACTAACACTTTCAGGTTGTGCGAACAAATACGACTTTTTTTGTCCGTTCACCCGAGAACGCTGAAACTCGTTTCCCACTCAAACTGTAATCTCGTAATGGAGGGAGATCGTTCATCTTCCTCAAACTTATAATTTGTATTCTCGATCATTGCATTAAAGTATCTCTAACTAACTTATTCCTTTCTTTGGATTTCAACCTCACTTCATGGTAGGCAGAGCTGCGATTCCTGAATAGTTAGTACAGAGTGATACTTAATGTTTCAATTTAATTTTTTTTGCTATAGTATCCAAAAGTTTAAGGAACTATAAGCTTTTATTTTCGTTAAAAGTTGTTTTCTTTAGGAAATATACTTTAATTCAAGAGTTGTTAACTCAAGTGAATTTTTTTTTTCGTTTAATTTTTCGAAAAGTTCATCGAAAATTATTCGAAGGTTACTTCAATCATATTGGCGCCAAATTAACTTAACACCATTTTAATCATCTTCCCAAAATACTGGATAGTCTTTTTGTGGCAAGGTGAAACCAAAATCTTTTTTTGTCGTGGGATTGCAGATTACTTCGGATCTGGATCGTCTGTTACAGCAAGGTGAAACATAGCAAATTAAAAAATCGGAGATCACTGTTGCATCAAACGAAGTCATCATAATTTTCGAACATCATCATAATCAAAATTTCGTCGATTGAGTGCTGCTGATTTCGTATGCTGCCAAGATTGAAATTTTCTGAGGACAACCTGAAATTAATCCAAGTACTGACCCACGGGAAAACGCCGATTACTCACAAACTCAGCTGGGAGATATTCAACGGAATTCCCCAAGTCACTGGTAATGTAATTTTTGATACTTTCAAATTATATATTTCATTTACTATTGCGGAAAACGATGGGATATATTCAGTGATTTTGTGGGACATTGAGCGAATTTAGTTATATAAAAATTAATTTTTTTTCCTTGAAATAATTTTTCTTCATTCTTTTCAATTCCAAAACGCTTAAATTCAAGAACCCCCTATAGTTCGGTAAAAATCAAGTGGAATTTCACAGGACGATTAAGCTTAAAAATAAGTTCGAATAAAGCAGGTTACGAATGGTAAGGCTTTGGAAACAAATTTCTAACTGTAGATCAAATTGTGAAGGAACAATAAAAATTAAAGGAAAAGATTACAAAAAATTATTAGATATCTTTCAAAACCAAAAAATAATAGAAGAGTAAATTTAATTGAATTTCCATTCTGGAAAACATTTTCGGGAGAAATTATCTTGGAAACTTTCTCAGTAAATGTTGGAGGAATAATTCATTATAAAAGAGGTATCGAAATCGCAAAATTTGTGCAAATTTCAAAAAATATTTTTAGTATTCAAACTTTGGACTCGATAGAATCTTTCAGAATTTTTCTTGAAAATTTTGAAAGAGAAAATCCACTTTAAAAACACTTAAAATTACGAAAATCAAAAAATATAATATAATAATAATAAGTAAAATACTTTCATAGTTGAACAAATTTCATGTTTCAACAATTTATTGTCACAATAGAAAAAATCCTTTGTCACATTGGGCAAGTTTAATCCAAAAATTTTAATGTTATAAAATTCCTTTGTTTGGAATACCAATGCATAAACCTGAAAACTTATTACAATAAAATATTACAGATAGTATTCAAGGACAATTTTCAATAGATCTTTTGTCATAAACAATCACAAGGATTCAAATTTAAACAAGATTTATTCAAGTTTATTTTTGAAATATATTCTCAATTAGAATATTTTTTTTCTTTTTCATATTTTAAAACGCAAACATATACACAAATTATATTACGAATGATTAACAATTTAAAATAAAAAATAAAATATTTTTTTTCTATTTTGAAAAAAAAATAAATTTTTTTTGGAAATTAATTTTTTTTTGAAAATTGATTTTTAATTTTTTTTCAAAATTTAGTTGTCAGAACTAAGTACATTACCAAGTACTCCAGAAAGCATGAATACAGCAAGCGAAAGAACCACTACACCATCCCCTCAAGGAGGATCAGGCTTTGGGAGTACACACCCTCAAGTACATTATGTCATGCCAGCTGATGAAACTATACGTCCAATACAAGGTCCAAGTGGGAAAATATTTGATGGTCAATATTACTTGGACTGGAAACGGATGATAATAGCCTTAATAAGGGGTTCAGGATATTGGGATGTTTTTGTTCCACACCCTGAACTTAAAATTTATATCGAAAATATGGATAATCTACAATATAGACCATCTTCGAATTCTGCTAAAGCTTATTTTAAAAAACAAGAATGTGCAAAAGCATTTATCACGGAACGAATGACATATAATGTATCGAAACAAATTAGGGAATGCAAAATGGTAGATCAAAGTTTTGAAAAATTAGATATAACCTATGGTTCCAAAACAAAAATAGTCGCAAATATGGCAAAATCAAAATGGACTGCTTTTAGATTTACACCAGGTGGAAATATAAGAGGTTTCTTAAACAAATGGGACATACTAGTACAGGAAGTTCGTGATGCAGGGAAAGAAGTATCTGAAGAAGAGGAATTAGAAAATCTTCAATTAGCATTAGGATATGAACAGACCATAGCAAAAATGCAATTTGATAATCTCCCTGAAAATAAAAAAAATCTAGAAGTATTTAAACAGATATTAAAGGAAGACGGTGATCAAAAAATAAGAGATAAACAAATTAAATTACAATATCAATCGTCTAACAAAAAATTTGATAATAATGGAAATAAATTTAAAAATAATAATACGAATTATAATAATAATAAAGACAATAGATGGAACAGAAATAATAATTATAGATGAAATAATAATACAAACGGTAATAATAATGGAAATACAAATAATAACAATTATAGAAATAATAACTCAAGAAATGAAAATAATAATCATAATAATCAAAGTAATTATAATAAAAATCAAAATAATAATAGAAACAATGATCAATCGCCCAGAAAAAATAATAAAGAAGAAAGATGTTTTATATGTAATCAAACGGGACATTATAAAAATAAATGCCCCGATTATAAACCAGAAAATAAGGAACAAAATAAAGAAAAACAAAAAAATAAAGATAAAAAAGAAGAAGAGAGACCAATTAAATTATCATACATGGTAAAAAAATACAACAATAATGAAGACTGTCTCCTAAAAAAATTAATTAAACACAACACAAAAAATGAAAATTATGTACACTTAAAAAAAAAATGTTACTTGATAGGGGGTCGGAGGTTCATCTCACATCAAATATGGAAAAATTAATTAATATAACAAAATTTAAAATTCCAGTAAAATTACAGTGTGTACTTAAGGATACGTATTTGTATGCCACACATATGGGGAATATGAGAATATTAGTGGAAAATGAGTCACGAGAGCGCGATCTGTCTCTGGACCTAGCGTCGCGTGAACGCGAACGCTTATGTTCGGGGAATGGGGCAGGATCTTTAGGGGGTTGACAGAACTCACCTGTTTTCCAGCCAAGAGCTGTTGAAGCAGCTGGGTAATGGTAGCTAATTCCGAGGAATTAGCCGTTGGTGCTGTCGATGGGGATGCCGCAGGAGTTGCAATAGCGGAGATAGTGCTAGTCGCAGGGGATGTCGACGGAAAGGTTTGCTCGAGAGCTATTGCTTCGTCAGCTTCGAGCGCTGCCTGTTGAGAGGTTGCGGGCTTGGTCATGGCCAATGTCTGGCGGATATTGACTGGGAAGGATTGCAAGAGAAGGTTGTGGAGGACATTGTCATTGACTCTTCCTTCATTTAGGGTGACGAGGTGGCGATGGTACGCCGAAGTCCTCTCGGAAGGTTGACGATGGGTATTCTCCAGCAGAGTTCTTATTCGGGTGTAGGAGGAAGGGGAAAATTCCTGCTGGATTTGTTTGAGGAGGTTTGACCAAGTGTGCAGCGAGTCGTCAGAACTGTAAAGTAATTCTGACACAGTGTTGGCTACCTGGGTTGGCAAGTTGCCGGAGATTGCCAGGTAGAGCTGAGACTTGCTGGTATTGCCACTGCCTTGAGTCCATTTCCAGGCGTTATTTTGATCGGATGGTTTCAAAATTTGACGTACATATTCGGATTCATCTAAGGTCCGGATCGGGCTCATAGTCCATCCGATAGGTCAGTTTATATGCATTCTTTATTAAACAGCCTAAAACTTTTAGTGGGGCTATTCCCATCTCAAGTGACTAAACGTGCCAATAAAAAGCAATGAATTTAAAATGAGCAAAATATCTCCACAAAAAACTTTTTATAACTGAACTGAACACCCCTTTTACCATAAAGAATATAATAAATCATCCTCGATCTGCTGCAGCCACAGACGCTAATTCTCGGCGTTGAACGGTGGAAGGCCTGTTAGTAACCGGGGTGGATGAGCTTGTAAAGGAGGCGAGGTGGTATATCCAATTGCGGCGGAATTTGCTTCCTGCCGGTGCGATTGATGACCGAGGATAGGTGACAACCTCAGCGTGGAACTGTCAACCGGCTGGTGCTGGTTGACCAGAAGTTCCTCACCCGGAAAGTAATTGTTGAGGAATGGACCGAAGTTTACAAGCGTAGAGGACTGTGGGATCGCCAAATTTGTTGGTACATTCGACGTACGCATCCTGGCATGCGGCGTTGAGTGGATGGCAGTTGTGGGTTTGGGCTGGTTCTCCATCCTCTTGGGAGGATTGCTGACTGTGGCCTTCACAGGCGTCAGTGGGAGAACCAGGTTATCGAGGGACAACGGGGTTAGTTTGGAGGCCATGGTGGTAATTGAAAAGAAAGGCTAAGTTTTCACTTTCCTCGTTGGCAGCTGATTGCCGACTGTTTGTTTCTCTTTGGGATGGCTAGTTGGTACTTGCGTACTGACGTCGAGCCTGGGAAGAGGAGAGGGAAAAATGAAAAAATAGGGAGATGGAAAGGGAAGGAGAAGGGGAACCTTCTCCGTCGGCAGTCAAATGCCAACTGATTTTTGTGGACGTTGGTTGGTACTTAAATACCGACGAGCAACGAGGGAAAGGGGAAGGAGAAGGAGAACTTTCTCCGTCGGCTGACAAGAGCCGACTGAATTACTTCTTCGGTTGTTGGCGGGTATGCCAACGTTTGAAGGAGGGGCGTGGTTTGGGAAATCAGCTGTTGAAAGCCGATTGGTTGTTGTTTCCAAGCCAGTTGGAAGCGGTGGGGAAGGAAGTAACGGTTCCTTCACTGTTGACGGTAAAACGTCAACAACAAAAATAAATACTTATGTCGGAGGTCACCACTTGTGGGTGTGTGTATTAGTGTACACGACACCACACAAATACCAATTTTGGTCGGTTGCGTGTATACGTAGCTGTATGTGTGCGGGCTGAGCCCGGTAAACAATTAAGCTGCACAGACGAAATGTACAGCCGTGAGCACAAAAAGGTAGATTGTGGGTTTTACCCCACTGGCCCGCTAGGTGGTCGACGAGTGTGTAATACACACTCGTTTGTCATCAACCACCTGTCACCACAATGACGAAGAATGAGATAAGGTGGGATTTATAGTCTACAACTTCCCAAACATTCATATCATCAAAAGAATAAAATTAAATTCGTCATTTATGGCCTTTATCCATTGTTCCCTAAAGGGGTTGGTATTTATTTCATTATAATTTTTTGGAACACAGTCCTCTATATATGTTTTACGGTAATTGATACTTACGTTCATCACTATGGGATTAATTATTCTAGATCATATTCATAATCTGCTGCCTTTATTGTTAATGGTTTATTGGCTATTTGTAGTGATTTTTATTCTGGGATTCGTCCACTTTGACATCGCAAGATATATATGATTTTGTGTCAAAGGGGTCTCTTAAGCAATATCCTATATTAATATAACCCATTATACTTTTTTCCTCCCTATGTGCCAATTTTGGATATATTTTATTTTTTAATTTTGATTTTGGTTTGGTTGCATTTTATTTTCTTACCTCCAGACGAATATGTATGTAGGTAAGTGAACAAGACTTTTAAATTTTTTAGATTTGGCTTAATTCCATAAAACAACTCATATGGTGTTTTATAGTCAGGGTTAGCCTTTGTAGGCGATCGATTCATTAGATAAGCTGAGGTCACTACAGCATATGACCAATATTTAATATCCAAGTTGGCATCAATGAGCATGGCTCTTACTCTCCTCATTAAAGTCTGGTTTTGCCTTTTGGCTACACCATTCAATTCTGGGGAGTAAGGAACCACATAATCCATTGTGATGCCAGCTTCACTACAATAATTGGCTATTTTAGCATCAGTATACTCCTTAGCATTATCACATCTAATTGTTCCCATAGGGAAATTAGGAAATTTGTTTTTCATAGATATTATAATATTTTTAAATTATGTTGTTACCTGACTTTTATTATTTATGGCATTACAAAAGTATACTTCGAATAGTGATCAATAAAAGTTAATATGTACTTTTGATTGACTATCGAAGGAGTAAATGGACCCATTATATCTGATGATGTTATTTATAATTTTCTGTTTGGCTTAGCCTTGATCCCATTATGACCTAATCTAGAATTGTTAGCTATACAGCATATTTGACAATTCCTAAAATCATCATCCTTAAAATTCATGTTTTTGGGGATACCTATTGCTAAATTCTTTAATTTTTGTAAATATCTTGCATTCAGGTGTCCCAATCTCCTGTGTATTAACATTTTTTTATTTTGATTATTATTATTATTATGTTGTATGTCATTAGTATTTTCCTCATTGTTATTATTAATTATTTCATTTTCACCATTTTCACCCCCCTGAGGTGAGGCTGTATTTTCATTAGCTATAGTATTTTCTTCTTCCTCTATTTCCAATTCAATAGAAAAATTATCCCATTCATCATCTTCCCTTTGAGTTACTGGAACACAAATTTTTGTATTTTTTTCTATTTCATCATATTCAATTTCATTATTATCATTTACCATATTATTATTGTTTTTTTTTTTTTTTTTTTTTTTTTTTTTTTTTTATATCACTATTATTATTTAAATTATTTTCTATGTTGTAATATATATAAAATATAAAAATAATTGTTTTATGGCCTCAAACAATGATATATAACACAAAAATAATTATCAATAATGTATATTGCCTTTTACAAGTAATTATTCTCGTTGATTTATGTTGTGCGTTTTTTCATAATTTAAAGATTTCTAAGTACAACGATGTCGTCTCCGTTTGAATTTGGATTAAGGTTGGCCCAAAAGTTGCTGGTCTTCGATGTTGTAGATCTCTGAAAAGTCTTCGATGACAGGAATGGAAGATTGTGATTGGCGGTTCTCTGGATCCTTTGGCGGCCCATTCTGGATTTATTGTTCGTTGACTTCCAGGATCAGGAACAAAAATTATTTCTTTTTTAATTTTCGAAAAAATACAAAAAATCAAAATTTGAGCTAAATATGCTTGATAACACGTTAATATTTGTGTAAATTCACATCAAAAAAATATTCAACAAAAAATTTTTTCGCACAACAAATAAATCAATTCGAAAAAATAAATTAAGTCTGCATTTTAAAAAAAATTTCTAAGTCTCTAAATTAGTGTTCTGCCGCATGGATAGCTACCATGATGTGAGGTATGCCATGGGAGGACTGAAAAAGAACACGAGACTTCAATTCACTAAGAATTTATTATGCAGACTGAAAACATATATGAGAATAAAGTATGGTATCGTATAAGATGGCAAAGCACAGCGTTAGCGATAACCAAAAGTAGGGGTAGCGATTTGTGAGAGAAGTAGAATGTATGACATATATATATATATATATATATATATAGTGTGATGATGATGAAGAATGAGATGGGGCGGGATTTCAATTACAACACGATCCATTGAAGTAAGCTCTAACATTTTTTTCTCAGTCAGTCACATATTGTTGAGGTGATGATGGAACTTTCTAAACGTGTAGATGTGAGGAAGGGCGAGAATTGTTGAAAAATTAAAGAAGAACTCAATACTAACTGATGTGAGGCGGTAATGACGAGGAACGAAAAAGAGTAAGAGAGAAGTATTCACGACAGAATTTATTAGCAGACTAAAATTACATTTGGAAATAAAATATGAATTAATATGAGATGGCGAAGCAACAGCGATAGCGGATCGAGAATGGTAGGGGAAGCACTTTGTGACGAGAGTGTACGTGTGACATATATATATATATATAGATTGACGTGATGATGATGATGAAGAATGAGATGAGGTGGGATTTCGTATCAACACCACCCTGAAATTTTACCGATTGAGTTCTTCATCATGTTCTCTGAAAATAAACGAATTATTATTATTTCTAAAAAAATATTTAGTACAAAAATGATATATGCATAATAAAAAATTTCAAAAAAAAAAAAATTCACATCGTATTATTAAGGTAACTTTGGTTTCAAGAAAAAATTTTGTTTGCTGTGCTTCGAAAAATGAAATAAAATAAATAATTAAAATAAATAAATAATAGGTAAGTACATAAATATGGTAACATGCAATGATTATAGAACATTAATGTGATATATATAATAATATATGGTATCTGCAATAAACAAGAAAAAAAATATAAAAATTTAAAAATTGGTAACGTTCAAAAAGTTTTCGTATACATAAATGACTAATAGATGATTCATTAAGAAGTGTGCTCGAATATATTCTCGAACATTTACGAGTGTATGATAAAAAAAAAAAATAATAAAAAAAAAAATCACAATGAAATAAAATTAACAAAAGATTTTAAAAGGTACACGAGCATTTATCGGAAACGTTACGTTTAAGAATTTTATCTATAAATTGGCATGTAATAGTATGAAGTGATAATATATGATGTCCGTTAGCTTTATCTTTTACGTTTCTCCTTTGTGTTAGAGGTGGCGTTTGACATGTTTATTTTTGGATAAGGCAAGCTATTTGGTTTATCTTTATTGAGGTCGTGTAATGAGTTTTTATCTATCATATATTGTTCAGATTTTCCTTTCATACTCTTGTGTGGGAATTTGTCGTGTATTTTTCTCACGCTTGTTGAAAGTTGTATGTTGTTTCTATTATTAGCGTTTGTAGGGTTTAAGCTTGTTCGATTTTAATTCTGTTTTCATTGTTGGGTTTATGATAAAATCGTGTATTTTTCTTAGACAAGTATTTTCGAGTGTATTTTTCTCATGTGTATTATTTATGAACAATATGAGAGTATTATTTCTTGTACAATATGTTTCAAGTTTCGACTTTAAAATTTTGACTTGGTACGACTTGACTTTTTTTGGACGGGTATTTTTCCTTTTACAAATAAATGTATTTAATATTATGTGAATAGATTCGTATTTTCTAGTATTTTTACAATTAAGTTTTCCAATTTTGTTCTGTCTAAAGATTTCGTAAGTAAATCTGCAAGTTGATTTTCTGAATTAACGGATCTGAAATGGATTATTTTCTCTTCCATGGCTTCTAAAATCGAGTAACATTTTATCATGAGAGCCCGCGATTTCTTCTGACTTCCACCAGAGCAAATTTTTTGAGTTGATATATTATCCTCCATTATGTCTACGATTATTTTTTCCCCAAAAATTTCAAAGTTCATGTATTGAATTACCTTTATTATATCGAGTGTGTCAAAAACTGCTATAATTTCTGCAGCGGTATTGGATGAAGCGTGGATTGTTTGTTTTGATCAATTCCACTCTATCAAATCCCCATTTGCAAAAATCATAAAGCCAGTAATTGATTGACCTTTTTGTAAATTGTTTAACTCAATATTATTTTCGTCTACTTGAGGGGCATATGAGGCATCAATATATGCTTGTATTCCGTCTCCCTTGGATTTATACGTTATATTGTAATTTTTTGTAGAACTGACATACCTAAATATTCTTCTTACGTAATTCTTCAGAGTATCATTTGAGCTATTTTGGTAATGTGAAAAAAAGTTTACAGGAAATATATCAGGTCTGGTTAGCCTGGCCAAGTACAATAATCCACCAATCATTGATCTATATTCTGTATCGTCCCTTCCATTTTCAACTTTTTCTATCTTTAGGGCAGTTTCCATTGGGGTGTTTGTCTTTTTGGTTTCCGAAATTCCAAATTTTTTAATCATTTTTTCAATATGTTTATTTTGGGATAGAACTATTGTTTTATTCTCTATGTTTCTTTCTATTTCAAAACCTACGAAAAATTTTGGATTATTTATGATTGTAATGGTGAAAGATTTTTCCAGTTGTTCATTAATTTTTGTAATTGCTATTTGTGAGTTTGAAGCTATCAGAATATCATCTACATAGCTTAAAAAATATGTTTTTTCGTTTTCTTTATTCATTTGATATAGGCATCTATCCACTTTTGTTCTTTCAAAACCCATTTCCTTACTCTTATAGTCAAGCAGATTGTACCAGGATTTACTTGACGTTTTTAGTTCATATATCGATTTTTTTAGTTCAAGGACTTGATTCGAATTGATGTTTATCCCCTCTGGTTTTTTAACATAAATTGGTTTTATAATTGGGGAATTTAAATACGCCGTTTTGACATCATATTGCACAAGAATTAATTTTAATTTATTAACTATAGAGAGCAACCATCTAATTGTACTAATTGATGCAACAGGACCATGTGTTTCCGTAATACTATACTCGGTTCTATCTTTGAATCCTCTCGCTACCAATCTGGCTTTTGGTTTTGGATTTCCATATTCATCGTATTTTATTGTAAATATCCACCTAGTATCGATTAATTTTTGCCTATCATAATCCACAATTTCTCAAACATTCATATCATTTAATGAATTATATTCGTCATTTATTGCGTTTACCCATTCTTTTCTAAACGGATTACCATTAATTTCATTAAAGCTTTTTGGGACACAATCTTCTATGTATGTTTTATTATAGTTGACATTAATATTCATTATTATTGGGTTTATAATTCCTAAGTCTTTTTCGTAATTCGCCGGTTTAATTATTAACTTTCTGTTGGATGTTTCCAAAGATTTTATATTTTGAGACTCATCCACCCTTACGTCACATGCAATATACGACTTTGTTTCAAAAGGGTCTCTCAGACAATATCCAGTATTAGTGTATCCCATCATTATGCTTTTTTCAGCTCTCGGTGCCAACTTTGGATCAATTTTGTTTTTCAATTTTGCCTTTGCCTTAGTTGCATTCTGTTTACGTACTTCAAGAGGGATGTGACGATATGTTAGAGAACCAAACACTTTTAAATTTTTCAAATTTGGTTTTGTGCCATAAAATAATTCATACGGAGTTTTAAAGTCCACGTTTGCTTTTGTTGGTGAGCGATTTAATAAATATGCTGATGTGACAATTGCATATGACCAGTATTTAATGTCTAGGTTGGCGTCAATGAGCATAGCTCTTACTCTTCTCATGAGTGTCTGGTTCTGCCTTTCGGCTATGCCATTCAACTCTGGAGAATAAGGAACTACGTAATACATTGTTATTCCATTTTCTAGACAATAATTTACTATTTTAGCATCTGTGTATTCTTTCGCGTTGTCACATCTAATGGTTCCAATAGGGAAATTTGGAAATTTATTTTTCATAGACATTATCATATTCTTAAATTCTATTGCTACTTGGTTTTTTGTTGTAATGGGCATGACAAATGTGTATTTTGAGTAATGATCGATAAAGGTTAGGATATATTTTTGATTAGCAATTGATGGTGTAAATGGACCCATTATATCTGATGATGTTATTTCAAGTTTTCTGGTTGGTTTTGTCCTCATTCCATTATGCCCTAATCTCGTATTATTTGCAATGCAACATATTTGGCAGTTTTTGAAATTATCATCTCTAAAATTCATATTTTCCAGAATTCCAACAGATAAGTTTTTTAATTTTTGGATATAGCGTGCATTTAAATGACCCAGCCTTCTATGTATTATCATTTTTTTATTATATGTATTATTATTATTATTTGAAGTATCGTTTATACCATCAGTATTATCATTGATATTTGATTTTTCATCATTTGGTATATTTTCTTCATTGGTCGTATTATTATTTTCACCCCCCTCAAATGGATCTAGATTATTATTTTCAATCGGGTTTTCGACTTCTTCTTGTATTTCTAACTCTATTGTAAAATCCTCCCATTCATCCTCATTTTCTTGGGTTACTGGACATATTTGTGTAGTTTTTTCTAATTCTTTATTAATGTATTCATCTTCATTAATTTTTGTAATATTTTTATTATGAATATTGTAATGGATATAAAATATTCCATTTTCTTTTGGTGCAGTTATTAAAGTTTCCCCATTTTCTATAAAATATATATTAGCACAGTTTTTTTTTTGATCAATGTTTACTGTACCCGTGTTCGTGATTTTAATTGCACTAATTATGTCTGTATTTAGATCGGGTACGTAGTGTACATCATTTAGTTCTATTAATGATTGAATTTTATTTGAATTTTCAATTTTGATTGTCATTTGGCCAGTATGGGTGGCATACAAGAAAGCGTTTTTGCCCGCACATTGTAGTTTTACAGGGGTGACAAATTTTTTAATATTATTTAATTTATTTAGGTCTGCTGTTAGGTGCACTTCTGCAGCTCCATCCAAAATTGCTTTATGTTCTAGTTGAATATAATCTTCATTTATTTCATTTTTTTTAATTAATTTATTTAACAACCATTCATTTGAATTATTTACGTGTTTTCTGACCTTACAGGACATTTTTACTTGTTGTTCAGGATTCTCTTTTTTGTTTGAGGCAGTATTATTATTTTGGGTTGATTTCGGTGGATAATTATTTTGATTTGTATTCGTATTATTATTATTACTATTATGTTGTGTATTATTATTATTATTACAGTTTTGAGCTGTGTCCATTTTGACCACGTAATTTCTATTATTACCCCTAAAATTATTTCCACGGTAATTTCCATTATTTCTATAATTATTTCCCCTATAGTTTCCATTTCCATTATTATTCGAATTGTTATTATTATTATTTTGTGGATTTGTTTCATTTCCGTTTGCATTACTATTCGTACCATAATTTCGATTGTTGCCTCTATAGTTATTATAATTATTTCCTCTGTAATTGTTCCTTCCACGATAATTATTATTACGACCTCTATAGTTACTATTATTATTGCCATTTCCATTATTACGATAATTATTAGAATTATTATTATGATTATTATTATTTTGTTTCTTTAATGTCTGATCCCTGAATTTTTGATCAGCATCTTCCCTTAGAATTCGTTTAAAATTGTCAATATTTTTTTCGTTAGGGGGTAGATTTTCAAACTGCATTTTTGCTAATGCTTGTTCATAACATAGAGCAAGTTGTAAATTTTCTAATTCTTCCTCTTCTCTCTCTTCCTTTCCACTATCTCTTACATCGGTAACAAGTTCGTCCCATTTTTTTAGAAATCCTCTCATATTTCCCCCAGGTTGAAATCTAAATTCCATCCATTTCGATTTAGCCATGTTTGCTGTAACTGATGTTTTCGTACCATATATATTATCTAATTTTTTTAACATCATTATGGCCGTGTTACAATCTCTTATTTGTTTTGTAATTTCATTCGAAACTCTTTCTAAGACGAATGCTTTGGCATTGTCTTGCATTTTACAATAATTAATCATTTCCTTATTAGGCCTAAAGTTCAAGTCATCAATATGTGATATGTATGGTTCCAAAAATTCGTGTTCACCAAAAATGTCGTAGTAACCCGCACCTCTAATGGCCGAAATAATCATACGTCTCCAATCTAAGTAATATTTCCCATTGAATACCTTTCCTAATGGAGCCTGAATAGGTTTAATTTCATTAACACTCGACATAATTTCTTCAATTATTTTAAAGCCTAATAGATTATTTTCAATATTTGTGATGGGTATAAATTTTTTATTTTCTTCTTTTTCTTTGTCGATCTTTTTTACTAGATTTTGTTTTTTAGATTCAATATTTTTATTTTCTAGTACTTTTTCTATTTTATCCAGTTTTTTTAATTCTTAAAAAATTTTTATTATTTTTATTTTAAAAATCTATTTACGAATTTTTTTTCTGATTCCAATGAACTATATATTCTATTTGAAAAGTAATTTGGTGTCGAATCAGATATTTTAATATATTTAAATGAACTAATTTCCTCTATTCTACCTGAGATATCCATTGTGAAGGACTCTAATATTATTTCACCTGTAAAATATGTGTAATAAGGAAGGTTATATTTCTCTATTTTCAAATCTACAACTTTTTCCCCTTCAAACTTCTTCAACAGTTCCTCTAATTCTTCTTTCTCAATACTATATTCTCCTATTTTACTTTCTAATATGTTTATTAAATTTGACATGTATTATTAAATGGGAAGGGAAAAACAACTTTATATCGCCACCTCAAACTTGCAATTCAAAATATACGTAAAAAATAATTTAACTACACCTATATTACCTTACAAAACTTAATTTTCTTCGTTGATCCGTTGCTGTGTGAATTCGTATTTGCTAAGTCCCAATGTCACCGTCGTTGTCTCCACTGAATTTTGTAGTAGGTTGGCCCAAAAAATTTGTGGTCTTCGTAGTTGAGATCTCTGGAAGATTCCTTGAAGACGGGAGCAGAAGACTTCCTCAGGTGGTTCTCTGTATCGTTGGCGGTCCTTTCTGGATTGTAGTTTGTTGACTTCCAGGATCGGCCGTTATTGGATCAGGAACAGTTTTTGATAACGTTTTTATTTTTTTTCGACTTCGAAAAAAAAAAATTTAATTAAAAAATTCGAGTTTTAACTTTCTTGATTTAAACGATATTTTCGATTTATTTTCACTTCAAAAAATATAAATTTCAACACAACAATGAATCAATTTCAAAAAAAATCAGTCTGCTATTTCATAATTTAATATTGTTCAACTCTTACTGTTCAACCGCAGCGATGGCTACCATGATGTGAGGCAGTAATGACGAGGAACGAAAAAGAGTAAGAGAGAAGTATTCACGACAGAATTTATTAGCAGACTAAAATTACATTTGGAAATAAAATATGAATTAATATGAGATGGCGAAGCAACAGCGATAGCGGATCGAGAATGGTAGGGGAAGCACTTTGTGACGAGAGTGTACGTGTGACATATATATATAGATTGACGTGATGATGATGATGAAGAATGAGATGAGGTGGGATTTCGTATCAACACTAACAGTTACAGAAATATATTGGAGAAGAAATGAAATATAATATTTGAATAAAATATGAAAATGGTAAAGCTCAGCGTTGTAGATTTTAATTATTTGCGAAGAGGTGGATTAACCTTGGATCGTAATTCCTTGTTAATAAAAAGAACGAATTCACTGTAACGAGATTTAATAAACGAATGAATAACAAAAATGAACATAAGTAATGGCGTGGGTTAAAAAGCATTAAATCCCCACTAAACCGTAACAGTGTATACAAGAATGAAATACAAAAGTGTCATACTAAGTGTGTTCAGTGTTACCGAATAGTATGCGAGATGTTTAAGAGTTAAATGTACTACGTCCAACACCCCTCTGAACTCTTAAAAATTGAATATAATTTAAATTTAAAAAAAAAATTCAAATACAACATAATATATATAAAAAGGTTAAAAAAACATGGTAACATTGCTATATAAATTTGTGTGGTTTCGGTAACATAATTTGATCATGTCTAAAAATGGTAAAATAAA